>BTPG01000005.1:31757368-31779868 GCA_036245525.1 Semisulcospira habei
GCTTGGAACAACGCAGACGATTTTCTGCCTACAGCAACGCCGGTTGTTTCTGCCGACACGGTGTTGTGTCGAGACTGTCTCTCACACACTGCCTTCATTTGCAAGGGACACTGATTCAAGTGAACACCTTCAGATGCAAGCGCTCATGAGAATCTTCGCCCCCTGCTTGCAGTGATCGGCCTGCCAGCGAAAATATAAGTTGGGTTAACCTAACCCATTTAGCCCCGGGACCCTACAGCAGGAGATGGATTGATCATGATAATTGAAGGGTAGTGCCAGATGAGCTTGGCGCCTTCAGGCGCCAAGCTCAACTGGCACTACCTTCAATTATCATGATCAATCCATCTCCTACAGCTAGTACATATTCTTTAGACAACGCCTCCAAAAGTTTGGAAATGCGACCGGTGTGGGGTTAAGAGGATTAAACTAATCATTGTTTAAAGAGGCCGTGGGCGCTGTTCACAGACATGCACAAGGGGGCTAATCCTTCGCTGCCAGTGTCGTAGATTGTTTCTGAATTTTTGTTCCAGCGACCTACTCCATGCAGAAAAAAGGGTTAATAGTACGCAAAGTCCCCATCATAAATGTTTTTCGTATGTCTTATTGACATCAATGCTGGACAAAAGGGGTAACTTCTGTTCTATAAGGTGGTGGAAAACATATGGAACGCGTGCCTACTCACGTGGATTGTGAAAAGAGGGGAAGAAAGATCCTAGCTGAGGCGAGACAACAATGGTAACCTGTTGCACGGGCAAATTTTGGCAATCAAAGCCAGCCATGAAGCTGATTTAATTCAACGCACAAGACCCCCAACTGTCCCAGGAACATGGATGCAAAGTGGCATCAGCAAGAAGCATAGATCCTCATAAGCCCCTGCACCTGCGGGGGTTCACTATGTCTCTTGCAGTTGGGTCGTGAGCAGTTTTTAAGTGTCGACAGTGAAGAGATTAACCCTTTTAGCCCCAAGGTGCCATTTCTCAAGTTTTGGAGGTGTTGCCAAATGGCTATGTACCAGCTGCAGGAGATGGATTGACCATGACCTGAAGGCGCCAAGCTAATCTGGCACTACCCTTGAATTATCATAGTCAATCCATCTCCTGCTGTTGGGACTCAGGGCTAAATGGGTTAAAATACAGGACAGAACACAAGGAAGCTGCTGCCAAAACTGTGCCCCAGCACAGTTTACAATCCGATACAAGGCCTGCAGCTTTCTTGCAGTCAGGAGAGCGCCTGTTCGTCATCACGGGCACGCAGGTGTACACTGTGAATGTTTCAAATCCAATGCAAGCTGTCTGATGGATCGACCCAGAGAGCTGAAGAACAGCGTCCGTCAAAGTACCTTTACGCGTAAAGTCGATGACACACTTCGGCACAATTTGTGTTTATTATGTCTTGTCAACACACCTAAAAAGCTTTCAGAGCAATTGGGACATGCAGCAAAAGCACGCGCGTAATCGCACTTATTTATTCTGCGCAGCCGTTGGCTGTCAATCTATTTTTTTTGCTGTTTCTCGCACTGATAGCGTTGTACCTATAGAACGGAGTGGCGTCATTGTCAGGTTACTTGACCAAAAAAAAAAAAAACCGACATGCGCTGAACTGGATTGTCCGGTGTCTAAATGAACCATAACTAGATCTGCGTGTAACGTTTCGTAACCATCTGCTATAGAGGTGTATCTTTGAAAATCTACGGCAGTAGTGGGTCTTTAAAGCGATCTGCTCCGTGGTGGGTTCTGTATGCTAAAATTCCCCGACGCTACTGTTTTCAATCAGCGCTTGCCGCTTTGTCCATATCAACAGCACAATTAACCCTCCCCAAGGTCCCATTTCTCAAATTTTGTAGGTGTTGACTAAAGACTATGTACCAGTTACAGGAAATTGATTGACCATGATAATTCAAGGGTAGTGCCAGGTTAGTTTGGCGCCTTATTCAAGGGTAGTGTCAGATTAGCAGCCAACTGCTAATCTGGCCCTACCCTTGAATTATCATGGTCAATCAGTCTCCTGCTGTAGGGACTCGGGGGCAAAATGGGTTAAGAACATGTATAATAGAGATCTCGCCAACTACTAAATTTTCTTGTCTGGAAAAGGCCTGAATGGATCCATCCAGTGACACTTGTACGAAGTGCTTGGCCAATCATTGGAGATCGAGATCTAGTTGGTATCGACAAAGGTTATGTTTTTTAACATTCCGGCGGGAGATGGCTCGCCTATGGTAGTTCAAGGGTAGCGCCAGATCAGCGTTTGGCGCCTGGGGAAGGCAACAAACAAAATCTGTGACTACCCTTTAACTATCATAGCCGATCAGCCGCCAGCGGCTGATGCACATTCTCTAACTCATTCAAGGCGCCCGCATCAATAGCTACGGAAGTGTCGTGTAGCGTTGCCAAGTCTACTCATCTCCTCGGGCAACCGACGGCGTGAATGTACAGACAAGGCTACCCATGGTATAACCTAGATGCCAGTGCCTTTCCTTACTTTTAGGTGTGATCGATACAGCGCACAATACTAGGTACCACCAAGCACATTCCTCCCTCCTCCCTGTCACCCCAATCAAGTCCCGCAAAACCTATTTAGGTCCCTCTCGTCCCTACCACCACCGCTCCTCCCCTCCCCCAATCCATCCCCTTCTCAACCCGTCGCGTCTGTCCAAAGCCGGATGACCCTGCGACTATCCTTCACCTCCAGAAACTCGCGGTAGATCACCTACAGCCACTAACGTGGGCAAAAAGAATGACACAATTCCAATCATAAGGCATTCTTTTCTAACAAGCAAAAATGGCCTTCAAAAATACGCATGTTAAGGCACCTGTGTGTGTGTGTGTGTGTGTGTGTGTGTGTGTGTGTGTGTGTGTGTGTCACACTGTGACACGCATACAAATAGAGAGGGGGCGACAGGATAATTATATGGTGCAAAGATTAGATCCACAGAAGCATTTTCTCTCTAATTTCGGGTGTCACTCCAATTCGTAAAAATCAAATTCTATTTCCAAAGGCGAAAACACATTTATTAATTCTACCCACCCGCAAGTTACGCCATTACCGCAAAATCAGTGCTGCGACAATGACCACTGCGGCCACCGTCATCCGGCCATCGGACAACAGTAGTCTCCCCTGGACACGCGATTCTGGTGATCAATAGCGCCACACCCAGGGGAGTCAGTGGAGGGAGGCCGGCTACTAATGGCTCTACTCAGGCAGCCAAATGCGAGCTACGTGTCGGCTGGTGACCACAGACAACATAACAACACAGTTACCGACTCGGCACGCACGGTAACAGCACAGACATGTATGTTATACCGTATAGTAACAAGAACAATGTCACTCATAATCTCGTGCCGGGGAGCGAAATTTCTTTTGCCGGTTGTGCATCGATTTTGAACCGATTCCGATCCGATTGCGATCGGATGACGTCATATATCCGATCCGATCCCAATCTGCTGGGAATCGGGTGTTTAGAAACTGTTCTATTTTTCCGATCCGAATCGGCCCCGATTGTAAGCTTCAAACAATCAGAGCGCGTCTCGCAAAGCACGTCGTTTCAGTTTGCAAATGGCGGAAGATCAGTCAACCACCTTCGTTGCCGATGTTTCGCCCGCCTCAGTCTTCCCGAATATGATGTAAAACTGCTGATAATGCAAGCACATCATCATCACTGTCCAAACTAGCAGCTATTTCGCTGAACAGGTACGACCTTGATCTTCGATTCAAACCGGTCGGCTAAATAAAGTCGGGGAATGTGTGGCAGTGCACACGTTTTTGCAGTCCGGTCCGATCACACTCCGATTCGAAACTGCTCAAGAATCGGTCTCAAAATCGGGCATGTGTGGCGGGGCCTTAATAAAACCTGCTCTATTTTTCCGATCCGAATCGGCCCCGATTGTAACGGCTTCAACCAATCAGAGCGCGTCTCGCAAGCACGTCGTTTCAGTTTGAAAATGGCGGAAGATCAGTACCACCTTCGTTGCCGATGTCTCGCCCGCCTCTTCCCGAATATGATGCAAAACTGCTGATAATGCAAGCACACATCATCATCACTGTCAAAACTAGCAGCCATTTTGCAGAAACAGGTACGACTTTGATCCTCGGTTCAAACCGGTCGGCTAAAAAAGTCGGGAAATGTGTGGCAGTGCACACGTTTTTATAGTCCGGCCCGATCACCTACCGATTCGAAACTGCCCGGGAATCGGCCTCAAAATCGGGCATGTGTGGCGGGGCCTTAACGAAAGCTTCACGCCTAGTTCTGCCGACAGAACTCGGTTTAGGAAAAGAAATTCCGCTGCTGGGGAGGTGTGTGGTGCAAGTGATGGTTCACGCTCGACTCTTGTCCGAAAGGTCGCGGGTTTGAATCCAGCTGGAGTCAAAGTTTGTTGAGACTATTCCGTGCCCCGTCTTTGCAATCACCTCCGTGGTGGACAAAAGACGCTACGCCCTAAACGTTTTAAAGTCGATCGATAAGCGACCAGTAGGAATGACGATTTCCGAAAACAGAAGTAGGTGAAAATTCCACGTGCTTGGACGAAAACAGTGAAATAAATGCCCGGACAAACATGCAACAGCGCATGTTTGTCCGGGCTTTTCAATCCACTGTTTACGTGGACGCTCGGACAATTTTCGCCTCTGTCTGATTTCCCAAACGTCTATTGTCAGTTAACCAGCCGCTGCCCGTGAGCTATCTCCGTCGACTTGACAGGTCATGTTAATATTCAAATGAGGTAGGTGAGGCAGTAGCCCGGTGTTTTTAAAAATAACTTTTTGCCTTGTATGAAAATTTGTAGTAGGATTGATTGATTGTACATTGCTTAACGTCCCGACAGCAGAAAATTTGTAGTAGGGCTGAATGTTGGAATTTGCTGGAGATTTCTGGTTAGATAAGAAGAGACATGTTTGGTGCTTTGATTCGTACCATCCTGAGCAGGCAGAACAATCACGAACTTGCGCTTTGCGAACGACATTGATGGCCTTGCAGGAACAGAGAAGGAGCTAGCCCAGCTGGTGGAAAAGCTGGATAGTACAGCCATTGCATATGGGATGGAAATCAGTGCAGAGAAGACCAAACTGATGACCAATAACGCCAGTGGCATTGGCACTGAAATCATGGTTGGAGGCCAAAAACTGGAAACAGTTAAGAAATTCAAATACTTAGGAGCCACTGTGATAGATGAGGGGTCAAAACCAGAAATACTGTCCAGGATTGCGCAGACAACAACAGCACTGACAAGATTGAAGACCATATGGACATCACACTCTGCTCCATGATCAGACTGATGCGCTCCTTAGTCATCTCAGTGTTCTTGTATGCCTGCGAGTCATGGACCCTCACAGCAGACCTAGAAAGGAGGATACAAGCCACTGAAATGAGATGTTTTCGAAGGCTGCTTGGCATCTCATACAGAGATCACATCACAAACGAGGAAGTGGGAAGCAGAATCAGGCAAGCCATCGGGCCCTATGAAGACTTATTAGCCATTGTGAGAAAACGCAAACTGAAGTGGTATGGGCATGTCACGCGTTCAGCAGGGCTTGCCAAAACAATCCTGCAAGGCACTGTGCAAGGAGGACGAAGGAGAGGAAGACAGAGGAAAAGATGGGAGGACAATATCTCAGAGTGGACAGGACTGAAGCTGGGCGATACGCTGAGAATGGCAAAGAACAGAGAGGAATGGAGGGAGCTGGTTGTTAAGTCATCAGTGGTGCCCCAACGGTCGGCAAGACTACGGGATATAGATAGATAGATAGATAGATCCTGAGCTTATCCGGTGGACAATTGTGGGCCTATGTTGAATTGCCGTTGCCATGGTGATTTGAGGGGCAGGCTGTTTTCAGCTGTGCTTGGGTGTAAGGAATCAGGTTCATAGCCAAGAAATGAGACTGTCAATGTGCTGGGTTTTTTTTTTTAATTTTGTGCATGGCAAATGTGCAGCTGGTGGGCGGTAGTGTTTTATAGGGGATTGAAAGACTGACTAAGGCTAAGAGACTGGACAGTACAGAAACGGCACTGTGTTCCTTGGCCTGTCAGAGGTACCACATGCCATATGTGACATAGACCAGAATCTGGTTTAATGTAACCATATGGGGTGTCTGGAGAGAGGTAGTACCTTTGTAAACCTGGCAGCAGCACCCATCAGGGTGGACGGGAGCACTGGTCCTCACCCAGCACTCAACTCTCACTTCTGGCTCCAAGAAAGCTGTTAGGGATAACAGTGACCACACCCTGGTAATCCGCTTCTGCTGGCGGGCTAAACGATGTGAGGGGCTAATCTGTTGTTACTCACTGGTGGGCAGACCGAGCTCAACAGTCCTGAACGACAGTCGGTCTAGGGGAGGGACCCCCGATACACATCCCTGGCCGAAGACAGAGATGCAGGACCTCTCAGGTGCCTAACGGCTGCATTATGCATAATGTATGGGCTATGTTTTGTGTGTTTGTTCATTTATTTTTTTTCTTACAGGTAGTCATGAGTCTGACCTTCGACCTTTAGTTTTGACCTTGACCGGGGTGAGGTTTGGGGCATTCAGTTTGCTAAATGCATGAAAAAAAATGCACTCATTCACTTACTGAAGTTGTGGGGTGAGGTGGGTGGCTGGAGAGGATTGGGGGGGGGGGGGGAGGTCAAAGATTAAGATCAAAACTACAATGAAACAGTGTCAGCAGGTTCATTTCATCAGACAGCTGACCTCAGAGTGAAATCAGCCATCAAAAGAATGTGACATGCAGAAGTTATTTTGCATGATACAACAAAGGCTGCATCTGAGGTGTCATTCTGCTGTAACTGTCATGAGGGATGTCTCTGGTGTCTATTCTGAGCCGAACACAAGCACTTTTACACTGCCTAAAGCTCATTTGAGTGCGTTGTTATGGGAACAGCAGCTGCGGCCATAGGTACAGGTTTTTACAGGAGTGTTCACAGGTTTGACACACACATTCTTGCTGCACTTGCAACAAGAGTTCAGGTGTTTTGAGATCTGACAAGTGTGTTCTAAAAGTGAACTGTACATAACCATTTTTCTGTGCTAACTCCTAAATAAGCACTCCAGACACTTGTTTGGGTATGGGGTGTGTGTCCTGCGTAGCATAGTTTTGGCTGTTTTGTGTAGTCTTTTGGCTGTGGGATAGCTCAGTAGACAATGTTTAAATTGCACGGCTGTTTCATGACTTTTTGCCTGAGGAAAAGATT
Source organism: Semisulcospira habei (assembly GCA_036245525.1). Lineage (NCBI taxonomy): Eukaryota > Metazoa > Mollusca > Gastropoda > Semisulcospiridae > Semisulcospira > Semisulcospira habei. The sequence goes on from BTPG01000005.1 coordinate 31,764,547, forward strand.
GCAAGCAGCATATAAAGCATGGCAGCTGGTTACAGGCCTCTTCCTGCTTGCTGTCACCAGACAACAGGGTCAATGAAGATGCCTGGGTGTTGTCTTTTTGGCTGCCCTGAGATACACAATGAAATGGCCCTTGGTCTGAAAGCTCATTTTTCATCAATGTCAGTGTTATGGTAACCTTTTTTAGTTGTTCAGCCCACCGGGAGTCAGTTTGACTGCATTGCATGTGTATGTAAACTTGGAAAAACAGAAAAAGTAGGGTGGTGGTTAATGAAAACATATGAAAAAAAAAATACTATCATGTGCCTGTCCCTCAAATGCAAAGTTTCTGAGAATCAGATATATTACTTGATGTACCTGCCAATTTTGGAGGCATTCTGACCATATCTAGTCTGTTTTACATGGTATCAGATATGCATGATCCAAAATCATAAACAGCATAGTGAACGCCACAACGAGGCGCAAGACATAATGGGCCATAACATACAGACAGAGCAACATTTAATGGTGTCACTTTGGGTTTGTCTTAGCTAGTGTCTAAGGATTGCACTGATGGAAGATTGAATAATGTTCAGGTGGGAGAGGTTCTGGTTGGTTGGTTAGTTCGGGGTTTAACGTCCACAGCACCGAAGTGATAATGGACCGCCCTGATGGGCGGGTTATGGGGGACAGGGAAATCTATTGCCTATGGAGTATGACCTGAACACTGATCAATTCAGGCGCACTGCAACTGTGCCACTTTGATTTACCAGGACCTTTCAACGGATATGCTATGGAACTAGCCCGTCTTTTTTCCCTGGATTGCGATTGATTGATTGTTTGTACATTGCTTAATGTCCCGACAACAACAAGACTTTCTCAAGACGTGCTTGCACTGCTTGTGAAAAAAAACTAAACAGAACATTGAATGTATGTCGCCAGCCGGTCCAATACGTTAAATAAACCTAAGACATGGGGCCTAAATAAAGCTAAGACCATTTAGCAACGCACATCCAATATCAAGAGCTACAGGCAGCGCAGACATTAGGGAGAGTTTTAAAACGGCAAATACAGGTGAATGGACCAAGGGTAGACAGAAACACATGCCCCAGAATAGAGGGAAAAACCCACCCTGTGCGGCTGACCAGGGTGACCCTGGGAACTAAAAAGTAGTTAACCCCACCCAAGTTCCCCAGGGCAGATCCGGGTGGGGGCCTGGATTGCGAGCCCAGCTACCGGGGCCGGAACGGGGACTCGAACCCACGTTTCTCAGAGTTTCTCGAACCCAGATTTTCTACAGGTCATGTTACATATTCAAATGAGGTAGGTGAGGCAGTATGAGGATCGATGCAGTGTTTTTAAAAATAATTTTTTTGCCTTGTTTGAAAATTTGTAGTAGTGCTAAATGTTGGAATTTGCTGGAAATTTCTGGTTAGATAAGAGCATCCTGAGCTTATCTGGTGGACAATTGTGGGCCTATGTTGAGTTGCCGTTGCCATGGTGATTTGAGGGGCAGCTGATTTCAGCTGTTTTTGGGTGTGGGGTTGGTAAGGAATCAGGTTCAAAGCCAAGAAATGAGACTGTCAATATGCTGGTTTTTTTTTTTGGGGGGGGGGTTGTTGTTTTTTTTTTTGGTTTTTTTTTGTTTTTTGTGTGTATGGCAAATGTGCAGCTGGTAGGCGGTAGTGTTTTTTTAGGGGATTGAAAAATTAGGGGATGACTGTGACATTGTGCGTACTCCGTAGCAAACTGCTTACCTCCAAGGGAGGAAACTAAGCGCGAGTCCCTCGCTGGCAAATGTAGAATGTTTTTTCCTGAACCATTCTGCTGTGGTCACACAGGGCAATTGCTTCCGGTGCATGTAGTAACTTTTCCGCCAAAAATTTCCTCCCTTTTTGCAATTTTTGTAGGGTGTAAAACTTCAATTTTGTGCCTTTTTTGGGCGTTTTGAGCAACAAAAGGCATGACAGGTGGTGTGAAAAAGAGCAAAATCTGGGTAATTTTAGTCGACCTAGTGTGTTCATGGGAGCCTAATTGGGGCATGTGCACGGTTGTATGCAGGCTTGGAGACGACAATTTTGTCATGGGGTACTTAGTGCATTTTAGTGTTGTGAAAAACGCTAACTCTTAATTTTGTTAAGAATTGCTGAAAATGTTTCTCCTGTGATGTGCTCCGCGTGGATTTTTTGTTTTGGCAGAAAGGTTCTTCGTTCATAGTTTTATGCTGCAAGAGGCTAACAGATAACAGTGTGTGAAAAGGGGGCGTAACCTAATTGCCCTGTGTGGCCTGTAAGCGAAGGGGCTATCTGATAACCAATGCGCGTGTTTGCTGATGCCCTCTATGCACGTTAGGAAGGCGGTTAATTTTGATCAGTAGTGTCCCTGCCCTTCAAACCACACCTCCACTCCCACCCAACACTGGTTATCCCTCTCCATCCGCTGAGGTACCCAATGTACCTCCAGCCTCGACCATGGAAGCGTCTCGTGAACTCACAGAATATGTTACATTTTCTATTTCACGTTCACACTAGTTACATCCCTCGATTCGCTGCGCGTGACGCATAGCGGATCCAGGGGGCAACCAGTGTGCACATCTCCACCCCCACCCCCATTCCCGGCCAAAAAGCTTCCCCAGTTTCAATAACATAAATAACAGCTCCCTCTGCATCCCCCTATCCAAATTCAATACCCGACATATATCAGTAACAACACCTTTGCATATCTCTTTATAGGAAAAGTGCTTCCATTGACCTCGCGGCCATTTCGCACTGCGGTGCGGGGAGGGGGGGGGGGGGCGTTTTGAAGGGAAAGGGGTGAGGGTGAGATAGATCAATAGGCCCCTAGCGACTAAAACCATGGACAATAGATCTATGCGGCAGATGTTTGGAAGGTTCCAAGGACCACCGACAAAAAGGTTCCATAGACGGTTACAAAGACTGCCAGACTGAAGTTCCACTGGCAAGCCTGTGTGAAGCAGCGCTTTTCCTACTCCTCTGGCAAACGTACATGACTGTGCTTCAGTTTGTCTGTCAGTTAACAACTGCATGGCATTCCACTATGGCAAAAACATAAGTTCTACGAGTAAGAGCTTGATCGTGTGAAAGATTTTCATGGCGTTTTTAACATGTTTAACCCTTTTAGTCCCAAGGTCCCATTTCGCAAATTTTGGAGGTGATGCCTAATGACTATGTACCAGTTGCAGGAGATGCATTGACCATGATAATTAAAGTGTAGTGCCAGATTAGCCTGGCTCCTTCAGGCGCCAAGCTAATCTGGCACTACCCTAGAATTATCATGGTCAATCCATCTCCTGCTGTAGGGACTCAGGGCTAAAAGAATTAAGCGACACTAACGACAGACTTTCTTGTGCACTCTTTGCAGTAAATGGCATACAGAGTGAATGTTGACGGCTAAAATTTGCCGATAAAACGAGTTCTCAATACTGTCTTCCTTTTACCTATTAATTCTCTAGACTACCATTGTCTTCACGATCCATGTTCGTTGGCACACGTAACAGGGGCCATTTGCCGCGTATCTGTATGCGGCACAATTCCAACGAGTTAACCTTTTCAGCTCTGATACACCACACTATGAGATGGATTATTCACGATAGCTCACGACCGGTCCTAGAACAGATTACTGTCCACACATCCCAACTATCCTTGTCCCAATATGGTAGGTTGTCTGCAGACGGCGACTCTCAAATTTGAAAACTTCGACCTCCGAGTTCAACCCGCTAACAACCGTCCACTGCCAGTGATGGCAGATTTTGTTTTTCGACGCCAAAGAGTCCCAGCCGTCCAAGGAACATCTACACAAAGCGGTCTCGGCAAGAGGTGTAGATCCCCATGAGCCCCCGCAACTGCGGGGGTTCATGAGGGTCCATACCTCTTGGAGTTGGGTGGTGTTCACATTTTCTCGGCAGTTAGGTGGGTAAACTGCAGACGACTTTCTTCTTCTTCTGCGTAACAGATAATCTGTCAGTTTGATTTCAAGCCAAGATTTTTTTTTTTTTTTTTTTTTTTTTGGGGGGGGGGGGGGGGGGGGGGGGGGTGTTGTTGTCTTGAAAAAGTACTCAATGAGTGTTCTTCCAAATATTCAGCATTGTCTGTCTTTTTCTTTGCGAGTTTCGTCCATTTCCTTTGAGACTTTAGTCATTTTGTCTCTATCAACGCCAGGCAAAGATACTCACGAGCCCCAGCGCCGGCAGCGGCGCACGACAATCTACGCCTCTAGCATACATTCATGAATAAATAGCTGCCTAGAGGCCTTTCAGTGTTGGTCACACGATCGGCAGCTACACAAAAGTAACCGGTAAAAGGCAAGAGACAATGTCCTGGCGTACCCAATAACTCCTTTGATATGGCCCAGAAACCTAATCAGCCGTGACATGTTTTGTAAACTTGTTTGATTCCCTCGGTTCGCACGTCGCAGCATGTATGGGCATGTCGGTAGAAAACAAGTCGACTCAAATACGTTCAGGTGTGTTTACCCCTCCCCCTCCCTCCCCCCCCCCCCCCCCCCCCCCACACTCCCCTCCCCCCACCTGTCGCAGCTAATGCTGGTTGAATATTCAGCTTTCCAAACGTGAAAATATGATTGACTGGGTTAACTCATTCAACTCCGACACGCCACGGTAAGACATGGATCGAGCGTGATAGTTCAAGGGTGGTGCCAGAATGGCTTGGCGCCCATAGGCGACAAGCTATTCTGGCACCACCCTTGAACTATCACGCTCGATCTGTTTCCATAAGTGTAATAGTCTTCTGAGGGCAATTTCAAAATTTGGAGATTTCGGTCCTGGAGCAGAATGTGTTAACCTTTTGGCTGTCGGTAGCGGTTTTTGCCGCAGGAATCATCGAAGGGCTAATTGCGGAATCCTTACTACAGGGGTGACTAGGCTTTAAACGATTTCCTCCAGGGCCAGTTTTGAATGTTAAAATTTCGTAGAACAACAGATGGTCAATGTTGTCTTGCCGCAACCAAGATTTCTCTACTCTTTTTTTCACAATTCCTGTGGTTTGGTACGCGTAGCAAAAGTTTCCTAATGTCCCTACGCGAGTCTGTGACAATTTCCTACGGAAAAAGGAGAAGTGCAGGAAACATCTTCTTTTAACCACCTTCAAACTTCCACAGCTAAGTTAGCTCTTGCGTTCTGCGTTACTGCAGAGGAAATACCAAAATGAAACACGCTTATAAAGGAAAATAACAACAGTAACTGCCTGTTTCCTTCTTGGGATTTTCTTTGCATTTTAGACTCTTGGTAGTCACATTTTTGGTCTGGATTCAGCATTACTGCTGGACACCCTAAGACCATTTATCAATGTGATACTGCAAACTACAACTCTTTTTACTGCCTGGATCAGGTCGTTTGACCCTTATCATTCGGAATACACAAGTGTGTGAAATAAGTTCGACTAAAATAGTTCAAGGGTGGTGCCAGATTAGCTTGGCGCCTCTAGAACTATTCTGGCACCACCCTTGAACTAAAGCCATTGGTCTATTATCTGTAAGTACTATAATGTAGCTTGCATAATTATGGCAGTGTACAAATTTGAAGATTTTAGCCTCAGTATGATACGGCATCACTGGATTGAAAACTCGGCATCACTGGATTGAGAACTCGACCTAATTCGCCTGGAAACACAATATGTAGGTCAAAACCAAAACTCTTTCCCAATAATGTCCCCGAGGTGGCAAAAGGCCGTGAAATCAAGTGCACTGTAGCGGCGACCTATGGCCAATAATCCCCGGCCAAGACGCATCATCTCCAGCATTCATGCGTTCATCTGCAAGAGACATAGATCCTCATGAGCCCCCGCGTTGCGGGGGCTCATGAGAATCTATGCCTCTTGCTGGTCCGATTTCCACCTGCGTTCCTCTGAGAAAGGTTGGTGTCGTTGGGTTTGTGACCAGCACTCGACGAATAGGTTGACCTTTCAGCGAGATCAATGATGAAAAGTTGCTGATGTCCTCAATGCCTTCAACAATACGTACGTGATTTTGGACCATACGGCTCGAGACGGCAAGGCGCACAATCAGAGACCAGTGTATGCATATGAATGAAGTGTACTCCTAGTTGTGTAGTGTCAGTGTATGCAGTGGTGTGGAGTGTGATGACAATACATGTACCATCAGAAATGGAACAGAGACAAGCTCAGGAAATGTATCCAACATGCCGCGGTAACGCACAACTTGATTTTTTTTGCCAAAACTAAACCGTACACGATACTATGTTGAGTTCCATGGTTTGGAAAACTTCTACTGAACTGAGCAGTAAAGGTATCAGACTTTTTTTTTAGTAAGGCCTACAAGGCTTTAAACTTAACTCATTCAGCCCGAGGGCCGTATTTCCCAAAATTTAATTCTTCTAATGACTATGCACCAGTTGCAGGAGATGGAACGACCATGATAATTCAAGGGCAGTGCCAGATTAGCCAAGCGCCAAGCTAATCTGGCACTACCCTTGAATTATCATGGTCGACCCATCTCCTGCTATAGTGCGTCAGGGCTGAATGGGTTAAAGCAGCTGGTTTTGTGTCACAACCGTACACTCCCTTGCGCGTTCCTTCGGCGTGATGTGGATAAATACTGTTATCACAATGTGTATCGATACAGTATCGATCTTTACTGTTCCACTACAAAGATTAATTATTTATACTGGAACGGAAGAGATCGATACTGTTCATACACGAAGAGGGGGGGGGGGGGTAATGTTTCGAAGGCGATAACAAATTAAGCTGGTCATTTGTCCGTAAAAATGAAAGCACTAAATGTCTCAGACCCCTTACCGCGGCACTGTCGTTCCTGCAAGAGTTTCTTCCAAGATGCATTCCATCACTCAACGCCGCAGGCCGACCCCTCGACAACCCTCTCCCAGCGCAGACTAAACCCCGCACACCTTCCTCCCTTCTAAGGGTGTAAAATGATGCGGTCTATCAGCAAGAGGCATAGATTCTCGTGAGTCCCTGCGACGGCACGGACTCATGAGAATCTATGCCTCTTGCAGACGGATTTTTCTTAATACCGAATACCTTCATTATTTAAGGATGTAAGTGATCATGATGTCTGCGAGCAAGAGACATAGACTCTCATGGGCCCTTGCTTCGCAGACCCATGACAGTTTATGTCCCTTGCAGCCGGGCGGGTTTGGTTGATGGATCGTCTGCTCTAGAACTCTACAAGTCTCATTGTCGGTGCTCCGGCGCAATCCGTCTTGTCCAAGGCCCTGGATTTTCCACATTTCTCTTTTCTCTGCCTCGATTGTTCCACGTCTCTCTCTCTCTCTCCCTCCCTCCCTCCCTCTCCCTCTCTCTTCACCACTCTTAGTCTTAGCACGTCCAGGCAAAACCCATTGATGGAGAGCCGACGCCGCCCTTTAAGTATTGCGGTACCGTCCGTAAGGTAACTTATTTCATCGACAGAACTGTTGAAATCTGTAGATTTTCGTGAGACAGCGCTTGTGACCTCCTCGGCTTTAATCTTACCCAAATGCCAAAACGTCTTCGGGCCCACGACGGCCGCATTGGGCCCGCGCACAGCCGTGTGGGTTTCGCAATCAAGTACTCTATATATCTACAACCTTCCGTAAAGGTCCCTTTGTTTTACGGATGAAATGTTACGGGGTGTATGGGGTGTCTGGAGAGAGGTGGTACCTTTGTAAACCTGGCAGCAGCACCCACCCGGGTGGACGGGAGCATTGGTCCTCACCCAGCACTCAACTCTCACTTCTGGCTCCAAGAAAGCTGTTAGGGATAACAGTGGCCACACCCTGGTAAACCGCTTCTGCTGGCGGACTAAACGAAGTGAGGGGCCAATGTGTTGTTACTCATTGGTGGACAGACCGAGCTCAGCAGTCCTAAACGACAGTCGGTCTAGGGGAGGGACCCCCGATACACGTTCCTGGCCGAAGACAGAGATGCAGGACCTCTCAGGTGCCTAACGGCTGCATCATGCATATGGCGCTTCAAGCGATCGAGGAAGAAGAACTAATGTTAAAGTGAAGCCGCGAACAACCCCGCTACTCTCAACATACAAATACAGGGGCCAAATTAGAACATTCCTGCCGTCGATGTATGACATTTTGTGGCAACAGTGGTTTTTGGTGTTTCTGTGTAGGTTTTACACCCCGAAAAAAAGTATATAGTGCCCTCCCCCCCCCCCACCCCCCCACACACACACAAACCAACAACAATGAAAAACAAACAAACTGAACTTCTTAAAGTACCATTACGCATAAATCCGAAGACACGTTTCTGCACCATTTGTGTTTGTTATGTCTTGTCGACACACCTAATGAACTTTAACAGCAGTTGGGACACGCAGAAAAAGCACACGCGTAATCGCACTTATTTATTCTGCGCAGCCGTTAGCGTGTCAATCTATTTTTAGCAGTTTCTCGTACTGAAAGCATTGTATTTATAAAACGGAATAGAGTCATTGTCAACTTACTTGATATTAAGACGACCTGTGCTGAACTGAATTGTCCTGTGTCTAAATGAACCATACTAGACATGTGCGTAGCGTTTCGTAACCATCTGTTACATAAGTATATCTTTGAACGGTTACGGCGGTAGTGGGCCTTCAAGCCATTAGGCGCAAAGTTATTCCGCTTCCACCCTTGAAATATTATGGTCGATCTGTTATCAGAACTGTGACGTTGGCCTCATAGGATAACTTTGATAATTTCGTCCTCATGGCTTAATAACCTGAGCGCACATTACTCGTGTATCTGGCAAGGAGCTTAGAATAGGGCAACGCGCGTAGAACGGGCTGCTCTCACTTTTCGCCAGATGTTTGCAGTTGCCTGTATTTACTTTACATATTAATGGCGCCCAGTAAAGCTGGCAATCAATCAACTAGTATAGACCAACCTCTGCTGAGACCGTGTTCGAACTAGCACTCATCACATCATGCTGTTATTTATTATTTTCCTTCTACCACAACAAAACAAATAGCTCGGCTAGACAGGCAAAAATGGTCACTCCCAAACAGCAGAACTTGTTTTGAGCTACCGTCTGTTTCGCAAGGAATACATTTGTCTTATAAGACAGGCGCTCTCTCAACAGTAGTCGTCATGGTAGTGACAGGTGACACTTTGCCCGTCACGGGCAAAGTGTCACCTGTCACTAAAGACCATGATTTAGGTGACTACAGCCACGGGACGGTAGAGCCACCTAAAGGATGATCTTTGATGGCTGGTGCTCTTTTATAAGAGTTGTTGTTCAAAACAAGTTTTGCAGCATATCACTTCTCCAGATTAAAGGCGAGGGAGGGAGAGGGTGTGACGGCAGACAGATTTATAACAAACTTTATGTCCTCAGACAAAAATGGAAGACAGACAGTTGACGCCATAGGGCCACATGGGTTTTAGCCGTTCCAGAGATGGCGGGGGACGGGGGGGGGGGGGGGGGGAGGGTGGAGAAGGGTGTGCCGAAAGACCGGTGGGGGTGGGGGGTGGGTGGGCGGGAGAGAACTAGGGGAAATAAACATTAAAGTGGAGAAGGGGTGGGAGTTTAGGAGACATTGATCGTCTGTGTCGATGGCGTTTCGATGTCCATCATGGGACGCTAGACCTTCCAGATAATGGCACGTACATCACACGGCCTGCTGAGAGGTCCCGGCCGCGAAAAGTGTTCTCCACATCACCAGTCCACCGCCTTCCATCTACAAGAGGCACAGATTCACATGTGCCCCTGTAGTCGCAGGGGCCCATGTGAATATATGCCTCTTGCTAAACAAATTTTGATCCAGCGGTACCACAAACTATGGGTGGTTGTCCATGTTTCTCAATGACCCATAGTCCAGCCCTTTGCTATCTGAAGACATAGATTCACATGGGTGCCAGCAGTCGCTGAAGTCCATGTGAATCTATGCCTTTTGCCGACCATGATTGGCTCCAGCCGTTACTCATACTTAGAGCTGTTTTCCGTTTTCTCAACTAGCTATAGTCCAAGTACAGGACTTAAAAGTGGTGTCGCAGACTGGAAAATGCTGAAAGTCGATTCACTGCTATTTATCAATTACCGCGCCAAACGACAGAGCGTGCCGACTCTGGTGAAGTGCTTAATTAGTATGCGCTGGAAGGACATCAGACGACGTGCACGAAGGAGCTGGTGAAAAAAAAAATGTGTTGTCAAGAGATATCGCAGTTTCAAACTCGAAGTCAATAAACATAGGAACTTCTTGTGTAGCCTGACACATGAAATCGGCTAGCAGACAGAAGTTTAAAACTCCGAACAGTAGAGTGGTCAAATTATTGTTCCATGTTATAAACAAAAAAAAAAACCAAAAAAAAAAAAAAAAAGCATTCCGAAGACACTAATTTTAAAATTTAAAAAAAATTTAAATTGACATTTGTGACGGCACTTACTTTTTCTGCTATATCATAGTGTTGTGAAAATATTAATGACGTCACAAATTTTTTTTTAATACTCTATTGTGGCCGAACTTTTGCTCTGATGTTGTTTATTATATCGTATTTATTTGGTCTGGGTTTTTATGTGTTAACGTTCTACCTGATACTGCTTCTACACTACAAAATAAGCCGTTCTGTTGTGCCGACTTCGGATCCCCTTTAACCTTAAAATCAGGTAGGAATGGTAAAGGAAAGAACAGTTCACGTCCTGCATGTGAACCTGGGTGTAGTGCTTGTCAGCCTGCATGGCTTTGCCGACGATTAAAGAATGGAATAATTCCTTTTAACTCATTCGAGATGTGCAGCATCCGGATACGCGGCCGTATGCTGGCTGTATGCTGCGTATCCCGATGCGGCATGTCTCATGAATGTCTTAAAAACCGTAACTCGTTCGAGACGTGCCGCGTATCCGGAGGCGGCACGTCTCGAATGAGTTAAGAGTTAGCAACCCTGCCGCTACTTGGCAAAAAGCCAGTATGTCCGTCATACAATGAAAATCTCGCTTTTCTCCCAAAATGGACAGTGACCTATGCCATTTTTGAGAAAACAATGTGTAACAATGAAAATCTCGCTTTTCTAAAAAATAATAATAATAATAAAAATTTTAAAAAGGCTTTTACCAAATAACGGCAGGCTGCCGTTCGGAAATACCGCTGATGTCTTTCTATGTGCTAGACCCAACACACATGGATTTCTAAATGTGCTGGGACCGGCGTCTGTTACCGTCTCATCAATTATTCCGATTTTACGTTTGATGCTCCGCGATGCCAATCGATGTCTCAGTGCCGGCCGCTATGAAAGGGGACCGACCCGAATGTGGCATAAAAATGCATATTTCATAACGCTTCGTCTGTGCTCTATACAGCGTATGATAATTAATTGCTTTTTATGGCCCCCGCTTCCAACTGTCGTCTCGGACGGAGCTCGAAGTTTGAGTGCCAACTTGAGTACTGCAGAGAACTGACTCGCCCATCTGCAAGAGGCATAGATCCTTATAAGCGGCCGCTGAAAGCGGGGGCTCACGAGCATTTATGCCTCTTGTCAGCGTAGTTGACGCAGATCTATATTTCTTGGGTAGAGGAGTTTTGTTTTGGCGATCAATCTGGAAAAATGTGGAGTGCTTACTCAGCAAATTGCCAATCACAATTACAGTATGTAACTAAATTATTTACGGGTGTAGTACGACAACTGTGCACGTGCGCGGCGGTAATTTACAGGTATCGCACCAAATAACAAGGGGGTAAAAACTGTGACACACACACACACACACACACACACACAGTCTACTTCGCTTATAACAAGGTCGGAAGTAACAGATCTCGGATATAACAACACTTTTAGCTCCGCGAATGAGTTAAAGTGGTCCCGACAGCAGTCTTTCTATGTAAATTAATTCGCTTATAAAAAAAAAAAACTTCGCATATAACAAGAAAGACTGCGTTTCTTAATATATATTGTTATAACAAATCGCAAAGAAACGCAGTCTTTCTTGTTATGCGAAGTTTCTTATAAGCGAATTAATTTACATAGAAAGACTTCTGTCGGGACCACTTTAACTCATTCGCGGCCAGCCGCGAATGAGCCAAAAGTGTTGTTATATATCCCCCCTCCCATCCCCAACTGAACTGTTTTGTTCTGAGAGTTTTGAAAATAATAATAGTAATAATAATAATAATAATACATGGTATTTATATGGTGCATTTTTCATATTTATAATGTAACTCAATGCGCAGGCGAAAGCCACACACACACACACACACACACACACACACACACACACACACACACACACACACACACACACACACACACACACACACACACACAAGAAGTCTGCAGGGGGCGGATACAGAAATACCGTAGAGATTACAACAACAAAAAAGTCTGCGAGAAAAAGTAAGTTTTTAACTTTGCTTTGAACTGCGTAAGGGGGGAGGCATTTCTGAGCTTAGTCGGTAAGGAATTCCAAATTGAAGGAGCAGTACATCTGAAAGAGCGTTCACCGGCAGATTTGAGATGGAACTTTGAGAAGTTTCTCTCCCGATAAACGCAGTGAGAGGGAGGGTTGGTAAGTAATTAGACTGGAGGAAAGGTATGACGGAAGACTGCTATCAATGTGGCGGTGTGCAAGTTTCGCTATCTTAAACTTTATGCGGGACTGGATTGGAAGCCAGTGAAAAATAGGAGTTAGGTGGTCTCGTTTTCGCCTGCGCTTCACAAGCCTTGCGGCATTATTTTGAACTCACTGAAAGCGGTTAATCTGCTCAGACGAAGACCAAAAAGCAGAGAATTACAGTAGTTAAGACGGCTCGTGACTAAAGCATTCACTAACTTTGCAGTGGCAGATTCAGAAAGTCTGTGGTCCGACAGAGGCGATGCGTAGCACCACGACAGATTTGACACTGCGAGAAGCACAGTTATCACGACCTACTCTAACCTCGACCCATACAAAATACACGACCACGCAAAATCAACACGAAAACAACGAATACAAAAAGCAAATTTCCCTCTCCCCTGTAAAAAAATAGACCATTGGACAGGTGTTACGTGGTACTCAACAGTAAAAAGGTCGTGCGCGCTTTCCAACTCGGCCATGTTATAGTCTAGAAAACTAAGGTGTTGGTAAAACAATCAGTTTACTTGGAAGGGGAAAAAATACACGACAAAGAAAGAAACACGCTTAGAAAGACTACAGTTTATTAAATTTTCGGCTCAAATTTTCTCAAATACCCAGAAACATATACATGTACTTATTTGTGGCAAGAGAAGCGACGGGGAAAAAAAGATGGAATGGAAACACGGATTTTTTTTAACTTAGAACGTCTAGGAAGGGAATTAAAGCTGGAATAGTATCAGGTTAATAACAGTTCTCATTCACAGAGCATGATGAATTTTGTCCCTTTCATTTTCAAAGATTCACAGCTCACATCATTTGAGCAATCAACTGCTGGTCCCTATTCAAGCCCTTCCACAGTACGCAGGTTAGCGACGAATGCTTTGACGAGAAATACGCCTATTCTCCGCCTTCTCATCTATATATTCGTTCCATTTTTATTTGGAATACACCAGTGTGTGAAATAAGTTGGACTAAAATAGTTGAAGGGTAGTGCCAGCATAGCTTGGCGCCAAGCTATTCTGGCACCACCCTTCAACTAAAGCTATTGGTCTATATCTTATCTGTAAGTACTATAATGTAGCTTGCATATGGCAGTGTACAAATTTGAAGCTTTTGGCCTCAGTGTGATATGGGTTAGTAGGAATCAACAGACAATTTACTCAAACAGGAATACCAATCCCGCCCCAGCTTACCGTGCCAGGCGTTCGATGCATTTCATTAGTGAGGTTTCGTTTGAAACGAACGACTACCAACAACGAACGAGAGCGAAGTCACGGCGAATAAGCAGCTTGTACCATAACGTAGAAAACATACCAAATTATACAAATATCTCCAAGAGGCATAGATCCTCATGGGCACGGACACTCCAAACGTCTCCAAGAGGCATAGATCCCCATGAGCCCTACGGTACAATTAAGCTCATTATTTCGCTCTCGTTCGTTTTTGCGAGTCGTTCGTCGCAAACGAACCCTCACTGTTATCTGTACGACATTTCAGAGGAAGTGTCCGAGTACCTGGACAGTGTCTGTCCCGTGGCCTCTTTATCCAAACCACATGTACCCTTCCAGAGACAACCATGATAAGCGCAAGGTCTTCGGGCCGACAGCCAGCCGGCGTTGGCCCGCGTATCATTTGTCACAAGTCTGTAACATGTCGTGTGATACACTTACAATGTTTTTGCATATTGGGACCTAGGTCATTCCCGATAGATAACTTGATCAAACGAAACCGGCGGCCAGTTGCGGCAAACCTTTCCAAGCCAGCAACCGGCAAACAACTGTCACTCTACATTGCAGCAAAGATCCTAAATAGTAATTCTATGTAGGATCTTTGATTGCAGGGAGATTTTCGCGTGGGGCTAAGCATGGCTCAAAACAATTATTTTAACTCATTCGAGAGTTATCCGGAGGCGGCACGTCTCAAACGAGTTCAAGCCGCTAGGACTCTGGCTATTGATAATTACGTGCACCAGTAGACCAAAAGAGGGCAGTGTGAGATATGTGTCGACCCACGGCACCCGTTCTTCCCGCACTTAGTGACTATCCTTGAGATATCATGGTCGACCAATCCCCGGCTATCGGCACTTACTCCGAGCCACACACAGTACTATCAGTATCACACTCGATCTTTTTCCATCATTTGGCCAAGTATAAAGAAATAGATTCCAGAGCCCGGACAGTCCGTCAGACTAATACATCACCGGCGACAGCATTCATGCTGTAGGTTTATTTCTTTCTATTATCGGTTCCATCGGAGGCGAATCAGCAAAGAGTATTACGCCGTCTCACTCGATACTGTAATGCGCACTGTCGGCGATACCGTCAATATTTGACGTCACATGCAGTGAAAAACACTGCGTGTTAGGACAAATTTTGGCTTTTCCTAAGAATTTTCCTTTTTTAATATGACGACAAAAATGACGGATCGCAGCTGCCGCTGTACCAGACAGCGCCCGCAAAACACTCCTTTTTCAGGTCTGCCCTGCCAAGGCAAAAAGACATGAAAAGCGAGATTTTCATTGTAGCACAATGAAAATATCGCTATTCACAAACATGGACATACTAACTCTTGCTGCATACAGCAATGGTGGCGAATCCATGAAAGTAGACTGACAATGTCGATCTGGTATAAGTTCTAACGCTCTGTAACTTGTGCAGCTACTACAAAAACATTTGATAATAATCGTAATACTTTCTTTTAATCTTATACTATGCCACACCAAATCCCATCCCCCGACCAGTATTATTTTCCTCCTCTGAAAATCCTCCTGTATCAACATCAAGAAATAACGTATTCTGTCTTGTCCAACAAGC
>BTPG01000005.1:31784868-31862818 GCA_036245525.1 Semisulcospira habei
AATAGCATGTGCTCGGAACACCATGTACGCTATAGAACATACTTTAAATTATGTGCATGCACGTTCCTCAAAAGCGCAGGAACAGCAAAAGCGCAGGTTCCTCAAAAGAGTACGCGTGAAAGGGAAAGTCTGTCGTGGCTTGGCAAAAGCTAGTTAAGTATGTCAAATTTTGGGAAAAGCGAGATTTTCGTTGGTAACAGTGAAAATCTCGCCGTTTTAAAAATGTACATACTTGGTTTTTGACGAATAACGGCTGACGTCAGCCGAACTGCATGTGGCAGTTAGTTATTTGGGTTTACCGCCGAACAGGCAACTAAGGCCATCTCACTGCATGTGGCAGGCTCATCTCTGCGGTATTAGCTCAATTGTGATGGTCTCATTCTGACCTGATGGGTTGTGGCGCGTGACATGGCGCATCGCACAATGTCTGAGATGTCACAAAAATACGCTCTCTCTCTCTCACTCACTCACTCACTCACTCAACTCACTCACTCACTCACTCACTCACTCACTCACACACACACACACACACACACACACACACACACACACACACACACACACACACATTACAAATAGCCGAAGTGTGTGCTGTCAGTGGTCATCGAGCTTTGCAACTAAAGCCGCTATAAAGGCCAAAAATCACAGACTAGCACATTTCGTAGAATGAGCGTTGTACAGGCGATCATTGAACAACCACACATTTCCGTCTTTTGATCCGATTGTTCCGAAATTAGGTTAAGAAACAAACAGTAACCCAGTTCCTGACCGGTCTCTAGAGCAGTAGAACCTGTTTTGAGCGGCCAACTCTTTTGTAAGAAAAGAAAATAGTGGGCATAAAAGACAGGCTCCAAGAGAAGTCTTGAGGGACACAAAGTGTCACCTGTCATTAATGACCATCAGGCTCAGCCACCTAAATGATGGTCTTTAATGACAGGTGATGTCTCATATGGGTGACGATGGCCTTTAATAACACTTGATCTCTCGTAAAGGTGGTCGCAGTAAGCAGGTTGTGCCGTACACATGTATCGCCCGACACAATCTATCTTTCTGTGTACTGCATTCCATCTCACGCAGGCAGAAGTTGACAGACGACTGATTTGTGAATTTCAAATCATTCGCGTGTCAAACTTTGCATTCTAAGTTATCTTAGTCGCAGCAGTGGCCGTGGGAAAACCTTGCGCATAGTCTGTGTTCTTTTCTTCCTAACACGTACATTGTCACTTTTATTTAGGACAATTTAGACGCGCTTGTCGGGGTGTAGAGTGTTCATGGAGAAGTAGTACCTTTGACTTTTCAGCCAGCAGCGCCTCTTGGGGCAGGCGGGAGCACTGGTCTTCACATGGCACTCAACTCTCACAGCTGGCTCCAGGTCCTTTACCTAGCCACACCCCGGTAACCGCTTCTGCTGGCGGGCGAAACGTTGTGAGGGGCTGACGCGTCTCTCAGTCAGTTGAAATACTTGGAGAGGAGACGGGCGCCGCCAAGTTCGCCTAAGCCCATTGAAAGGACTGATGGACAAGCAACAGAATAAGAATAACATGCCGGATCGGTCGGGGCCCGGATCACCAACGACCGCGCACCCCATTGGAGGTCTCCAGGGTGGGGGCGACAAGTGTGTTACTGGAACCAAACCCACCATCAAGCTGCCCACGCAAGGAATAACTATCGGAACTTGGAACGTTCGCACACTCTACCAGTGCGGCAAAGTGAAGGAACTCACCCACGAGTTGAAGCGCTATCGCTGGGACATTGTAGGACTTGCAGAAGTTCGATGGACAGGCTTCGGAGAAACAACAACAGATGAAGGCCATAAAATCTGGTTCAGCGGAAAAGAAACCAAGCACGAACATGGCGTAGCTTTTATCGTAAGGAAAGAGGTGGCTGGAACTGTCATCAGCTGCACCCCCGTGTCAAGCAGACTAATCTCCATCCGCATCTCCGCCCGACCGCACAACATCACTATCATTCAAGTATACGCTCCAACAGCAGATCATGATGATGAAGAATTAGAAGAATTTTACGAACAACTGGACAACATCATCAAGAAAACACCTAAGAAAGACATTCTGACTGTCCTCGGTGACTGGAATGCAAAGATCGGCCCTGACGCCTACCAACAATGGGCAGGAACAGCTGGCAAGTTTGGCCTTGGAGAAACAAACGACAGAGGCCTGCGACTTTTAGAGTTCGCACAGTTGCTAATACCCTCCATCCACACAAGAAGTCAAGAACAGTGACATGGCAATCGCCAGGTGGCCTGGTCCATAACCAGATTGACTTCATCTTGCTGCCTCGACGATTCAAATCCAGCGTTAACAAAGCACAAACGAGGTCCTTTCCTGGCGCTGATATTGGCAGCGACCACAACCTCGTCCTTACTAGCCTCAAGTTGAAGCTGGCATTGAAACGAGATAGCAAGAGCCCTCGCATCAGATTCGACCTCCAGAAGCTAAAAGACCCGGAAGTAGAAGAGCTCTTCCAAGCCCAGGTGGGAGGCAGATTTGCAGCCTTGGCTACTTTGGACTGCGACGTAGACACCCTTGCTGGAAATATAAAAGAGGTGTTACTTTCTACAGCAGAAGAAGTGCTGGGGAAGCAGAGGAAGCGCAAACAGCCCTGGGTCACCGATGACATCCTCGATCTCTGTGATGAGAGGAGAACCTGGAAGAAAAAGAGAGGCCAAGACCTCACATCAGCAAACAAGTACAGACTTGTCAACAAGAAGATCAGGAAGAGGATGAAAGAAGCCAAAGAAGATTGGATTGAAGACCAGTGTTGTAGCGTGGAAGAGGGCATGGCAAACGGCAACAGCAAGAAGGCTTATGAAACGCTAAGGACCCTCACCAAGACTCAACAGCGAACAGCCACAGTCATCGAAGACAGCAGCGGCCAACTCCTTACGGAAAACACTGCTGTACTAAACAGATGGACTGAGTACTGCCGAGACTTGTATAACTACAAGACTGAGCCAGACACCAGCATCCTCCAAAACAACCAGGCTGGGGCCAGGAAGGCTGAAGACCTGCCAGTATTAGCTGAAGAGGTGGAAGCAGCCGTACGCGGCCTGAAGGGAGGAAAGTCTCCAGGTGTAGACAACATACCTGCTGAAATGTTGAAACATGGAGGAGAAGTAACAACGAAGGTCCTCACTACACTCTGTCAAAAGATCTGGGAGCAAAAGAAATGGCCAGTAGAATGGACACAGTCTCTAGTGATCCCGCTCCCCAAGAAAGGAAACCTGAAACAGTGCCAGAACTACAGAACTATCAGTCTGATAAGTCACCCTAGCAAAGTAATGCTTAGAATCATTCTCAACCGCCTCAAAAATTTTCGCCGAGGAACTGCTGGCAGAAGAACAGGCTGGCTTCAGATTGATTGATTGTACATTGCTTAACGTCCCGACAGCAACAAGGCTTTCTCAGGACGTGCCTGCACTGCTTGTGAAAAAAAAACAAACAGAACATTGAATGTATGTCGCCAGCCGGTCAAATACATTAAATAAACCTAACACATGGGGCCTAAATAAAGCTAAGACCATTTAGCAACACACATCCAATATCAAGAGCTACAGGCAGTGCAGACAGTAGGGAGAGTTTTAAAAAGGCAAATACAGGTGAATGGACCAAGGGTAGACAGAAACACATGCCCCAGAATAGAGAGAAAAACTCACCCTGTGGGGCTGACCAGGGTGACCCTGGGAACTAAAAAGTACCTAACCCCACCCAAGTCCCCCCAGGGCAGACCCGGGTGGGGTCAGGCTGGCTTCAGAGTTGGAAGAAGCACTGTAGAGCAGATTTTCAACTGCCGCGTCCTGATCGAGAAACATCTGCAGCATCAGCGCGAACTCTACCACAACTTCATTGATTTCAGGAAAGCATTTGATCGCGTCTGGCACGACGGACTCTGGCAAGTCATGAGATCGTTCAACATAGAGGAGGGACTGATCCAAATGATAGAAGCGCTTTACAAGAACGCCTGCAGCGCAGTTCTACTTAACAATCAGTCAGGCGAGTTCTTCAGGACGACGATCGGTGTCCGTCAAGGATGCCTGCTCTCTCCTGTCCTTTTCAACATATTCCTGGAGAAGATCATCCAGGAAACCCTCCACGACCACCATACTTCAATCTCTATTGGTGGCAGATCCCTGTGCAATCTTCGATTCGCAGACGACATTGACCTCATGGCAGGCAGCAATAGTGAGCTCCAAAACCTGACAGACAAACTTTCAAGTAGCGCAGGGTCTTATGGCATGGAGATCAGTACGGATAAAAGCAAAGTGATGATCAACACCACAAGCGACAGCAGCAGCAACATTCACATGAACGGCCAGAAGCTAGAAGAGGTCAATAGCTTCAAGTACTTGGGAGCCACCCTGTCCAAAGACGGTAGTTGCATAGCAGAGATCCGTATCAGGATAGGTACAGCAACATCCGCAATGGCCAGGCTGGACAGGATATGGCGAAGTAACTCCATCAGCTTCACCATCAAGTACAGGCTTTACAAGTCCCTCGTAGTGTCTATTCTACTCTACGGCTGTGAGACTTGGACACTGCTTGCAGACTCAGAAAAGAAAATCCAGGCCTTTGAGAACAAGTGCCTGAGGAAGTTGCTCCGCATCTCGTACCGCGAGCACAAGACCAACGAATATGTACGGAGCATCGTCACTTCCCTGGTGGGCCCACATGAACCCCTTCTGGCAACTGTGAAACGGCGCAAGCTTGCTTGGTTTGGCCACGTGACCCGACACAACACCTTGTCTAAGACTATCCTCCAAGGCACTCTCGAAGGAAGTCGTCGGCGAGGTCGTCAGAGAAAGAGTTGGGTCGCAAACATAAAAGAATGGACCGAACTCGAGATGCCAGACTTGCTTGCCACCGCCCAAAATAGAACTCAGTGGAGAGCACTGTCTGTTGCTGCTGCCTTTCAGTCCCCCCAACGCCCAGTTCGGGCAAGGGACTGATGATGATGAGACGCGCTTGTCAAGTGTAACGATCAGTTTTGGCGCGGATGTGTGTTTGTTAGATTTATTTTCCATCCCAAAAGTGGGTCTGCTGTTATTCGTGAATAGTTCACTTCGGGAGATGACACTACCATGACAAACGGGTTCGTAAGCGAGTCATTACGTCATTCGAGACGTGCCGCATCCGGATACGCGGCATAAAGCCGCGTATCCGAATGCAACGCGTCTCGAATGTGTCTACATTTTACCGCATGAGCACGAGGGATGTATCGTGTTTCCTTCATACCCGCTGACTCCCATCATAAGCCACATTTCATCTGGTACAATGCGACAGCTGCGTCCAACACCTATCTCACACAATGAAATACGGCCGTGCACGTTATTTCAATCAGCAAAGCTGACAACACTACATGGCGAAATATGGCTGCGAACATAATTGCTGATCAGTAAAACTGACAAGTATACACCAGGCTACATACGAAATATGGCTGCAAACATCATTGCTTATCAGCAAAAAAAAAGACTACTCTATCGATATCTGATGCTGATGGCATGTTAGCATTTAATAGGAGCTACTCCTACATCAGAATCAGGTCACAAAAAATGAAAGTAGGTAGTGACCCTTCAACTCAAGAGCAGTGAAAGTTGTATGTCTCCCTTGATCCTCGACATCACTGCGGAATTCGCCGTCCTCGTAAATTAGTTGAGGTGACGATCAGTACCATAGCCCATTTAGCTCCGACGCACTACAGCAGGCAATGGATCGACCATGCTAATTCAAGGATTAGTGCCAGATTAGCTCGGTGCCTGATGGCGCCATGCTAATCTGGCACTACCCTTGAATTGTTATGGCCGATTCACCTCCTACAACTGGTACACATAGTTATAAGGTGATTCGGGAAATGCGGCCGTGGGGATAAATGAGTTAAACAGTGGGAGACTTGCTGGCCTTAAGGCCCCGCTACACATGCCCGGTTTTGAGGCCGATTCCCGATCAGTTTTCGAATCGGTAGGTGATCGGGCCGGACTAAAAAACGTGTGCACTGCCACACATTTCCCGACTTGTTTAGCCGACTGGTTTGAACCGAAGATCAAAGTCGTACCTGTTCTGCAAAATGACTGCTAGTTTTGACAGTGATGATGATGTGCTTGCATTATCAGCAGTTTTGCATCATATTCGGGAAGAGGCGTGCGAACAGCAACGGCGGTGGTACTGATCACATCAGGCGTGTTCCGCCATTTGCAAACCGTGCTGAAACGACATGATTTGCGAGACGCGCTCTGATTGGTTGAAGCTTACGATCGGGACCGATTCGGATCGGAAAAATAGAGCAGATTCTAGACACCCGATTGGGACCGGATCGGATAATTGACGTCATCCGATCGCAATCGGATCGGAATCGGCTTCAAAATCGGGGCACAACCGGCACGTGTGGCGGGGCCTTTACTCTACTGACTATTGTTCAAGGATAGTGCCAGAAAGGCTTGGCGCCTTCAAGCCTATCTGGCGCTATCCCTGAACTATCATGATAGACCCATCTCCCGCAGTGGTGACGTGAGTGTGAATACATGTGTTCAGTCTACAGTTAAAATGATAATGTCCATTTATGTCATACATCCCAATTATTCACATTCATATAACAGCCACCACGAGCCACATTTAACACGGGGTATTGGATTTCTTTGACACTATCGAATGTAGCTGTCAATCTTGACGTCTGCTGTCGGTAGACTCCTACATCGAAATCAACGTATCTGCAAGCGTCACTGATCTTCAAGTACGTAACAAAATCATGAAGTTCTCCGTCTTCTGTTTGCTCCACGCGGTAACTTTCACGTCAGTGGACGCTCAACACACAGAAGCAATGTAACATGGTGTATTTAGTGGTTGGCCGGTTGTTGCACCATGGGAAAAGAGTACACGATACCTGTGTCACGGTATTTATGCTGTAATGTATCGAGCTATTAACCCTTTGGCTGTCGGTAGCGCCTTTTGTCGCAGTGATTTCTTAAATTTCCGCGACAAAAAGGCGCTACCGACAGCCAAACGGTTTAGCAACAAATGCTAGAATTGACTCCGCAAGAACTGTGTTCATATTTTTAAAAGATGCACAACTGAGTATGCCTCCCCGCTTACCAAAAAAAAAAAAAAAAATGCGGCGGGGAGGGCGGGGGGAACGACATTAACCCATTCAGCAGTGACGCACTACAGCAGGAGATGGGTCGACCATGATAGTTCAAGGGTAGTGCCAGATTAGCTTGGCGCCGATAGGCGCCAAGCTAATCTGGCACTGCCCTTGGACTATCATGGTCGATCCATCTCCTGCAACTGGTGCGTAGTCGTTAGATGACGCCTCCAAAATTTGGGAAATACGGCCGTCGGGCTGAATGAGTTAAAGAGTGAATCAATTTCACCTTTGTTTTAGATCATTTTTGTAAAAGTTGAACGAACAAACGTACTGCAGACGCATACAAATTGCTTTGTTTCGCAAACTTGTTTTGTCCAGCAACATGAGCCTAGCTTCGTCCAACATCGAACGCCTTCAAATTCTGCACGATACATAAATTGTAATGAGACCCCACTCATGAGGATCTATGTTTCTTTCTATACCCAACAAGCTACTGGAAAATATTGCCTACTGCAGTAATACCCGGCAACTGAGAGGGCACGAAAGTACACTAACCCCTTCACTGAGCTGCCAGTGCAAGCAAAGATCCCCACCCGTCAGAGAAACATGGATGCAAAGTGGTTTTAGCAAGAGGCATAGATCCTCATGAGCCCCCGCAGTTGAAGATTTATGCCTCTTGCAGCTAGCTGAAGTTCAGTTTTTCTGGCCACTGAACGGACTAAGCAGTGTTGACGTGATGCTAAATCAAGCGCGCATTATCCAGTAAGAAGGGTACGAGGACGTAATTCCTATACTAGTGCACAGCCAACCGTTCATTCCAGCAATAGTGCAAAACCAAATTCCTGCCAGCAATTTCTTTCATACGACAATTCCTGTCGCTTTATTTCTGCCTTGCACTCCTTTCTTCGCCCGCTTTTAACTTTCACCGCTAAACGATTAACCTTTCGACATTTGTAGACCTCCAGCTAAGCACAGTGACGTCGACAAAGACTAACTCATTCGAGGCGTGCCGCAAACGGATACGCGGCAAACTGTCGCGTATTCGCATGCGGCACGTCTCGAATGAGTTAACGGGCTGAGATTGCTGATAGGGTAAGTTAGTTATTTGGGTTTAAGGCCGAGCAGGCGACTAAGGCCATCTCACGGCGGCTGAGACATGATGTAATCGGATGGTGTGCACAGCAAAAGTTGACACAACAAAGATGATGATGAAGACAACATTGACAATGACGAAGTAAATTTCGGGTATATTGCCAGGGGACCCAAAATTTCTTGTTATAATATCCAAAATTTGTTACAAACGAAGTCATTTACATAGAATAAGTGCTGTCGGGACCTCTGAAAAAGAGATGTTGTATGCGACTCTTGTTATAAGCGAAATCATACATCTGTTACGAAGTAGACTGTGTATATATATTCTTTTGCAAGTTGTTTTTCTTGCATCAGTCTTCCTACTCATCCATACATACAAAGACAAAAGGACGAGAAAAATTCATTTTTTGGCACTTTTTTCTTCAGAAAAAGAAACATTACCGACACGAAACCTCAACAAACCAGACTCAGTAAATCCTGATCTGTGGTTTTGGTCCTAACGACTACCCGCAGTGAGGTCTTAATCCATATTAACTCATTCAGCCCGACGCAAGTATTTCGCAAATTTTGGAAGCGTCATCTAACGACTATGCACCTGTTGCAGGAGATGGATCGAAAATGATAATCAAGGGTAGTGCCAGATTAGCTTGGCGCCGACAGGTGCCAAGCTAATCTGGCACTACCCTTAAATTATCATGGTCGACCCATCTCCTGCTGTAGTGCGTCAGGGCTGAATGGGTTAAACCAGCACACATTAACTGAAAACAGGCAAAACTGACACCATCAACCATGTTAGAAAGGCTAAATAGTAAATAATGCTCAAGTATTTTATCGGTTGACCCGGCAATTTCACACCCAAAGAAAGTATTGCAAAATGAGGAATACTAACATAAATAGTGCTAGCAAGAGGCACAGATCCTCATGAGTCCTGCAACTGCAGGGGCGCATGAAGATCTGTACCTCTTGCAGACGGACGGCATGACTTAACTCATCCCCGTGCATACAACAGGCAACAGCTGCCTGACTATGGCGCTATAATATTAGCGTGCGCAGCAAGTGGGACTAACGAAGCTTATGCTAAAAGAATGTGCTTCTCCAATTGTGAATCTAGTTAGCAAGCAAATGCGGTCAAAGTGGTTGCAGTGTCTCGTTTCAATCGATTGCAGTTAATTCAGCGCTCAAGCACAAATCCCACCAAAAGGATTCTTGCGAGATGATAAATTGGGTTTCAGCACATTTAGCCCAGGAATGATGACATCAGAGTTTGAATCGTGAAAAAGATGACGGCACAATTTATTTGCGACCCAGCGTTAGAACCCATGATTCGTTGTGCTTCAGGTTCATAAAACTCTGTATTGACGTAGAGTGCTGTCAACTAAAATTTGGATCAGATCGGTCTCATGGTTTCACAATTATCTAGGCACAAAGCCGGCAACGGACAAACAACCAGCCAACGTCACTCCAAGAAATACCCCCCTTTTTCTTTTTTATTTTATTTTATTTTTTTTTTTTTTTGGGGGGGAGGGGGCGGTGTGTAAAAATGTATAAAAAATAAAATAAATCTAACGAGAAATACAACGTTACTGCTGTGTTAGGCTCACTCTAGAACGGTAAAATCCTAACAAATCACGACACTGACCCCTTCTGCGTCAGTAATACGGACAGGATTGCACATTACCCGTTTTTGTTCCCCAAGCCGCCAGGAAACGCTGACAAGACATGTACTGACATCCTGTGCTGCATTAACAGACTAGCCCCGGATTTGCTGGCGAATGAGGAATAATTCGGCCTTTTATCATGCCAGTTGTAAGAGACAGTCACACAGTCAAACCCCAATAAATTCTCTCTGTCGGGGGGGGGGGGGGGGGGCAATGACGCGAGGTCAGAGAATCGGTGCCACGAAGCAAGAGGCATAGATACTCATGGGCTCGTGCAGCCGGAGACAGAAAATCTAGTTGAGGGACTGGTGCGCCGGAGCGGTGAATCCAGCCGAGAGAACAATATAGACGCACAGCATGAAAATCGCGAGTTCATTGAATCTCAGCTTCGTGCAGCGGTCGGTGTAACCGAAGATAACATTCACCAAACCTATCAGAAAAGGTGTGGCACAGAGATTACATAAACGCTGGGATGCTAAAATGGTTGCTCACGGACTGACCAGCGGACCAAAGTCGGCCTGATGACGCCTTGCTTCTTCTGCGCTGTGAAGGCAAAAGACAAGTCCAATTTTGTGAAAAGCGAAATTTCACTGTAATACAATAAAAAAATCTCGCTTTTCACAAAAGAACACGGACTATCTTTTGCCATCACAGGGCGAAAATTTGGGTTGCTGCAATCTGTCAGCTATAATATCAGCAGTTTACTCGCGGCTGATGGCGCTGAAAGTGAGACTCAAATATTAGTCACTTAGTGGTCTGTGATTTCCGACCTTACGTTTCGAATGCATAAGGTCGAAAACCACAGGCCGGCAATCATTATAAACAAAACTTTCAATACAAAAAAAAAAAGTCAAAAGGCAGACCGTATTGCAGGTCTTAAATGAAAACTCCGACTATGCAACTTTTTAGATAACATATCTTGTGTGACGCAAGAGGAAAAATACTAATGGTATATTCGTGATGGGCGAGTCGCGACAACAAAACCTCATTTGTTTCTCCCCTGCCCCACGGCTCCCCACCAAAATGAACGTGGCACTTTTAAATATGTATCTGATGACAACAAACGTTGCATACTTTGTTAATCGGAACAAGGAACAAACCCAATCAATTTACATTTGTTCATTTTACGTACTTGACATAGGATCTTATCTAATACACTATTATTATCATGTAGTGCCTACATTTGGACGTGTGTTTTTTTTTTTTTGTTTTTTTTGTTTTTTTTTTGTTCTTATCCTGTTTTATTTTGTAAAATCATTACTATCAACACCTGAAACTGACAATCCACACATAATTAAGTAAACGTTTAAATTTGAACAACGCGTATATAAAGTTAGTTACGGTGTCACAAATGGCGTTCAACTTTCTGCACTTTCAGTGCAGAAAGTTGAACGCTTTATATGACACCATAACAGCATCGCATTGCCGCTCAAACGGCTGCGCTGTCCAGAGGCAAGATACTAATAAGCACAAGTCCATCGGCCCAACTGCTGACAACGTAAGCTCTATCGTCTCTTGCGTACTGGGATGGGGAAACAATATTTATCTGAATAAATGCATCCCGCCTTCCCCCCCCCCTCCCCACCCCCTTCTCTCGAGGGGAACCACTGATAAGTCAGTGACTGAAACGCTCTACTAGGGCTGATGAAACTTCTCACACCGGTTGCCTCCCTCGATTCGTTGCGCTAATCAGCGCAGCGAATCGACAGAGACAACCAACCAGTAAGAAAATTTCTCATAAAAACCCCTTTTTTTTTTCTCTTTTTTACTGTAACGTCTTTTTCTTATCAGCAGATCTGCAAGGGCATACATAAGAATGAACAAAAACGATTTTCTTGAAGAAATTGGCCTCGTTAACACACTCCCTAAATATTCGCCATGATTAAATTTCGTTTTCGTCCTATTATTGAGGACATCACAGACTGACACAAGACCGTTCAACTGTTTATGGATGCATGGTGTCTACACATGTACTGTGTCATTCTGAAACCACTTTTTTTTTTTATTGGTATTTTGTCAGTTCTGAACGTGCCAACTATTATGCATCTGGGTTCTTCAGAATCTCAAGAAGGAATAAGTGAAAATTCTGACGTGGACGAAGTGGTAGCAATTCAAGTTATTCACTTTCTTCAACTTTCAGACACACTGCGTGGGGGAACAAGCAAAGACAGTGTCTTGTCATCCAAGCTAGTCAGGCACTACTCTTGTGCAACCGGCTAACCGTTTCCCGAAGCTGGTGCTGACATGAAAAGAGGTGGGCCAAAATTTAAATGAACAAGCAGACGCAGCACGTGCTACACACCAGTGCTGTGCCCTCCCCTTTTGTCTCCACGAGGCACAGAGTAGCATATACCTCACTGAGGCAGCAGCGACACAACGAGAATCAACGCTTCTTTAATGAGAAGACTGGCACCACTGAACATCCTCACATCAATCATAGAGAAACTTTCTGTCTGAGACTTCGCCAGACATGCGTCCTAAGGCGAGGGATGAACCTCCTGCAATAACCTGCAGGCGCTACACAGGGCAAGGCACAGCCCATCTAACCAGCCCATTCCGTCTGCAAGATACAGAGATTCTCATGAGCCCCTGCGGAAGCAGGGGTCCATGAGAATATATGGCTCTTGCTCACCCTCTGTTCCTCAAATTAAGGGGGTGAATCTGGGGTATGTGTAACGACAAAGCCGGCAGGCTTGGCGCTTGTCATGGAAAACTCAGCTCAAGTGGTAAAGCGTTTACCTTGGCACCTCACCGCAACAAAAAAAAAAAAAAAAAAGCTTTCACTGCAGAAGCTGCAAGCATGTTATTTGTAACTGCTTGACGAATGTGTCTTATCAGTTCACTAGTTAACACACCATTTCTGTGTGCAAAAATACATTCGGCTTTGAATGAAACGCCTGATAAAAGTTCTATTTTTAGAAGACTGCACAGCTGAAAATGAGATAAGGAAAATTAAAGATCCATTATAGTATGGGTCTAAAGTTAAAATCATTACTATGGTGTTCATTTCTGCACCCAGGCCCATTACCACACCACCATTAGTCAGGCACTACCCTTGTGCATATATATTTTTTTCTACAGAATGCCCGTTCAAACAACAATTTTTTTTCCCCGACCAGCAGTGAGCACTTGAAAGGAAAAATCCTGCAGTTTGGCAACAAGGTGCATACGCCATCAAGGAAGTATCGATGACACGAACAGTAGAAGTAGCCAAAAATAAGACTGACTCCCACATTTATACTGCCAACATATTTAACAGGTCACCCAAAATAGTTACAATCACATAAAACACTTCTGAACCCTTTGGCTGTCGGTCGCTGTTTTTGTCACGATGATTCCTGCAAGAATCATTGCAACAAAAACCGCGACCGACAGCCAAATGGTTAATCATGTTTATGATGAATGTATGCGTAGGGTGCTCTCTATCCGTCCTCATTTTCTCGGCCTGCCAGGTCATTGCCAATGAACAGGCGAGACTAATCAGCACTGTGACCCTGAATCCTGATTTGGAACACTGCCCACCTTTAGAATAGTAACCACACACAGCCCGTTCAGATAGAGTAAACACTGCACACCTTTAGAATAGTAACCACACACAGCCCGTTCAGATATAGTAAACACTGCACACCTTTAGAATAGTAACCACACACAGCATGTTCAGATATATATAGTAAACACTGCACACCTTTAGAATAGTAACCACACACAGCCCGTTCAGACAGAGTAAACACTGCACACCTTTAGAATAGTAACCACACACAGCCCGTTCAGATAAACACTGCACACCTTTAGAATAGTAACCACACACAGCCCGTTCAGATATAGTAAACACTGCACACCTTAGCACGTTCAGATAGAGTAAACACTGCACACCAGGTAAGGGCTCTTAAACCCTTGCAGCCCCAGGGCCACATTTCGCAAATTTGGGAAGATTCACCTAACAACTATGTACCAGTTGCAGGAGATGAATCGACCGTGATAATTCGAGGGTTGCCGTGCCCGATTAGCTTGGCGCCATCAGGCGCCAAGCTAATCTGGCACTACCCTTGATCAGTCATGGCCGATCCATCTCCTGCTGTAAGGCGTCGATGTTAAATGGGTTAATCCCTTCAATTCCAGTGGGGGCAGTTTGGACGCCAGTGAAATCTTTGTAAATTTAACGCCAAAGGGCTCTAGCTATCAAGTAACAAACTAACATGGATACAGAGTGGTGCCATCAAGAGGCATAGATCCTCATGAGCCCCTGCAACTACGGGGCACGTGATGTCTCTTGCAGTTGGATTGTGTTCACTTTGTCTCAGAAGTGACAGCGTTAAGAAACAACATCCTCCCAACTGTCTTCTACTAAATGTCTTGAGAAGCTGTCCTGTAATCGGGCGGACCCTCAAGGGTTCTTTCTCCGGCTCTTCCTCCCCCTCCACTCTTGTACGGTTTTAGACCACGTTATAATTTCAGATACAAGCGATCAAAATTTCTGATAACCTCAAAGATGAGCTGACCCTTCGCACCATGTGAATGTCCTATGCTTGTCTTGAAGTAAATGCGTGTGTTTCACATGAAAGTGCGTGTGCCGATTTGCAGGATTGGGTAAAGAGCCTATATATAATGACTGGCATTATTATTAATTTTTATTATCTCCTCATGCATGCAGCTAACGGTAATTCAAACAGAACCAATGTCTACATGCACAAGCGACTTAATACATCAATGAACACAAATACATCAATGAACACACTGAAAATGACACCAGTCCCTTAATGACAGAGTGTGTTTTACCTGATATTTATATTCAACACAATGTGGTTTCTTGAAGGCTGGTTACCACAATTCACTTATGGCACAGTAACATGATAACATAATTCACGTATTTTATCACCTGCCCTTGTACACTGGTAAAATGCTTTAGCATGTAACTGAATATATATTTATAAAACACCAACTCTAGTACATCATATAAACAACCAATTATAACCCATGATAAATGGTGTGTAGGTGGCAACCAAGCAAGCTAATCTGGCACTACCCTTGAATTATCATGGTCAATCCATCTCCTGCAACAGGTGCATAGTTGTTAGATGACACCTCCAAAATTTGGGAAATATGTGCGTGGGGTTGAATGAGTTAAATCAATAATGTATGCTTCACGCAAACCTGTGGTTAAAATTAGGAATATGATGTGCCTGACATATGCATTGTTGGCTGCAATCTCTTTAGATGCACTGCACATCGACACCAAACATCTTGGAAGCTGTCTACTATTGCAGAAATTTGGTTTCAAATTGCAAATTAGCTGATGAAGAAAAGACTTACTCATATGAAAATAAAAATGCAGAGCAATTTCAGACGTGATATATAATGTTGTTGAAGACTGAAGGCTTTTTGATCCTTTAAAGGCCGGGGATTTTTGATGTTGAAAATAATATAAACACAATCTTCGTCTACTGGCAGTGAAGGGTTTCAACAGAGAGACACAGGAGGGAAGGGGGGGGGGGGGGAGGGGGGAAGAAGAGGAGGCTTTGTCCTTGATCGAACGTCTGACACTAAATTAAATGAATTTTTAAGCCCATGAAGATCTACCTAAAAATGACTTCTTCACAGCCTTCTTTAAGTTTAACCCTTTGGGTATCAGCAGCGGTTTTACTACTTTAGTCACAATGATTCCTGTAGGAATTATCACGACTAAAAGCGCAACCGACACCCAAAGGCTGTTGGTAGTGCTTTTTGTTGGCATGATTCCTGCTGGAATAAACAAAAAGCACAACCGACAATGAAAGGGTTAACCCCTGTAGTAAAATACTTCAATCTCGATCAAAAACCACAAAATCAGACTGACTGTTTGTGGTTCCAATCAATCAACCCTTTTACTGTTGGTAACACTTTTGGTCATGGTGATTCCTGCTGAAATCATCTTGACAAAAACTACAGACTGCCAAAGGGCTAGTCAAGCAATGCAAAATAAATCAATTAGTGAACTACCCAAAAAGTACAGTGCAAAACAATTTGTACAGCTTTACATAGTGCACCGCTTTTACATTAGATACAAAGGAATGTGATTATTATCTTGCATAACTAATATTAGTAATAACACAGTAAACACGCACAGAGTGAATCAACCAATATAATATAGCTGAGCTGATTATACAAAACTTGCTATACACACATCACTTGTCACATTGTCATTTGTGCTAACTCTAAAGACCTCTTTAACTTTCAGTGCCAACAGCATGACATATAAAACCTAACTAATAACATTAACCCTTTGGCTATCAGTAGTGCTTTATGTCTTGAAGATTCCTGCAGGAATCGAGACAGAAACTGAGAAAGTACTAATGACAGCCAAAGGGTTAGCAGCTCATAAGTATTACCTGATAAGCTTGGCACCCATTAGTTTCAAACTATTTCAGTATTAGTCTTGAGCTATCCCAGCTCTTCCACTTTCAACACATTGTGATTGTGTGTAGTGCTGGGAAAACAGTTATTAAAGGCAACTTCATAAGCCATTTGAAAAACTAACACTTAAGCTGTCAATAGCTCTATTTGTCACAATCATGCCTGCGCAGGAATCCTTGCGAAAAAAGCTCTATTGACACCCAAAGAGTTAATGATGTCACACCAGTGAAAGCTGCAGAATTGCAAAAAAAAAATGAAGATGTAAGTTTTCTCATGCCCCAACTATTCCAAGAGATTGCAGCGTCCTTCACAAATAAGGCATGTCAACTCCGCCATGAAACTTAGCAAAAGTTGCCATAAGCTAGTGCAATGTTTCTGAAACTTAAAGCCAAATGCAGATTGCAGTGGCTTGCAAAACTGTGCAATATTTAACACATTTAACCAGGACACACCAAAGAAAGATATGAATCGACCATGACAGTCCAAGGGTGGTGGTGACAAAATTACTTGACGCTCATAGGCACCAAGATATTCTGGCACCACCCTTTAACTATTGTGGTCGATCTGTCTCCTGAACTGTCATACAGTCCTCAGAGGACAACTCCAAAATATGGGGATTTTGACCTAGGTGCACCATGGGTTAGCTTCAGTTTAACATAGGTGATGAAAAGCTTTGAGTGACCTGAAATTTCATAACTGGTAGCCTGTCTGGTGACCTCAAAATATGAAGCTGAGAAAAACACATTCATTTAACGGACGAATGAATCTTGTCACGAGCTGCTAACTTTTGAATCTAAGTAAGTAGCTTGCTGGCTACCTAAATTTGTGTCTTTCATCACCCATGTTTAAGTAAACACACCCATACCAAAATGCTTTTCTATCCAGTTTTGAAACTCAAACTTGTATTTTCAGTTGCACCATTTTAACTACAGTAGCATAAAACAAAGAAGCAATACATACCTTCAACATCCTCGCCTTCCTCCACTTCATACTTGTCCTTCAGAAGCACATATGAAGACTCAGAGATGTGCACCATCCCAGGCCGACCTGTCGACTCCATAATGTTGGCCAAAGTAACATCATTTGACCACACATCGAACTTAAACCGCCGCGTACCAACAATGCCGCAAAGCACAGTGCCAGTGTGCACACCCACACGCATGTTGACCTGCTCATTATTGTCATCGTCAAACTCTTTTATGGCCTTGATCATCCCCAGCCCCATGAGTACACAGCACTCGGCATGATCAGGCTGGGGTTCAGGGCAGCCTGCCACACAGTAGTAACAATCTCCCAGGGTGCTGATCTTCTCACACTTGACTTCATTACACAGTTTGTCAAAGCGACCGAACAGGTCATTGAGCAGACCCACCAGATGTTCTGCAGTCTTGTTGGAAGACATCTTAGTGAAGCCCACAATGTCTGCAAACAGGATGCTGACATGGTCCATTTGGTTCATGTTGAATGAGCGGAAAATGATCTCTCCCTTGGCCCGCTTGCTCTTGGATTTTCGCTTCCTCCCACCTGATGCATCATCCTCTTCCTCTTTTTCATTTTCTGGCCGCCGTTTCATAACTGCATCAGCCACTGTCTTGGGCATGAGGGAGTGGATCATGCGTTCCTTGATCTGCTTCTCTACCTGCAGGTCACGGCGAGCCATCATGGATTGACCCACTTTCCAGAAGTTGCTGCGGTGCATGACCTGGGAGATGATGTAGATGTGGATGCCCATCATGTGCAGACAGAAATGCAGCAGTGCCTTGCTCACGATGTAAGGTGCCCCCTGCATCTCCTCGTTTCTAATCGCCACCAACACCTCATACACTATCGAGTACACAACACCGATAGTCACAGACACAATGATGGGCATGGGAAAGAATGTGTAGAGCAGCAGAAGAACCTCCAGGGATCCTGAGAAAGTTCCTACCAATGAAATGTTTGGTTCGTCATAGGCGAAGGTAGCTAAAATCAGTGAACCTACCAGCACAGATACAAATACTGATGTGGGAACGACAAACCGTTCGTACTGCTGGATGCGGGTGACGATGAGGAAGATGGTGCACACCACTGCCAGGGCCAGGGCTCCCACCACAAAGTCTGTCCATCTGTCCAGTTTCATGAGACCAAAAAATATGCTCCAGGCCACACAGGCAACCACGATGTAGAGCAGGGCATACTGGAACTGTCGGCGGGTGTGTGGGAAATAGTGACGAAGTAATGCCTTCTCCAAGATGGGCGAGTCAAACTTGGGGTTCCACCAACTGCCGGACGCCCGCTCAAATAGCACGGGTCCCTTGGGCTTATTCTGGCCCACTGGTGTGCCCTTGGCTCGGTTTTTAGCAGGCGACTGAAGCTCTACGTGTACCGACTCTGGGCTAGTGCCGTCGAAACGCACCACGCTGTTTCCTTTCCCGTCTTCTTTGCTCGCCATCTTCAAGGGGGTCAGGAAGCTAGTAATATGTACCGAAAAACAGTCTAGTCCAGCTTACCACCATTTGCTAGACGGCCGAGGCGCGAGAGACTGGCCAGATGAGGCCAAAAAGCTGTCGCTGCGTAGCAGACGATCGGAACACAGCATGCTGTTGTCACTCATGTACACGCAGGCAGCACACACACTTATCCCAGGAACCGGCACTGCCATAGTCTGTATCCAACCACCGCCGACGCCGACTGCACAGCTGACAAACGCTAAATACACAGAGTTTGTACACCGCAATGCATGCCCACTCTACCTGCCAACTTCGCCTTGACTGGCCGTTGAGCGAACTCTTCTGTCACTGAATGAAACTCCGCCTTCTTTCTCGACTCCTTCGCCGCCAGTCGGCGCTCACTCGCTGTTTTCAGCCAGACCTGGGCTGCCTATGCATACATACTGTCGACTTATGCACACGATCAAAGACAATCCCAAAATCACACCGGCATCTCAAAGTTGCAAATCCTGGTAATCGAGACAGAAGGAAGATTGCTTTGCGTTGTCTCCCCGCACAAGACCGAGCGTGCGCGCGTGTTTGGCCTGTGTTGTGGTGCCGTTCGTTTGTCCTCCCGCCGATAAGCGTTCGCGCTTCCTTCCCGCTTTCTACGACTTCTGAGGAGATTAAAGGGATTGTCGTCGACTGGCCCGCAAGATGCGCAGATTTTCATGAGCCGCTTCTGTTGCCTACATGGGCTACTGAGAATCTGTGCTGATTGCAGATGGACGGTATGAAAAGTGATTGAGGCACTGCTCTGTGAATGCTGTGTCCGACTCACTTTAGTCTGTTTAGCCGGAGAAAGTAGGCCATCTGGCTGATTAGAATGATTCGTGGGCACTACCACGGAATTTACAGGCAAAATTCATTTTTTACACACTGTATCACCTCGCCGCAGCTTTCTATGTATGGTCTTATACTCTTTCGTACGGCCTAAGTTGCCGGCGCCGGGCTGCACACGGTTTCGTCCATCCGATGGACACCGCATCTTCCAATGTGGGCCTATAACTGACGTTCATGTCAGAGCCACGCAAAATACGGCTTCCGGATCAGTCTTCTCGTTTTGAAACATGGCTTTTTCTCCGTTTAAAAGAGTTATCCAAAGCTCAAGGTCCAGATTGTATCCCTCCCAGACTCGGAGTTTCAGGCAAGAGTTGTGTAATAAGTTGGCAGAACCACTTTGCACTTTAGAATTCACATCTTTCCCTTGCATGACTCAGGTCGTATTGTACCACGAGAATGGAAAACCGCAGAGGTAAGTGCTATTTTAAAAAAAAAAAAAAAAAAAAAAAAAAGGAAAAAAAGTTCTAGGCCCAGATGCAGTAAATTACAGACCAGTAAGTCAACGCCAGTGTATTTGTATGTAAAGTTTTAGAGTCTATAGTTCGAGACTGACGAGATCGTTAATCATTTCACTATGAATAATATATAAACTGAATGCCAACATGGTTTCAGAAAGAAACGATCATGTGTTACTCAGTACAGGTTATGGATGATATACTGAACTTCTTTACTTGACAAGAAAAAACGGTTGACATCATAGACTTTAGAAAAACATTTGACACTGCCGGTTCCTCATCAGTGAAAGGCTTCTTCAGAAGTTAGAGGCCTATGATGTATGTGGAAACATTTTCAACTGGATGAGAAATTTGACTCTCGTGAAAGAGAGCAAGTCAGTGGTGAAGGTTGGAAATGCAATATCAGACAAAGTAAAGGTGCTGAGCGGTACCAAGGAAGCATCATAGGACCTATAACATTATATTTATAAATGACTTACCAGACTTTAATAGCATGTGCCGGGGCCCCGGGCGGGCAGCAAAGTATTCGCAGACGATACTAAAATCTACAATGAATCAAGCAATAGTAAGACGTGTTGCAGTATGATTTAGATCACTTGCAAGAGTGGTCCGACACATGGGATTTGCATTTTAATGTAGAGAACGGTGTCAGTAAGGTCTTGCATGCTGGAATGAATAATCCTGAACATGATTACTTGATGAAAGTTAACAGTAACATTAAAAAAGGTGGTATCTTGTGAGGAGGAAAGAGACTTAGGTGTTGTTTTTGATAATGTTCTATCTTTTGACCCTCATCATCGTATTCAGAACTGTATCAATAAGGCCAACAAAATGGTTGGAGTAGTTTAGAGAGCCTATTTGGACTAAGGACATTTTTAGTAAACCGTATAAATCACTAGTCAGATCACATTTAGAATATTCAAACACTGTATGGTACAAAGGTTTAAAGAAACAATCAGTTGCACTTGAAAGGG
Source organism: Semisulcospira habei (assembly GCA_036245525.1). Lineage (NCBI taxonomy): Eukaryota > Metazoa > Mollusca > Gastropoda > Semisulcospiridae > Semisulcospira > Semisulcospira habei. The sequence goes on from BTPG01000005.1 coordinate 31,805,841, forward strand.
TACAGAGACGAGCAACAAAGCTGGTTAAAGAATGTAAAAATATGACTTACTCAGACAGACTTAAATATTTTGGACTACACTCCTTACGTGAACGTAGAATACGTGGAGACTTAATCCAAGTTTTTAAAAATTGATAATGGTATCGACGACCTAAATTGGAATTACTTTTTGGCAGCATCGTTTTATGACAGAACCCGAAACTCTGAGGGGAAAATCTTTGTACGGCATTGCAACAGTAACCTGCGGAAGTTTTGTTTTTCTAACAGAGTTGCTACTGTTTGGAATGATTTACTAGTTTCATTTTTTTTTAAAAGCACCTAACATAATAATAAAAAAAAAACAGCTGGATGAATTACCAAAATTTAAAGAGATTTTCTATTGCTATGATGAATGATTTGTAGGAAAATTTGCATGCATAACAGACCCATAAAGTAATTAAACTTGTCGAAGAAAAGACATTTGCAAAAGCCTCACGACCTATTTTGTCCTCACACATACTACTACTACTACTACATGGATCTGTAGAAAATCTCTGTTAAAGTGTGCCTACTCACATGGATCGTGAAACCGGCTCTGTGAAGAAGGGTAGGAAAGTTTTAGTGTAGGCAAGAGAACCGGCATTGATAATTGTCTCGTTGTAGTCAGTGGCAAATTATAGCAATTTAAGCCTGCAATATAGCAGCCTGGATTGCTTTAAGTTAGCCCTTTTGTCCCGCCGCGGCATTATTGTAAGATGTACTACGAACATTTATAAAGGAGATATTAACCCTTTCAGCGCCAACACCCTGCAGCAGTGGTACATAGTCGTTAAGTAACACTTCCAAAATTCGGGAAATGCGCCCATGGCGCTAAAAGAGTTAAGAACTATTAACCTTCTTTGCCTGGAGCAGGTCTCTTTAGCCTAAAATATATACTCTGGGAGAGGGAGGGGGTGGGGGGGGGGTGCAGAGCTCGGGTTTTTGTGGATACTGTTCCAGTTTTAAGCTGATGCTGTGCATGTTATTTATGTTATTCTTCAGTTTGTTTCGTATTATGCTATGGGTTTTTTTCTTTTGTTTTCTTGGTTTGTTGTAATTTTCCGAGGTGTTTGTGCGTGGACGCGGTAGGGAGGGGAGGGGGGGGGGCGGGGGTGAGGAGACACTGACAGGCTATACTACGTTGCACTCAGTGGATTGTGCCTGCGGGCACTGTCTACTTCACTATCCAAACTATCGATTCTTTGTGTCCTGTACTGTCAGCCAGCACAAGATATTTTACACATGCGGAAGCCCAGTGACAGAACAAAATCAATGGTAAAGCCGACAGAAATATAAAAAAGTAAAAATATCCTCTAATGATTGAAAGATATGGATTGACCATCAAAGCTCAAGGGTGGTTACCGATTAGCTTCGGCGCCTCAAGACGGCGCCAAGCTAATCTGAAACCACCCTTGACTGAGCAGGGCAGATTAACAGTAATATGGAGAGAATATCTACTGAAGTAAAATTATTGAATTCACATCAACATTTTACGCCAATCACTGTTCTGCTGGGAGTTTCCAATCTAGCATGACGGCTCAAGTGCGGTGCCAACAATTTTTTTTTTAATGAGCTGTCTATATTATTCCACCTGAAATCAGTTCAACCCGCCAATGAGCCCATTCCCAAACGAATCACTAGTGAGCGGTGCAATGCGTTTGCTATGCCCGTGAACCACTTTTGGAGCGAATTTCTTTTTAACCCTTCGGCTGTTGGTAGCGTGTTTGGTCTCACCTCGACCAAACCACGCTAGCGACAAAACAAGAGTTAACTCATTCGCGGCCAGCCGCATCCAGATGCGCGGGGTTAGCCGCGCATGCGGATGCGGATGGCCGCGAAGGAGTTAAAAAGTGAACATTTTTAAAATCTTTTTTACAAAAACAATCAAATGTTTCAAAGAGCCATCCACAGCAATATTCGACAGACTGTTTCCCCCGCAAGAACAATTTCTACATAATAATTATGCTGCTGCTTCCGGCTGACGGGTATGTAGGTCAAACTGTGAGCTGAAAAAATAAAATCGAAGTATGGAAATCAGCAAAAACTACCTTTCCTAGTTTTCTCTCATACGTAATAGTGTAATATTACGACGAATGACGTCCACCTTGAAAATACGTAGATGACGTATTGTCTGGGTCTCAAATGCAGAATAATGTGCGTGCGTCTGGAGGAAAACGTTTGCTGAGCGACGCATAGACACGACTGAATCTGAAACGAACTCGATCCGAATCCGAATCCGAAGCGGGTCAGAATAGAAACAGGAACTTGAAGTTCGTGCAAGTCCTTTACATTTTATTGTGTTTCCATACGCCCAAAGCAGACACGAATTCGCATCCAGCTTCCAACGAAAATGACGCAAATTTTTTAAGAAAATTGCGACATCACCGCATCTAGTTCGGATCGTATTCGTATCGGATTCGTGTTTGTAGGTCGGGCGCCTTAAGCTACGGCGTTTCCATACTAAGCACGAATCCGATACGAATACGATCCCAACATGATTTTCCTTCAAAAATTGCGTCATTTTCGTTCGACGCCGGATGCGAATTCGTTTATCGCATCGGACATATGGAAACACACAGACATGAGTAAGGACTTGCACGAATTTTTCTGTTTCGGACCCGATTCGGATCGGTTCCGTATCGCATTCGTGTTTATGCGTAGCCGCCTTTAAGCCAGGGTTCCATAAACACGAATCCGATACGAACTCGATCCGAATCTGATGCAGGTCTGAAACAGAAAGGTTCGTGCAAGTCCTTCAGTTTCATGTTTGTGTATTTCCATACTGCCCGATGCGGACACGAATTCGCATCCGGCTTCGAACGAGAATGACGCCGCAGTTTTTGAAGGAAAATTGCATCACCGCATCGGGTTCGACTCCTATTCGTATCGGATTCGTGCTTATGGAAACGTAGCTTATGAAACCACAGCTTAAGTTATTTTAACGCGCTTCAGTGGGGAACCTAAATGGGTTACAAAAGTCTGATTTTGCTGTACTTACCAGCGTACAAACGGTCGGGTAGACATTAACTCATTCAACTCCGACACGCCACGGCAAGACATGGATCGAGCGTGATAGTTCAAGGGTGGTGCCAGAATAGCTTTGCGCCTATACAGACTTCAGAGGGCAACATCAAAATTTGAGGATTTCAGTCGTGAAGCAGAATGTGTTAATTATTCTCATGAATATTCATGCACGTAAACGCGAACTCCCAAAGAGATGGATTAAAACTTAGTTCTTCAAAAATTTATTACTCACAAAAACGTGGTTCACGAGCAGTTGAAAACGCACTATATAAACTACATAATGAGAATAACACGCAAGCACCAGTCGCAGGAGATGGATGTTTTATGATAGCTAGAAGCTAGGATAATTACAATCTAATACAGGTCAGCCTTGGTATCAAGCGGCCAAATACACCACGGTATCGGATACAATGCGCACAGGTCTCCGGCTCCCACGGGGATGCCCTTTGAGCAAAAGGTCCTCGGGCCGACATCAGCCATAGCTTGCCCGCGCACATCTGTGCTCGGGCAAGCTATGGCTGACGTCGGCCCGAGGACCTTTAAATTAGAAAGTTGGTTGTTTTTTTTCTTCTCCGAAGTCTATGTAAATTCAGCACTTAACTCATTCTACCCCAACACCGAAATCCCCAAATTTTGCCGATGTCCTCTGAAGATTGCATTGCAGTGCAGGACACAGATCGACATGATAGTTCAAGGGTGATGTCAGAATAGCTTGGCGCCCATAGGCGCCAAGCTATTCTGGCATCACCCTTGAACTATCATGGTCGATCAATATCTTTCTGTGGTGCGTCTGGGGTAGAATGAGTTAAGTAGCGCGATCGCGATTGCGGCCTGTCTTCATGACCTCCGAGCACTATACCGAGGCTGACCTGTACAAGAAAAAAGATACTATTGCCAGGGTACCGATAGGCTAACTGACAAGCAGCAGGCAGAGTACTTAATTTTTGAAAATCCTTGTTTTATAGATTTGTTTAAATCCCAAATTAAGTCCACTGTAGCTGAAAAATAATTCAGTGTCAAACGTATATAATTTGAAAAGTTAAAACGTTCAACGTTTAGGGTTTAGCGTCTTTTGTCCACCACGAAGTTGATTTCAATGAAGCGGCACCGAACAGGATCTGAATAAATCTTTGACTTCAGGACGAGGGTCCAACGCTTTACCACCGAGCCACCAAGTTCCGCAGAGATAACAGTAAGTTATGTTTGCACACATTGCAAAGCTAGTTTAGCTGCTTAGTTCACAAACAATGTGAGGTGTTTTGTTAGTATTATTATTTCGTTTACAAGTATTTGCAACCTCCATATCCTTTATGCCAATATACGCAGATTGTGATTGTGAATTCTTTGCCAAGAGCCCCAGACGTGCAAGGAACATGGAATCAGATTGATCCCAGCAAGAGGCACAGATCCTCATAAACCCCCGCGCAACTGCGGGGGTTTATGAGGATCTGTACCTCTTGCAGTTGGGTGGTGTTCACTTTTTCTCGGCAGTGAAGGAATTACATTTGAATTTTAAATTTGACTTTCAAAAGCAGCCACTGAAAATTATGTAACCACGTATGACTGAATAAAATGCACGGACGTGCAGCTAATGTAACCCCCTCACTGCCGAGGAAAATCGAACAGGGTCCAAATTAAAGAGACCTAGATACTCATGAGTCCCCAGCGCAGTCGCGGGGCCTCATGAGTATCTATGCCTCTTGCCGACACCTCTTTGTATATTTGTTTATTGGACTGCTTGGGTTCTTTGGCAGCTTTGGTATTGAATTTAACTGAGATTTCAGAAACGCCCAGCGGGAGTGAAGGGGTCAAACCCCCCCCCTGGTCAGGAAGACTTGCCGCTGACGTAAATCTGGCGATCGCGTGTGAGCTCATTGTAGAAGTAATACGAAGTAAGGACGTAAGATCCGTTAACCGGAAACATAAATCCGCGTGGGCCTTTTAGCCCGAATGCCCTGTATAAGACCTTTGATGCCGTGTGAGAAGGCTAAAGACGGTGAGTCCTGCGGCTTTGTGAAAAGCGAGATTTTCATTGTATTTCAATGAAAATCTCGCTTTTCACAAAGGTGAAGTTACTGCCTTTTTGCCTCCACAAGGCAGCATGTCTCTATGACAGTGTCTGCAAGAGTAATGACTAGTAATAAACACGAGTTGTACACGTGAGTCTTACGCAGAGTGTCATTAATTCCGATTTAAACTACGTGCACTCAGTGCCTCTTAACCCTTATCATTCGGAATATACCGGTATGTCAAATAAGTTTGACTAAAATAGTTCAAGGGTAGTGCCAGAATAGCTTGGCGCCTCTAGGCGCCAAGCTTTTCTGGCACCACCCTTGAACTAAAGTGGTCTATATCCTTATCTGTAAGTACTATAATGTAGGCTTGCATATGGCAGTGTACAAATTTGAAGCTTTTAGCCTCAGTATGATATGATATCCTTATCTGTAAGTACTATAATGTAGGCTTGCATACGGCAGTGTACAAATTTGAAGCTTTTAGCCTCAGTATGATATGATATCCTTATCTATAAGTACTATAATGTAGGCTTGCATATGGCAGTGTACAAATTTGAAGCTTTTAGCCTCAGTATGATATGGGTTAGAACGCTCAAATTCATTTCAAGAACTGCTACAATGGCTCGCACTGTCACCCCAAAATGTCCGCATTGAGTCCTGAAAGGTCGCCATTTCCAAAGCTGGTCGTTGTCGGAGTTGTTTCATGGTCCCCCGTACTGTTTGCGGGCGTTCGCGTTAACCGGTTATTCTCAGTATTTTACCGGTTTTTGCAGGCAAATACGGGATGATGATGATGAGTCTTTTATTCAGGATAAAGCTATTAGGCGGCAACTCAATGTCTGTCTTACAAGCTGTCCTGTAAACAAAACAGAACATAACAGGAAAACAAACACAGCATACAAACAACGTCAACAACAGAAATTAAATTAACGAGCACGATAGGTGCGTTGCTTATTATAAAAAATAAAAATAAAAAGTAGCAGGCCGATTGACGATACCGATGAGAAAAAAAGAGAAATACCGATTGCGGAAGTAGGAATACTTAAAATTGTTGAAGAATATCGGAATTTACAATGAACTGATTTGAGTTTAATACCGATTTTGACGGCTGAAACTATTCTGACCAAGTACTACTGAGAGAAAATACATGTTGTCAAAAACCGTAGCGCGAGCCATGGTACATTTCAGTTCGGAAGCTAGACGACCATGACAGTTACAAAGTGAATCCACCATAGGGTGGGGAGAGGTTGGCGGGGGTGGGTGGGGAGGATATAATATAAATACAAATACAAAAGCCAGAAACCGTAACTATTAGCGGAGGGGTTGGGGGTGGGGGGGATGCAGTGCACAGATGACTCAAAAGCCCGTTATCCCCCGAGGGAAGCGCACAGCTGGTCCGCAGTATTGGATTCGATCCCACTGTCATTGAATCTCTCTTCTTCCTCCCCCTCTCCCACCTACACCCCACCACTCAGTCTAATCCATTTCAGTTTTCCCCCACCTCTTCTTGCGTTCGGAGGCTCCGCTCATCTGCTCGGACGGTTCTTTATCGTTGTCAGTGATCAGTAATTGAACGTCCTCGCGACCAGACATCAAGTGTCTGTATTCATTTGTCTACGGTGACATTTTTTTCGATCATTTTGAGTGGGGCCCCAGTGTAAGTTTAATGGAACAAAAATAGTGTCAGCACAATGTTGTGCTCTGTTAGCATTAAAATCGTTCAATCTGTTATTGAAAAAGAAAACAACCCCCCACCCCACCCCCACCCACCCCCCAAAAAAGGCACGTAGGGAAATGGATCTGCTCACCCTGGCGAGTGGATTTGCCATGATAGTTCAAGGGTTATCCCAGATTAGCTTGGCGCCTTCAGGCGCCAAGCTAATCTGGGACAACACTTGAACTATCATGGCAGATCCGTCTCGAACAACTAGTACATTATTGTTTTGACGTCTCCAAAAATGGCAAAAATCATTATTATCATATTACTTACTTACTTACTTACGCCTGTCACCCCTACCCGGGTATAGGCCGTCGACGAGAGACCTCCAGCAACTCCTGTCCTGTGCTTCTCCTTCGATTCTACTCCAGGTGGTTCCCAGTCTCTTGATGTCTGCTTGGAGGTCTCGACGCCAGGAGTTTCTATTATTATCATATTAGGCGGGAATAATGTTAAGTCAAAGATCTCGTGCAGACGAAAAACACCACGAGTTGCGTCCCCTAATCAGAAACACGTATTACGGATGCGACGGGGACACAACTCACTTTTAACGTGCCCATGGTATGACTACGCAGCGGGCGTAAATAACTCGCGGCATCTTTTTAACCTAGCATGCCCGCTGAGCGTGGTGAAACATGCGATGTGACAGTGATTCACGAGGAGGTATTCCCAGCGGTCGTTCATCACCACTCAGTGCATTATCAACCAAAAAAAAATTCAACACCTTCACTGCCAGTGGCCACAAACGGGCTGTGCCTCTTGTTAGAACTCATCGCAGTGCAGAGCCTACTGAATAACCTCGTCAGTCCGTCCAAGGCGCACAGATGTCGCTGTGGCAAGCAAGAGACATAGAACCTCATCAGCCCCCGCGTCAGCGGGGGCTGATGAAGTTCTATGTCAAGTTGGTTGAATTCACGTTTTTTTAAAAATAAAATAAAATAAAATTTAAAAATAAAAATAAAATAAATAAAATAATAAAATAAATAAATAAAAATAAATAATAAAAGAATAAAATAAAACAGATAAACATGTTGATTATGGCAGGTTATTGTTGTGAAAGTGAGGCAAATATCTAATATCATGTTTCTGTATTTTCAGGTCACTTCCCCTTAGGGTGATCAATTAGATCAAGAAAACACACATCTCAACTGCGTCAGTTTGTTTGACTTCAACTTCAGATGCGGCAAGGACAGAATTGCCGCATTCGAGCTGAAAAATGAGACTTGGTGTATTTGTCGTTAAGGATGCTGTTGCTTGTCACCCTCACAGTCTTTCTCTCCTTCCCACCACCAGCCCCACGCTTTTTGTATTTTTTTTTTTAATAGAAAAATGAGACTTGGTGTATTTGTCGTTAACGATGTTGTTGTTTGTCTCTCTCTCTCTCTCTCTCTCTCTCTCTCTCTCTCTCTCTCTCTCTCTCTCTCTCTCTCTCTCTCTCTCTCTCTCTCTCTCTCTCTCTCTCTCTCTCTCTCTCCCCCTCCTTCCAACCACCAGCCCCACGCTTTTTGTATATTTTTGTATATATTTTTTTTATTTTTTACTGCCTCCTTTTAATAGTTTTGTTTACCCAGAAGCGTCACGAACATGTCAGTGCTAAACATAGATGTTACTGCGCAAATCATCATCATCTTTAACTCATTCAAGACGAACGGCATCCGGATACGCGGCTTAAGCCGTTGTCTTGAATGAGTTCAACTTTCTTATCAAATGACACAGCCTTCCTTTAAATGGCGCATCCGGTCCCAAAACTATATTACTGGAGAAATACTCCACGGATGATGGTGGTGTTGCGTGTTGTGTCAAGTTGCTAAGTTAGATATATGAGTGTTGGTTGTTTTGTTTTGTTTTCGGATCACGCAGCTATTGATATATTAAATTATGATCATTTATGATTCTTGTGGCACACACCACAGATCAAGAGAGCCTGCACGCACGCACGCACACACTCACACACACACACACACACACACACAGAGTACACACACACACACACACACACACACACACACACACACACACACACACACATACACACACACATACATGAAAGAAAACAAACAAAATATATTTTGGGAATAATCTTTATCACTCTGTAGCTGAATCTATAGCTTCTCAATTTTTTTCGCACGCACACACATTCGCAGTGCTGAAATGTATGAAAAACCACCCCAACAACATGGAATGGGTGGAACAGCTGCTTTACTAAGAAACAAGAAACATTCCGTTGGACATTAACTGGCAGGTCTCTCAGTGGGATGTCTCTTGCATTAATGGCAAACACTGTAGACGATCTGTGGTCCTGAAAACGCATGTGTGCTTGTTTGACCTGCACGACTTGATGAAATTGGATTTTTAAAAAAAGAAAGAGGTGCTGCAATGAGGACTGAAGTAAACATGTACACTTCACATTTATGTACATTTAATTGCTCCCGTTGCTGAACTTCATCACTCTCCACTTTTACTCTATCCTCACCCCTGCCCTGCCCTACCCCCTCCACCACCCTCCACCCCCGGACACACACACACACACACACTCCCAAACTACCCCCCACCCCAACCCCCTATACCCAAAGTGATTAGACCCTGAAGATCAAAGCTCAGATCAGTTTCACTGGATTCACCGTAGATTGCACTTCACAAATCACAGACTCACATGTGACCAGCAAGAGGCATAGATCCTCATGAGCCCCCGTGACTGCGGGGGCTCATGAGGATCTATGCCTCTTACAGATGCTGTTATGACGTTGACTTTTACGTCTCTAGACTTCTGGGTTTTGTTTTTGTAGCTCTGCCTCGGTGTTTAAATGTGGCCTGGCGATCGGTGGAGACGAAAGGTTGATTAGAGACCGAGAGACAAGGGACTTGCAAAAAGGGGAAGGCAAGGGTGAGAAAGGAGACTTTTCCACGGAAATCGATTGGGCCGAGTGAACGATAACATTTCCCTCATTTTTGGTCTCACACAAACACACCCGCACGAACGCACGCACGCACACACATAGACATACACAGTGACACACGCACGCACAAAAATACGCACATGCAACGCAAGCACGCACGCACACACACATGCAAACGCAAGCAAGCACGTACGCACGCTCACGCACTTACATAGTCACACAGACAAACATTCACGCACGCACACACACATGCAAATGCAAGCAAGCACGCACGCACGCTCACGCACTTACATTGGTCTGCACAGTCACACACACAAACATTCAAGATTGAAAGATTGTTGGTTTCCTTTATAAATACCGTATCGGGTATGGAGGGAAAATATGAATAATACGTTTGATGCATAGGTCTTCAACAGGATCATCCTAGAGAGAATGAGGAGCTCCGTTGACCCCCAGCTGAGAGACCAGCAAGCAGGATTCAGGAAGAACCGATCATGTACAGACCAGATCGCCACTCTCCGCATCATCGTGGAACAGTCTCTGGAGTGGAGCTCCCCGCTGTACGCCCCGTCAGCTTTGTGGATTACGAGAAAGCATTTGACAGCGTGGACCGAGAGACTCTGTGGAAACTCCTACGACACTACGGTGTACCCACAAAGCTTGTCCGCCTGATCAAAAGCAGCTACGATGGCATGACATGTCGCGTGATCCACGAAGGGCAGTTCACCAGGGAGCTCCAGGTCAGAACTGGTGTCAGGCAGGGGTGTCTGCTGTCTCCGTTCCTCTTCTTACTGGCCATAGACTGGGTCATGAAGATGACCACAGAGCACAGACGAAGTGGAATACAGTGGACACTGTGGACACAGCTTGACGACCTCGATTTTGCAGACGACTTGGCATTACTGACCCACACTCATCAACAAATGCAGGACAAGACCACGAGGCTTGCTGACATCTCGTCCCAAGTGGGCCTCATCATTCACAAACAGAAAACAAAGACAATGAGGCTGAACGCAACCAGGGAAGAACCAGTCTTGCTTGCTGGCACCCCGTTGGAGGAGGTGGAGTCCTTCACCTATCTCGGGAGCATCATAGACAAAAAAAAGGCGGCACTGATGCAGATGTCAGAGCACGAATCGGTAAAGCCAGAGCAGCCTTTCTTCAGTTGAAAAAAGTGTGGAGTTCCAGAGAGCTGTCACAACACACCAAAGTCCGGATTTTCAACTCCAATGTAAAAGCAGTTTTCCTATATGGAGCAGAGACTTGGAGATTGACAAAAACCACAGTCAACAGAGTACAGACCTTCATAAACAGTTGCCTTAGAAGAATTTTGAAAATCCACTGGCCAGAGAAGATCAGCAACGTCAGACTCTGGGAGAGAACAGAGCAGATAACAGCAGAGAATGAAATTGGGCGAAGAAGATGGGGATGGATCGGTCACAGTCTGAGAAAGCCAGCTTCTAGTATCACTAGGCAGGCATTGTCATGGAACCCCCAGGGAAAGAGAAAAAGAGGTAGGCTGAGAAACTCCTGGCGTCGAGACCTCCAAGCAGACATCAAGAGACTGGGAACCACCTGGAGTAGAATCGAAGGAGAAGCACAGGACAGGAGTTGCTGGAGGTCTCTCGTCGACGGCCTATACCCGGGTAGGGGTGACAGGCGTAAGTAAGTAAGTACGTTTGATGCATAGTCGCTGATACACAACTGATGACGCAAACATTCTGTGTCACATCGTCGTCACTAATCAGTAAAAATCAGTTTACAGATAACAAAACACGAGCTAAAACTAGTACACACACACACACACACGCACGCGCACACACACACGCATACACACACACACGCATACACACACACGCGTGCGCGCGCGCGTTCACTTTATGGATAACTTTTAGTTTACAAAACTTGAGTGACTAACTAATAACTGATTTTTTTTTATATATTGAAACTAAGAAAGCTGTGTGCGTGCGGGCATGAGCGCGCGTGTACGTGCGTGTGTGCATGCATGTCAGTGTGTGTGTGCGTGTGTGTGTGTGTGTGTGTGTGCAGTATACGCGTGTGTGTAAGTGTCTGTGCGTGTGTCCGTCCGTGCGTGCGTGTGTGTGTGTGTGTGTGTGTGTGTGTGTGTGTGTGTGTGTGTGTGTGTGTGTGTGTGTGTGTGTGTTTGTTTGTTTGTTTGTTTGTTTGAGCGAAAACCCAGCGTTATCCAACCCTTGCGTGCTTGTGCACGTGCTATCTGGCGGAGCGCGTACCCGAGCGAGCGCTATCGCAACATCTGTGCGTGTGTGTGCCGGGCTGAGGACAGAAGAGCTTTAACAACCCACACTGAATTTCCTCCAGTTTTATCGTTTTCTCAAACTCCCACTCTCTCCATTGCGGCAACCGATGTCAACCCCTTCTCCCTGTCATTAACTGCTCTTAACCCTTTCACTGACTGCCGCCCCATGGCCAACAGATCCCCACTGCAAGAGGCATAGATTCTTATAACCCCGTCCCGCAGCCGCGGGGCTCATGAGAATCTATGCCTATAGTTGATGTCATTTGTATCAGGGTGTCTCAGACAATGGCGAGTCGACGGCGGTTTCAGACAATGGCCATTCTTTCTCTGTCGTTGTTTGGTCTTAAGTCTCTCTCTTCGCTGCCGAGAAAACTGAACATGGTGCGTCTGCAAGAGGTATAGATCCTCATGAGCCCCCGCATTTGCGGGGGCTCATGAGGATCTATGACTCTTGCTTGATATCACTTTGCATCCGTGTTCCTTTGGCCGAGGCTGTTTGGCGTTGACCTAACATAGATTTCATAAACACAACCTGCGTCCACTGTCAGTGAAGGGCTTAACTCTCTTTCTCTCACAGCGTTAGAGAACGATGAACCCGACAGTTTAAAGTACCATTACGTATAAATCTGAAGACACATTTCAGCACAATTTGTGTTTGTTATGCCTTGTCGACACACCTAATGATTTTTAACAGCAGCTGGGACACTCAGTAAAAGCACACGCATAGTAGCACTTATTTATTCTGCGCTGCCGTTAGCGTGCCAATCTATTTTTAGCTGTTTCTCGTACAGATAACGTTGTATTTATAGAACGGAGTGGAGTCATTGTCAGGTTATTTGATATACAGACGGGTGCTGAACTGGATTCTCCTGTGTCTAAATGAACCATAACTAGATCTGTGTGTAGCGTTTCCTAACTATCTGTTGCAGAAGTGTATCTTTGAACAGTTATGGCGGTAGTGGGCTTTTAAGTGTAGTGCCAAATTAGCTTAGCGCGCGAACATAAGTCAGTGCTGAAAAAATACCCACAGAAGTGCCGAAATGTCACCAGTAGGCAGCCCGTGATTAACTCGCGCACACCAACCACCAATTCCTTGCGCAAATTTGGAACTGGGGGTCCATGAAGACTGTTTATCAGCTCGGTGCTATTGTGTTAATAATATAACTGAATGGATTCATACGCTAAAGACCGCTGAAGCAGTACATGTATTATATATTAAAATAAACATAATTTAAAAAGTTATACTCTTGGACTTTTGTTCTGAATCCACTACGGCGAAAGCGGCAATTTCGCGAAAAAAGCAGGGCATGGACTAAAATGACCTGTACAAATGTTGACTGGTCCACCGGGGCTCGAACTCTCCATCCTTTGAGCACGTGACACACCGGAAGTTCGGTAGGCCATTGACTTAAACGAACCATAGGCGCCTAAACGCGTGCGTGTTCATATATATACAAAACTGCGAGTCAGTTTCCTATAATTATCAATACGCACTCGGCTGGAGCCTGTGGAACGGACATACACGGAAACTGCAAAGTGGGAAATGGACATGCCTTGAGCGTCGAAAATGGCCATTCTTTCTCTGTCGTTGTTTGGTCTTAAGTCTCTCTCTTCGCTGCCGAGAAAACTGAACATGGTGCGTCTGCAAGAGGCATAGATCCTCATGAGACCACGCAGTTGCTGGGGCTCATCAGGTTCTATGTCTCTTGCTGACACCACTATGCGTCCCTATGCGGCTGGGGATCTTAGAAGTCGAAATTAATTATCCACAGATTTCACTGAGAAATTATACAAACCGCGTGCACTGTCTGTGAAGGGAGAGATTAGCATACGTAGCCGGCTCCGACGAGTCTGCGCTGCGGAAATCAGTCTAGCTACACCAATGCGTTATCTCGTTTGTCTCCGCCGCCAAGTGCGGGCCGGACTGAGATGGCTCAACCATGAAGAGACAGTGTTTGATTAGCAATGCATAGCTGCAGGTTTCGACCTAGCATGCCAATACAGTTACATTAGTCACGGCTACCACCTCTTTAACCGATGTAGCCCCGAGTCCCTGCAGCAGGAGATTGATTGACCATGATAATTCAAGGGTAGTGCCAGATTAGCAGGCGCCAAGCTAATCTGGCACTATCCTTGAATTATTATGGTCAATCCACCTCCTGCAACTCGTACATAGTTGTTAAGTAACACTTCCATAATTTGGGAAATGCACCCGTGGGGCTAAATGGTGACGATTACCTGCACACACCGCACACTGACACGCTCGCACACACGCACGCATGGAAGAAGAACGCACATAAGGACGCACACGCACGAACGCACGTACGCACGCACACACGCATGGAAGCACACGCACGCAAATGCACACACACACAAACACATACGGCTCACACACGCACACACATACACACAGACACGCATGCACACACACATAATGAACAAATGACATCTACAAGGTCCGAAACCGGCCGCCAACCCCCCACCCCCCACCCCGTCCCACCCCCACCCCACCACCCCCTATCCCACCCCCACCCCACCCCAAATGTGTGCTGGTCTGTGGCTTTGGACCGCTCAGAGAGATATCTCAGGTTTAAACCATACTCTTGCCTGATTTGTGTGCTCCTCTGTAAAAAAAAAATTTTTTTACTTTACGGCGCGAATTTCGGAAGGTCCAAAATCAAAGACCAGCACACACTTGCAGCGAAAAGTAGAATTTCTGAAAAATCGTGCTTTTTCTTTCGTGTCTCGGGAGGAGAGACACACAAGATAAGTAGGGCCGCGCGGATTTCTAACCTCTTCAGTCCAAGACTCTGATAGGACACTGCAACATGATGGAGCCATGTTGATCAATCAATCAGTTGATCAATCAATTAACCAAATCGACTGACCGGCCAATCAATGGATCGATCATTCAGTCGGGGACAGGCAGCTGGCAGTTCAAAGTTAACCCTCTTAGCCCCAAGGTCCCATTTCTCAAAATTTTGGAGGTGCTGCCTAACGACTATGTACCAGTTATAGGAGATGGATTGATCATGATAATTTAAAGGTAGTGCCAGATGAGCTTGGCGCCTTCATGATCAATCCATCTCCTCCTGCAGGGTCCCGGGGCTGAAAGGGTTAAGCCCCAAAAGCAAATGCAGACAACTACCAAAAAAAAAAAATCAAAATCTCTTCAGTCTTGTAATCCCAGCACACGGCAACGCTCCTTGTTTTGTTCTTCCCAACGTTGGGACACTTTTCGTGTCCACCATTGTGACAAAACAAGGATGGAGCTGTAGTCACTGAAAAACTTGGGAGCAGCCGGTTACACAAGTACGTAACTAGGTTCTGCATTTAGAACTAGAAAAGGCTCCTCCGTTATCGCATAGACTAGCTGGTGTACAATTCAAGGGGCATTGAAAACACTTGCCGCCGAGTAAACAGTTCAAGTCTGTTTCCGATGAGTCGTCCGTCAATCAAACTCTTCCCGTCTGCTAATGGTAGGCAAAGATCCTCGTGTGTTTCCAACTGGTATGTGAGGCATAGACTCTGATTAGTGTCCATCTGCAAACGCCTATAACATTTCCGCCGTCAGCCCCTGCAACAGTCATATATTATTTTCATTTGCGTCGTCCTACTTCCGTTCAGGAGACATTGGGTCCCTCAGCAAGAAAACAAACAACAAAAAAATGTTCAGCAAGAGACATAAATTTCCTTGAGTCCCTGCGAAATTCATGTCTCTTGCGTACAAAACTTTACTACCCCTATACCCCGAGGAGGTCAGGGAGGTATTCAACGCACGACTGACTGCAATGTTATTTTTAATCTGAGCCGCACTATTACGGTAAGTGGTTATGCTCCGTATATTACGCACGCAGGTTGGCCAATGTATACACAGGCGGCGCGGTTCTCCGAGCCCTAGAAACAGCAGATCAATACCGCTTCTCTCGATTAACTCTCCTGATAACCAAGAGCAGTTGGTTGGTTTGTTCGGGGTTTAACGTCCACGGCACCGAAGTGATAATGGACGACCCTGACGGGCGGGTTATGGGGGACAGGGATATCTATTGCCTATGGAGTGCGACCCGAACACTGATCAACTCAGGCGCACTCCAACTGTGCCACTTTGATTTACCAGGACCTTTCAACGGACATGTTAGTGACCAAGCCCGTCTTTTCCCTCTGGATTGCGAGTCCAGCTACCGGGGGACGGGACGGGATTCGAACCCACGACCCGGCGATTCCCTTCGCTCCCCTGCTCCGACGCTTAACCGCCTGAGCGATTTCGGACTCACCAAGAGCAGTCGTCTAATACCGAAATATATAATATGGGCCTCGAGTGACTCAGTAAGCAAAAGGTCCCTCGGGCCGTTGGTGGCCCACTGCGGCCGACCAACGGCCCGAGGGACCTTTTGTTGGCTTGGACGTAGACACGCCCGAACCGGAATCTCCAAGGCGGTCCGCGTGGGCGACATTGAAGTAATGATGAGGCTTATGGGAGCAAATGTTTCCAGCTTTAAATAATTAATGAATGATCACAGTACATGCAGACTTACTTTTTAATCGTGGTGTTATATGTATCACTCATAATTGTTAATAACGAAAATTCGGACCTCAGTGAAGGTATCATTTTGATATTGTTAGGGGAGGGGGTGCGAGAGGGGTTGGGGGACTTGGCCAACCTGCCTGACATGTTACTGTCCAGTCTAACGAATAAATAAAAGAGAACGGACAGCGGGGACGAATGGAACCGACAGTCTAATCTCCGGAATATTAAACAAGAGGGGGGAGGGGGGATAGGAGAGGGAGGGAGAGGAGGAGGTGGTGGTGGTCTGGTTTGTACGCCACCACAAATAAACGTGAAACGTGAAAAGGGTAGGAAAACAGCAGGCTGGTTAGTTACTGTGGTTTAACGCCGAGCAGGCTACTGGGGCGATCTCACGGTGGAGGAAAGCAAAAAACAAATCAAATCTATCATCATCATCATCATAGTAAAAACAACAACGATGGTGATGAAGATGATGATGACGACGACGATGATTGATGATGACGATACTACTACTACTACTACTACTACTACTACTACTACTAATAAATGGCGCACTACAATGTATTGTAATTGTCAATTACTGTACATAACAACTTTCAATAAATCGCCTATTCATAGTAAATCAGTCGAGACGTGTCGCATACGGATATACGGATACGCGGCAAATGAAGCTAGCGGTGGTTCGTGACACGCAGCATAAGATGAAATAAGATAAGGGGAAAAACGAGGTCTGTGGGAAATCTCGCAAGCCTTTCGACCGTCCCGCGTCACGCTGGCATAACACTCTAACAGCGAAAGCACAGAGTCCCGGCACCTGCAAGAGTTGCAGATCCTCGTGAGCCCCCCGCATATGCGGGGGCGCATGAGGATCTACGCCTCTTACTCGTAATTATTTAGCTCTATGCCGGTCTAGCCATAAAGGAAAGGATTAGCGCAATCTGTCGTTCGATCGGCCCATCATGAAAAGCTCAGACGGTCAAGTTAGTGTTACTGCGCCGTAAAGAGTCGTGTGAGCGGAAAATCGAAAGCGATTGGCCGATATCGTGGCGATAAGACTATATATACCACGATCCACGGGCCGACGTCTGCCGCGGTGGCCGGGCCCGCGCACGGCTGTGCGCGGGCCCACTTCGGCCGACGTCGACCCCAGTCGACCCCAGGGTCTTTTGCCTACTTGGAGAGCAGTGCCTCCGTGCATGGGATTGTACAGGGATCATGGTGTTAGTATTAGGGATGCAAGACTGATATTACGAGTGATATACAAACCGCATGGCGATGTTGCGTCCTAGCGAGCAAAAGGTCGCTCGGAAGGCCAGTGACGTCCCGAGGACCTTTTGTTAACTTCGGACCGGACCATTCAGCGCTTAGTCTCAGGCCGGAGACACTTGATTTGCAAAACAAAACTGGTTGTGACAGATTTGGTGTACAATCAAAGCTTCAGCTGTCCGCCCCGCCCCCACGAAAGAGAAAAATTCTGCCTGATACACCCAACAATCCAGAGGAGAAAAAACTAAATATTCTACTGACGAGATCATGCAGTGGCACACGAAGACATTTTTCATTCGGGATTCATATACAGCACACAGATGAAATCAGTCGTGCCTGTGATAAAGCGACCGCCAAACCAAACGCCGATCAACGGAAACATGTGCCCGCCGCTTACTAAGCCCATCTGAGCAGCCGGTTACCGCGTCACCCAGTGGCACCAGATGACTGCATGGTCGCTTATAGATAAATGGCAAGCCGTATACAGGCCTTCTAGTGGCCTTCTAATACTGATATTGGCGGACGGTCCTCAAAGCAGAATGATAGACCATTAACCCATGTAGCCCTGACGCACTACAGCAGGAGATGGGTCGACCATGATAATTCAAGGGTAGTGCCAGATTAGCTTGGCGCCGACAGGCGCCAAGCTAATCTGGCACTACCCTTGAATTAACATGGTCGACCCATCTCCTGCAACAGGTGCATAGTCGTTAGATGATGCCTCCCAAATTTGGGAAATACGCCGGTGCGTCGGGCTGAATGAGTTAATTTAAAATTGTTCGTTTGACTAATCGAAAACCAAACTAGCGGCTAAACTCAGTCAGTTACAAATCAACGACGGTCATACGTTAGTTTTGTCTAGCCAGATCAATCACTGTTTGACACTATCTGCCTGTGCTGCACCACACTGGTTATCTCCCTCGATTTGCTACCGCTGATAGCGGTAGCGAATCGAGGGAGGCAATTAGTGTCAGTGGTGCTAAACCTTACTATACTGATCACCAAAAGAAACGCGAAGTAGTCCCTTCAAATCACATTGAATCCAACATTTGAAAGTCGATTTCGGACAAACCATACAACGGATGTTATCGACATTTTCGGAATGAAATCATGGACACCAGCGTAATCAGTGTGGAATTTATTCTGTATTTGGAGCAAGCAATGCACAGCACAAAGTCAATATGGCGTGTGCTCCCCATTGGCGTTTTTGACGGCTCGGCAGCGTCGGCGCATAGAGTGCATCAGGCGGTTGACAGCTGCCCTGGGGACGTTGTTCCAGGCGACAACAACGCCAGTTCTGCGGTTGTCGTTGGTCTGGGGCGTACAGCGTTGACCTCCCTTTGCAGTTGGTCCCAGAGATGTTCGATGGGATTGAGGTCCGGGCTGAGGGCAGGCCAGGGCATGACTGGGATGTTGTGCTGCTGCAAGAAGTGCTGGGTGATACGTGCAGTGTGTGTACGCGCATTATCTTGCTGAAAGATGACGTTTCTGCGTCCCTGAGAAAATGGCAGGACATAATTATGGGTGTAGTACTTGGTCAATGTGGCGCTGAGCTGTGATGCCATTTCCGCGACCTGGTACGAGTCCACGGAAGAACACAGGTCCTACTGTCTGGTTCAGGGTAATCCCACCCCAAATCATCACGACTGGACCGCCCCAGGCATTGTTCTCCAGCACACAGCCATCAGCATAGCGTTCACCCATTCTCCGCCACACTCTTATGCGCCCATCTGCATGGCTGATGCAGTAGCGGCTCTCATCCGTGAACAGGACGTCCTGCACTGTCACCAGGTCCAGTCGACATGAGCCTATGACCAAGGTAGGCGTGCACGGCGATGACGGTCAGTAAGAACAGGTCCACGGGCTGGACGGAGGTCGTGCAGATTATGCTCCTCTAGCCGTCGTCGCACTGTCTGGCCACTGATGGGTGCCTGGTGGCTGCCGATAACTTTTCTTGCTATTTCCTCGGCCGGCTGAAAGCGATTTCGTACGTGAGCCCGGAAAATGTGGCGGTCTTGCCGTGGAGTTGTCACACGTGGTCGTTCGCTTCGGGAAGCGTCAGCAGAAGACCCGTTGGCATGATAGCGTTGCTGCAGCCTGTAAACGGTCGAAATGTGACATCTAAAGGCCACTGCACTAGCTTGTGGATCTTCTCCGGCTTCCAAACGCCCAAGAGCTCGCTCTCGTTGGGGAGCACTAAGTCAGTCTGGGCATGGTTGATGTGGCAACGGCAAAAGTGACAGAAGGCGTAATACTGCTGATATTTTTTTTAAAATTATTGCCTTGCATTGCTGAATACATTTCATGACCCAACATCACTCTGCAGTGTATGCACGTGCGTGGAAAGCATACGCCCTGCGTCCTAACCAATACGGGCGCCTCGTGCACAGGGAGGCCGGGTAACACGGTTACTTCACAGTACGGTGACTGCATGCTTACATGTTGTTGCTCGTACACTGGCTATCAAAAATAGTGTAACTTGTATTTTCGTGGATTTATCAAACAAATACAACATACACTCGAATTTCGCGTTTCTTTTGTTGATCAGTGTCATTGTTTGCCCTCCAAAGGAAAATATCTCCGCGCAAAAGAAATCAGTGGGCCGTTTCTCATATTCCCGTGGTTTACACCACTGAGTTTATTGTGGTTTGCGTGTCTGCCGGTGTGTGTGTGTGTGTGTGTGTGTGTGTGTGTGTGTGTGTGTGTGTGTGTGTGTGTGAAATTGCTTGTGTATACTCTACCTTTGGCTGTATTCCACACTCAAAGTCATTCAGCGAAACCCGAAAAGCCTCGAAAGGCATAGAATTTCATAACCCTCGCAGGCTACAGTACTAATGATCAAGGGCTGTACATAATCTCGGCAGAATGCAATGGATATAGGCCTGGATTTTCCCCGGGCTTTTCTGAATATTATCAGCGGCTTCCTCTTTTGAAGAAGTTTCTCCGGCCGGCACGGGTTTACCAGAGTCAACAAGCAACTACAACTCCAAGACTAAGCTTTTTATACCAAGGCGTAACGGTGACGTTTTGCTATTTCTGGACCCCGAGCTCACACTGCGAAACCCCGACTACCATATGCAAGAGGCAAAGATCCTCATGAGCCCCCGCAATGCGGGGGCACATGAGGATCTATGCCTCTTGCAAACACTACTTACCTCTGCGTTTATCAGGAGGGGGTGTATGGGTGTTACGCATTTTGAAAGATACAGTGTTTTGAAAGATACAGTGCCGGCGTCTGGAATAGATTTACCATCGTGCCAACCTAAGCATATTGGTTCCCTTATTCATGGGTTGATTACAGGTGCGGTGGATACATAATTATGCTCGGGTTAATGACATTCTGTGCCTCTCGCGGATGGAAAGGAGGGTGGGGGGGGGGGGGGGTAGTGTTTTGGGGGAAGGGCGGAGAAAGAAGGAGAATCTACTTACTTTGCAATGGCATTGTAATATTGGTGTGGAGTCGGTATGGAGGCCTACACAAGGGCGCACGTCTGTACCGTGACACATTCATTGTCACGATAAGTACCATTACGCATAAAGCGGAAGACATTTCAACACCATTTGTGTTTGTTATGCGGCCTTGTCGACACACCTAATGAACTTTAACAGCAGTTTGGACACGCAGTAAAAGCACACGCGTAATCGCACTTATTTATTCTGCGCTGCCGTAAGCGTGTCAATCTATTTTTAGCTGTTTCTCGTACTGAAAGCATTGTATTTCTAGAATGGAGCGGGGTCATTGTCGGATTACTTGATATACAGACGACGTGTGCTGAACTGCATTGTCCTGTGTCTACATGAACCATAACTAGACCTGGGTAGCGTTTCGTAATCATCTGTTAAGGCCCCGCCACACTGACGTGCCGGTGCCCCGATTTTGAAGCCGATTCCGATCCGATTGCGATCGGATGACGTCAATTATCCGATCCGGTCCCAATCGGCTGGGAATCGGGTGTCTAGAACCTGCTCTATTTTTCCGATCCGAATCGGTCCCGATCGTAAGCTTCAACCAATCAGAGCGCGTCTCGTAAAGCATGTCGTTTCAGTTTGCAAATGGCGGAACACGCCTGTTGTGATCAGTACCACCGCCGTTGCTGATGTTTCGCACACCTCTTCCCGAATATGATGCAAAACTGCTGATAATGCAAGCGGCACATCATCATCACTGTCAAAACTAGCAGCCATTTTGCAGAACAGGTACGACTTTGATCTTTGGTTCAAACCGGTCGGCTAAATAAAGTCGGGGAATGTGTGGCAGTGCACACGTTTTTGCAGTCCTGCCCGATCACCTACCGATTCGAAACTGATCGGGAATCGGCCTCAAAACCGGGCATGTGTAGCGGGGCCTTTATAGAAGTGTATCTTTGGCAGTGACGGCAGTAGTGGGCCTTGAACTACGTGGCGATACTGAAACTCTGAAACTGACCTGACTCGCATAAAGTCTTTTCATGGAGTCGGCAGTATCAAACTGTGCGCTGCACCGCTGCTGTGACCTGGACGTGATTGACTCGACTGGAACCGCCTTATCAAATTATATGTTGGTCTTCAAATTGCACGGACGCCGCATGCACCGCCGGAGTGGCGGTAACTGGGCCCCGTCTGTACCGGCCGGCATGGTACGCCGTGTTCATTTTCGTAACTCGTACGTACATTACATCAGGGCATTAGAGACGAATCAGCTTAGCCGCCTGACGAGTTCAGTGCATCAATATTGATATACTGATACGAAACTGCGGAGGGGGCTGGCCTGCAGTTTTTAGATCATTATCAAAACGCACTGAGTGGCGGCCTGCCCGGCAGGAGCTTCAACTAGTCAGTATTACATGAGACGAATGCCTGTGAGTATACACAGCAGCCGGCACATTTTAGCAGTATCAGTGGCAACAGGTAATCACCTCTGGGATCTGCGGCAGGCACTCGATGATGAAAAAAGCCTTCAGCCATTCCGACCTCAGCCTCAGTCGCTAGGGAACTGAACTGCTTCGCCGGCTGTCTGCTATGCGGCATGGATTCTGTGCCGCAGTCATGAACTCAGTGTACGGTAACACTGACACATTATGATAACAACAGCGGGATGGTAACTTGACCGTGGAAGTTCAAGGGTTTTGTGCCAGATTAGCTTGGCGCCTGGGACTGAAGGTGCCAAGGTAATCTAGATCAAGCGGCCTTGAACTTCATGTGTCTCAGTTCCAGAATTGGTGGCGGCATCACTAATTTTTGCGCGGTAGGTGACAACACCGGTTGCGACTCGGAGATTCACTACCACCAGTCTTCAGGCTCTGCCAAGAAAAAGCCGTGAACAGGAACCAACTGCAAGAGACATAGATCTTCATGGGCCCCCGCAGTTGGCGGGGGCTCATGAAGATGTATGCCTCTTAGTGTTGAAATCATTTTGTTATCTATGTGCCGACCTGGACGGCAGGCTATGGCTCTTTGGCGTTGAATTAAAGGCCCCACACATGCCCGGTTTTGAGGCCGATTCCCGATCAGTTTTCGAATCGGTAGTTGATCGGGCCGGACTAAAAAACGTGTGTACTGACACACATTTCCCGACTTGTTTAGCCGACCGGTTTGAACCTAAGATCAAAGTCGTACCTGTTCTGCAAAATGGCTGCTAGTTTTGACAGTGATGATGTGCTTGCATTATCAGCAGTTTTGCATCATATTCGGGAAAGAGGCGTGCGAAACATCAGCCGCACGAAGGTGGTACTGATCACATTGAACAGGCGCCGCCATTTGCAAACTACGACATGCTTTGCGAGACGCGCTCTGATTGGTTGAAGCTTACAACCGGGGCCGATTCGGACCGGGAAAATAGAGCAGGTTCTAGACACCCGATTCCCAGCCGATTGGGACCGGATCGGATAATTGACGTCATCCGATCGCAATCGGATCGGAATCGGCTTCAAAATCGGGGCACAACCGGCACGTGTGGCGGGGCCTTAACCGCGGAGAACGAAAAATAATCTGCGTCCACCGACGTGACTGTGAAGGGATTAATCTTCTTATCCAGAGAGATAATTATAAGCTTATTTGCGCCCCCTCCCCTCCCCCCCCCCCCCCCCCGCCCCCCAAATGTTATGTAGTTGTAAGTGTGCTTCTTTCTTTTTTCTTTTTTTCGGAGGGGGTGGGGGGGGGGGGAGATTTTCATTTCACATGAACTCATGCGCTTGGCTGTCTAGTCCTTTTTGGGCCATAATCAGTTGACAACACAGTTTAAATAAATAGTGTTGTAATTGTCTTATAAGCGCTCAGACAAATTATGTTGTAATTGTCCTTGTTTGAGCGTATTTAATTCTTTTTTTCTGCGGAAGTGGGGGGGTGGGGGGTGGGAGAGGGTGGGGGTCATGCATATTTTTTGCATTTGACACGCTTTTGGCAGTTTTCTTTTTGGTCCTGACTAATTTTTATCTTAACCCATTCAGCCCTGACGCACTACAGTAGGAGATGGATCGACATGATAATTCAAGGGTAGTGCCAGATTAGCTAAGCTAATCTGGCACTACTTTGAATTATCATGGTCGATCCATCTCCTGCAACAGGTGCATAGTCGTTAAATGTCGCCTTAAAAATTTGGGAAATACGTGCGTGGGGTTGAATGAGTTAATGTGATGCACAGCTAATACACGTACTTGACTGTCTCAGTACTATAATTATACTTCTCACACTTTCGCCCTCTGGTCTGTGATTTTGGACTGACATTACTTTCACCAGTATACGCTAGGCTGGACTTCTGTACTTTAACTGCCTCGACAGGGATGGTCCAAAATCACAAGCCATAGTCTTCTAAGCACAACGTTGACAAACGATCGATGGACTCAGTCACCGCTGAGCGTCAAATCCCTTTGGTGTCCGCGGTGACTAACGTTGGCCTAACGAGCGCAGGACAACGCAACGATCCAACCACTATACATCCCCAGCTTCCGTGTCAAAAACAACTTCCGTTTGCAAGAGGCATAGATTCTCATGAGCCCCTGCATTGCAGGGGCTCATGAGAATCTATGCCTCTTGCTCGAAAATGATCGATGATGACTGACTTAGATCTCTGGAACGTCCGACTTCGACGGAGAAGAAAACTCGAAGAAAGACTGACAGTATTGGGATACGAATACTGAAGTGACAGTGTATCGGTATGGCGGTGTTTATTGATTCAGACTGTTGTGTGTCCACTGCAATATTAGTAGCACCGGCGCCAAATCCCCACGGGGCAGATAAAACATGGTCGGGAAATGCCGAGAGTGGCTCGGAAAAGGTCAAACTCCAGACCGCCATAAATGACAGCGAGCGGGGAGAATGCACGTGAATAAATCTGTCCCCCGTTGGTTATAAAGACACCACCCCACCCCCACCTCCTTTTTGTGGGCTAAAAGCAATGTGTCAGTGTTAGTCTGGGGTTGTGGACTTTGAAGATTTTTAGTCGTAAGGGCAAAAAATCGCAGCCTAACTCATTTAACCCGGCCTTGGTTGTTGGTAGCGGTTTTTGTCACGATGATTCCTGTCGGAATCATCGCAACAAAAACCGCTACCAACAGCCAAAGGGTAAAGCTGGAGGGGTTCAGCCGAAGGCACACACATGCAAAGCAGAATAGTGGCTAACTTGATGCATCCATTCTCCAAAGGGGAGAGAGAGAGAGAGAGAGAGAGAGAGAGAGAGAGCGAAAAAAAAAAAAAAAAAAAAAAACTTAAAAGAGGCAGAAACAAGTAAAACAAAAATGTCAGTTGCAAGCAGCATGAATTTCATTGAGTCCTTTAAAAACTGCAAGTGTGATCGGAATAGACAATAAGAGAAACATGGCATCAACAAACGATTGGGGGAAAGACGAGGCGGGGAGTGGGAAGGGAGGCCGTAGGGGATGGGGGGGGGGGGGGTCTGTCAAGTTTAGCCACTGAGTTTCCACGCTCCAAAACTGATATTCAACGCGGACCGCTACACCGTTTACTTAAAAAATCCGAATCACGACTGATCTTCTCCTACAAAGGGTTATTAGTTTTGAATGCACGCTACGCCAATAGTGCTATGTCATTTGATGCATAATGCTGCAGAAGAGAACTAACGTAACTGTTGTTTACATTTCAGTAGTACAGAATTTGAATGTCGTGACTTCAAATGAAACTGGACCGGCCTTTTTGCTCGTCTTTTATGCTACGCCACGGTAGTTGAGAGTAGGAGAGCCTCTTAGTTGCGACACTGTATGGCAGTAACGCCAATTCGTGTGCCTGCTCACTTGGCTTGGAACTTAGAAGATTGGTAAGAAAAAAAAGTCTGAATTAACACTGACGTCTTCTTAGTGAATGTTAGCGGCACTCAGAGCTCGCCATGAACTCGACAGGACAACTTTAACCCATTCAGCCTTGACGCACTACAGCAGGAGATGGGTCGATCATGATAATTCAAGGGCCGTAGTGTCAGATTATCTTGGCGCCGACAGGCGCCAAGCTAACCTGGCACTGCCCTTGAATTATCATGGTCGATGCATCCCTCCTGCAACTGGTGCATCGTCAGTCGGCATTAGATGACGCCTCCAAAATTTGGGAAATACGGCCGTCGTGCTGAATGACTGAGTTAAGCCTTTAGGCGGTAGAGGTCAGTTTTGACTCGACTGATCATTGATTCCTGCCGTAATCGCGACAAAAACGGTCGCTACCGACAGCCGCCTCCACAGGGTTAAAAAATTAAAACTACTACTACCGCAAAGGAATAATGCCGAAGAAGCTCAGTGCCGAGAGGGGAAGGTCGTGCCGGGTGTCGGTGGGAGAGGATAAGGACATTCATCAGCACGGCACCGGCCGGCACTACATGTTTCATTGTCCCTTGACTGACAAGAAACCCCGCCGTACCGATGGAACAGCCGCCCGGCCGAGAAGACGGACTACCACGCCCGTCAATCTCTGTGCTGCTCTGTGATTTTGGACCTTACGGCTGGAAGCCGTGAGGTCCAAAATCACAGACCAGTACACTCGGGTCCACGACTAGTCCAAATCCTAAGACCAAGATGAACCCGACTCAATGTCCGACGTGAAAAAAAAAAAGGAGAACAAACTGTACCGTTGTACGCTTTCACGGCAGACGAGAAAAGTGACAGGACAGTGACGTGAGTCAAGTTAAATTTACTGCCTTCAGATGCCGCGAGGACCGCCGTTGGAGCTATTTTTGGGAGCGCCATGATAAAAATAGCCTGCGCACATCGGCGGCGCGAGGATAAATAGGTCACGTCGAGTATTTGCGTTACACCAAGGTCATGGGAGTTTGCACGCTCTTTGCCTCTGAGTGGTGTGGTGTTGCATTCACCCTGCACGAAATCGCTGATTGTGGAAGAGGCTATGCGCTCTATGAATAGCCTTCAATCTGCACTAGACGCCGGCGCAGAAATTCACACGATTCGCTGCACGGGCTCCCGAGAATCTACCCCTCTTGGTGTTTGGGAATTGCTTGGCATTAGCCCAAATAGTATTTGATTTGATACCAAAGTCGTGGGCGGAGGAAGAGCCGGAGTACCCGGAGAAAGAACTCCCGACGGTCCGCCCGAATTAACTCATTCTATCCCAGACACACCACAGCAAAATAAGGATCGACAATATGGGCGCCAAGCTATTCTGGCATCACCCTTGAACTATCATGGTCGCCGGATCTGTGTCCTTCACTGCATTGCAGTCTTCAGAGGACGACGTCAAAATTTTGGGATTTCGGTGTTGGGGTAGAATGAGTTAACGGTGACACTCAGTACTAGAGGAGAAAAGTCCGCTGCCTGAACCGGGTCAGCATCGAACCTCGCACCTCTAGCATTGATGGCAGGCGCTTTTACCGCTGCGCCACGGGACAGACCAGATTTAACCCATATGAGTAACCCCACGGCCGTATTTCCCATTTGGAAGTGTCACCAGCCGGTATCAGCTGCAGGAAATGGACCCGCGACCATAATAATTCAAGGGTAGTGACATATTAGCTTGGCGCCATCTGGCGCCAAGCTAAGTCTGTCACTACCCTTGAATTATCATGGTCGGTCCGTCTCGTGCTATAGTGCGTCGGGCCGGCTAATCAATATTTTATTTAATTCATTGCCTATTATCTCCTTTCTTTCAGTCAGCTGTTTTATGTTTGCAATGCGCATAGAGATCTTGTTGTCAGTAGGGCCAGGCGCGATATATATACAACTTATTATTGTTTATTTTCTTCTCCCAATGCCGAATCGTCGGGCAGAGCCAAGGCCATATTCAGTGTAGTTTAAGTTCGCCGGTGTTCGTTGGGCCGGAGATGCTAACATTTTTCAGTAGCGCTTGCACTGTTCACATCAGTTTGTGGTTGTGTTATTCTTTTGGGGGCATGTGTGTGTTGATCAAATGAAAAGATCCGACGGTGTTCAGTTGAGTTATTTTAGTTACGAATAGCGTACCTTTTCAGTATAATTTGTTTTCTTTTGCATGGAGAATTGCGATCGATTTTTGTTGTGTAGCTAGAATATCAGTTGTACATTTCGCTAACTTGTTGCAAAGTCCGACCTAGATTAACCTAGGATGGCTGGAAAGTTCTGGAAGAGGCGCGATCGTTCTAGTGACCTCAAATCATGACGTCAAAGTTTCAGTGTAGTACACCTGTTGGCTACATTTCGCCGCAACACTGTTTACGGAATGACCTAGATTTTTGTGGAAGATTGTAGATAGATCTAGAGTGTTCTTTTTAATGAATATTAATGAGTTCTGTTTACGTTTTCTTCTCTGATTGGTTGAGTTGTGTAATTTGCGGGATTGTTCTGGAAATCTGTAATAGTATAAAAGAGGGTGTATTGTATGAGAGACACAGTGTATCAAAACTGCACATGCATTGTAGAGGAGACAGTGTATCAGCATTGGTGCATTGTATGGGAGACACAGTGTATCAAAACTGCGGATGCATTGTATGAGACAGTGTTTCAAAGTGTGGATGCATTTGTGGATGCATTGTGCTGAGAGTGCATCATGAGAATAAAGTACTGTTGCCGGGAACTGTTACTCTAGTGTGGTCTACAACCTTGTGACGAGTTGAGTTGTTTTTTTTTTTTGTTTTTTTTTTTTTGTTTTTTTTTACAAGAACCCTACGTGAGTGTGTATGGTGTGACTGCATCATAATACGAAACGACTACCACGTAACATGCACCAAGAACTTGAAATGTTTACAACGTATTTATTTTAGAAGCTATAAAGTACAGCCCGAACACTGATTCAGTTTTAATGCCAATTAGCCACAGATGATGCACCAGATCTTGAAAGCGGACTTGCTACTTGCTTAAATTAGCTTTCCAGGAAATGTTTTCAGGGAGTGCTAACCTTTAATCAGTTCGCCGCAAATAAAACAGACATTTACGCAAAGTTTGCCCTGCCATAATTAACTAGGTTCATTTTGTTTTAAGTTATGCGAGTTGGCACAGATGTGTTCTGACTGCTCTTTACGCCCATGAGTCGGGAATCTCGGCCTGCGCAGCAAAGAAGAAAGGCAGAAAGATATTTTATTTTACATCAGTTCAAGCCTCATAATTTAACATAACTTAGTCCTTTGTTCGTGCAGCATTACTGACTCCAAGAACTTTGTAAAGGAGGTATGTAATGTCTGGAGAAGGTAGTTTAACCCTTTTAAACCACGGCCGCATTTTCCAATCTTTTTATGTCTTGTCCCCGATCACTACATGTGCAAGGGGGGCATTAAAATAGGAATTACTAACTTGCCAAATTTTGGAAGTGCCACCTTCCGACTAAGTATCATTTGCAGGAGATGGATCGACTATGAAGATTCAAGGGTATACGGTAGTGTCAGATTAGCTTGCGCCTGACGGCGCCAATCTAATCTGGCACTACCCTTGAATTATCATAGTCGATCCGCCTTCTGCTGTAGTGCTTACTTACTTACTTTACTTACGCCTGTCACCCCTACCCGGGTATAGGCCGTCGACGAGAGACCTCCAGCAACTCCTGTCCTGTGCTTCTCCTTCGATTCTACTCCAGGTGGTTCCCAGTCTCTTGATGTCTGCTTGGAGGTCTCGACGCCAGGAGTTTCTCGGCCTACCTCTTTTCCTCTTTCCCTGGGGGTTCCATGACAATGCCTGCCTAGTGATACTGGAAGCTGGCTTTCTCAGACTGTGACCGATCCATCCCCATCTTCTTCGCCCAATTTCATTCTCTGCTGTTATCTGCTCTGTTCTCTCCCAGAGTCTGACGTTGCTGATCTTCTCTGGCCAGTGGATTTTCAAAATTCTTCTAAGGCAACTGTTCATGAAGGTCTGTACTCTGTTGACTGTGGTTTTTGTCAATCTCCAAGTCTCTGCTCCATATAGGAGAACTGCTTTTACATTGGCGTTGAAAATCCGGACTTTGGTGTGTTGTGACAGCTCTCTGGAACTCCACACTTTTTTTCAACTGGAGAAAGGCTGCTCTGGCTTTACCGATTCGTGCTCTGACATCTGCATCAGTGCCGCCTTTTTTGTCTATGATGCTCCCGAGATAGGTGAAGGACTCCACCTCCTCCAACGGGGTGCCAGCAAGCAAGACTGGTTCTTCCCTGGTTGCGTTCAGCCTCATTGTCTTTGTTTTCTGTTTGTGAATGGTGAGGCCCACTTGGGACGAGATGTCAGCAAGCCTCGTGGTCTTGTCCTGCATTTGTTGATGAGTGTGGGACAGTAATGCCAAGTCGTCTGCAAAATCGAGGTCGTCAAGCTGTGTCCACAGTGTCCACTGTATTCCACTTCGTTTGTGCTCTGTGGTCATCCTCATGACCCAGTCTATGGCCAGTAGGAAGAGGAACGGAGACAGCAGACACCCCTGCCTGACACCAGTTTTGACCTGGAGCTCCCTGGTGAACTGCCCTTCGTGGATCACGCGACATGTCATGCCATCGTAGCTGCTCTTGATCAGGCGGACGAGCTTTGTGGGTACACCGTAGTGTCGTAGGAGTTTCCACAGAGTCTCTCGGTCCACACTGTCAAATGCTTTCTCATAATCCACAAAGTTGACGTACAGCGGGGAGCTCCACTCCAGAGACTGTTCCACGATGATGCGGAGAGTGGCGATCTGGTCTGTACATGATCGGTTCTTCCTGAATCCTGCTTGCTGGTCTCTCAGCTGGGGGTCAACGGAGCTCTTCATTCTCTCCAGGATGATCCTGTTGAAGATCTTTCCTGGTACTGACAGCAAGGTGATTCCTCTGTAGTGGAAACACTTGCTGAGGTCGCCTTTCTTGGGAAGCTTGATTAGGTACCCCTCCTTCCAGTCAGCCGGCATCACCTCCTCTTCCCAGATCTTTCCAAACAGTGGGTACAGCATCTCCACTGTTGTCTCTAGGTCTGCTTTCAGAGACTCCGCTGGGATGCCATCTGGGCCTGCTGCTTTGCCGTTCTTCAAAAATGCCACTGCTCTTCTGATCTCTTCCCGGCTGGGTCTGTCACAGCTGATGGGTAGGTCGGTCTCTGCCGGCTGGATGTGTGGGGGGTCGGGTGGGCTAGGTCTGTTCAGTTGCTCTTCAAAATACTCGGCCCATCTGTCGAGTTGGTCTGCTCTGTCTGCAATAGGCTTGCCTTCTTTGTCTTTTACTGGTCTTTCTGTATGGCCATACTTGCCTGACAATCTTCTGGTAATGTCGTAGAGCTGTTTCATGTTGCCGCTGCCTGCTGCCTTTTCTGCCTCTGCTGCCAGGCTGTCTGTGTAGGCCCTCTTGTCTGCCCTGATACTCCTCTTCACCTCGCGGTTGGCTTCCCAGTATTCCCCCTGTGCCCTTACTTTGGCTGCTCTCGTGCGACTGTTGTTGACAACTGCTTTCTTCTGCTTCCTCACTTCTGTCTTCTTCAAGGTCTGTGCCGACAGCCAGTCCTTGTGATGGTGTTTCCTGAACCCTACAGTGTCTTTGCAGGTTGAGTTCAGCGCCTCTCTAACTGCCTTCCACTGCTGCTCTGTGGTGACCGCCTCCTCTTCATTTACTAGCTCCTGTAGCGCTTGAAACCGGTTGGACAGCACCAGTTTGAACTCTTCTCTAACTCCAGTTTCTCTCAGGAGGCCTACATTATAGCGCGGCTGTCTTCTTGTTGTCTCTGTGCGGCTTTTCTTTAGCTTGAGCTTCATTCTTAAGGTAAGCAGATGGTGGTCTGAGGCGACATCTGCTCCCCTCCTCACTCGAACATCTTGAAGGGATCTTCTAAATTTCTTGCTAATGCTTTGTGTATTCTTCTGTGTGGGAAGATGCTGCCTCCAATGACAAGTCGGTTTAGAGCACAAAAGTCTACAAACCTCTCCCCGTTCTCACTCATCTCCAAGCCTAGTCCCTGTCTCCCCATCACCTCTTCGTATCCGGTGTTGTCGTCCCCTATTTTGGCATTAAAATCGCCCATGACGATGGTGATGTCTCGCTCCGCACATTTGTCCAAGGCACTCTGGAGTCGGTCGTAGAACTCTTGTTTCTCTTCCTCGTCACTGTCATTAGTGGGCGCATAACACTGGATGACGTTCAGCTTGAGCTTTTTCTTGGTTCTAAAGGCTGCTGTGATAATTCTTGGCCCAAGAGGTTCCCAGCCCATCAGCGCTCTCTGTGCCACTGGTGACAGCATGAATGCTACACCTTCTGTATGGGGGGCATTCTCCTCTTCATGACCTGAATACAGAATCATCTCCCCACTTAACAGCCTTTTCTGGCCAGACTGCGTCCATCTGGCTTCACTGATACCTAGCAGGGAAAGGTTGTACTTTTACATTTCCACTGCTATCTGGGCGGCCTTGCCGCTCTGGTACATGGTCTTGACGTTCCATGTGCCCATGGTTGTATCCCTGGATAGAGAGAGGGGGCTCGGTCCTGTGGCTTCCGAAGACTTCCGGCCGCTTTCACCACAGGACGTCATAAGTCTTCTGGTAGAAGAACCTTCCTCCTCCAGGAAAGGAATTACTGTTAGTCTTTTCGTCGGCGTTTTTGTAGCTATTTCATTTTTTGCAGGGTGGGGAAGCTACCCCCACGCCCAACCCCCTTACTAGGAGGACCAGGGGTTTTCTGTCGGGGTCACCTTCCCTTAGACCATGTTGGTTCACGGCACCTTATTTCATTCGGTGCACCCCTCTCACGAGGGACCCCCTAGACCCAGGGGACGCGCCTCAACGCCATATGGTCCCAGCGCGAGGTCTGCTGTAGTGCGCCGCGTCTAAATGAGCTAAGCAAGCGGCCCTGACCGCTTTTTCCGCCCTGAACTAGCTGCTGGATACAGATGTCGGAACAGTCAGTCAGTCGATTTCATCACATGGTGTCTTCACAGATCTTCACACACACACACACACACACGCACGCATGACTCACGCGCGCGCGCGCACACACACACACACACAGAGGAAGCTAATGTATTTGCCAAGATTTAATCTTTATGAAACATATACATATGCTTGTTTCCCATGGCTTTCTTCAGACATGTACTGAAAGTCACTCTTGACTTTTGTGCGATTTATATATATCCTGTTTTAAGACACCCCCCCCCCCCCCTTCAACAACCCCTCTTAGTCTGGTTGACCAGACCTTTACCCTTCCCGCCATGAGATGGCCTTAGTTGCCTGATAGGCGTTAAACCCAAATCAACACACACACACACACACACACACACACACACACACACACACACACACACACACACACACACATGAAAGAAAACAAACAAAATATATTTTTGGAATAATCTTTATCACTATGAAGCCGAATCGTGGATAGCTTCTCAATTTTTTTTTTCCAAACCATTTAATCAGTCTACGTGCGCTTTTTGTTTCAGATTTTCTCGTCAGTTTTGCACGCAGATTGCTCGTTAAATTATCAGACAAACACATGCACAAAACAAAATTAAATGCATCATTAATCGCACGACATAGCACATTATGCTTGACTGAACCACAGGGGCTGAACAGTATATTGCTTGTGAGCGGGAAAACCTTGTGCATTCAAAACAAAATTGTCCCGCACTCTCATGACACGTCAGTGCAGCCTCAAAATCTTGACCAAAAGGTGGACTGCCGAAATAAAATGCAAAGAAAATCTCAACAAAAAAAGGAACACGCTTAAACAGGGCAATCACAATACAATCTATTACATTTTCGTGTTTTAACCCGAAAATGTAATACATGTTGTAATTGTCCTTTCTAAGCGTGTTTCGTCTTTTTTTGTGATTTTGTTAGTATAGCCTCAGTAAATTGCTATGCCTGGGAGCCATGAAAGTACACAGCAGTGTTCCTGTTCACCTAGTGTTGGATTTGTAAAGACAGTTAGCACCTGAAGAAAAAACACCAAGTCACCAAAAGGTCATCGTGTGTTCGTCAGCCTTAGCTGGCCCGCGCACAGTTTAGCGCGGGCCAGATATGGCTGAGGAAGGCATGAGGACCTTTTGCTCACCAGGCATCCACTTCGGAACTGTCCGCGTCAAAATCTGACGGATTTCGCGAGGTATACTGGGGCGAGTAATACTGATGACGACCCGTCACATTTCTCTGTAACTTGGCGTGACGATGGCGTCAGTTTCGAAGGTGCAAGGTATGACCACTCGCATGCAATTCGCCGTTACAGCACCTGTGGATGAACATATGACACAAGGACATGTATACCACTTTGGCTCGCAAAATAATCGTCTGAACCTTGACACTAACGATGGTTTAATTGGCTGTTCAGCCCATTTTACCTCATGGCCGCATTTCTCAAATTGCGACATCCAAATTGGAGATTCACTTAACGACTATGCACCAGCTGCAGGAGGTGGATCGACCATGATAATTCAAGGGTGGTGCCAGATTAGCTTGGCGCCTGACGGCGCCAAGCTAATCTGGCACTACCCTTGAATTATCATGGTCAATCCCTCACCTATGGTAGTGCGCTTTGGGGCTAAATGGACTAACCTCTTTTGCATGCAGGCACCGGTACTGTTTACACATGCTGTTTACAGTACCGGTGCCTGCGTGCACAAGGAAACAACCCCAAAAAACATGATTTTACGAAATATTACAACTCACAACAATGTACTAACAACGTAATATCAGACTCTGAAAAGACTTCACAAAAAGCAGATTTGAACTGCAACAATTGTGCCTTGTTCTGTTACGCAGCAGAACTTAAATTGTTATTCACACTCAAGCATAACACACAAGTATATTTATTTGTACAGAACACAGGTTTGATTCACATAACCACACAGTGCGAGAACACCGACTCAAAAGAGTTACAGAATTGAATTGTCCATATTCCACAGTTTCACAGACGGTCGTCTAAAGCGTATTGCACACTGCGGCATTACCCCCCCCCCCCCCCCCCCCCCCCCAAAGAAAAAAAAATGTTATGTAACATCAACGCTCTTTCGACGAACGCCTGGGTATATATAGTTTATAATACTGACGAGCAAAAAGAAATGCGACATCATCTGAATTTCAACTGATGTCGCATTTCTTTTGCCCCATCAGTATATATTAATGATGATAAGGAGTCCTCAGAAATATAATCAGAGAGATATGCTAAATCAACACTGACTCTATATCTTTTCACTTCCAACAATTTATATTGTCATGTTGTCTTCTATTATATTCTAAGCACAGCATCCTCATCGCATGAGATGGACCAACCATTCTTTCAAGATGGAAAGCCTATATGTATATTAGCTTGGCGTCTGGAGAGGCACTACCTTTAAACTACCACAGTCGACCCACCTAGTGCAAGTGGTGCTGGAATGAAAGATATACATGCGTGTGCTGTTCGGTGATTTTGGACTTTACGGCGTGAGGTCAGTTGCATGAGAGGGATTATTCCTGCGCTAGCAACTAAGCAAGGTACACAGCTTAGGCCAGTTGCATGAGTGAGCTTAGTCAGTCCTGCGTCAGCCACTAAGAAAGGTGTTCCGCTATAGGGGAGCACCTTGC
Organism: Semisulcospira habei; assembly: GCA_036245525.1. Taxonomy (NCBI): domain Eukaryota; kingdom Metazoa; phylum Mollusca; class Gastropoda; family Semisulcospiridae; genus Semisulcospira; species Semisulcospira habei. Next base: position 31,841,460 of record BTPG01000005.1, read on the forward strand.
TAAGTAGCTGGCGCAGGACTAAGTTCGCCGGCTCATGCAACTGACCCCAGGAGCCGTAAGGTCCAAAATCACAGGCAAGCACACGCATGATTATTGTTTGCAATACACGGACAGTTGATTGCAATACACGGACAGTTGATTAGTGTTTGCAATACACGAACATCGAGAAGCGGGCAAACCAAAGCAAGATATGAGAAACGGGCTATACAGTGGAGACAAACTAGTCCATTGTCGCTGCAAAATCAGATAAAACACTCTGCAAAGTTCTCCATAAATCCGTGACACTACAAAACCAAAGCAACAGACCAAACTGACGTGAAGATACAATACGTCTGAGCTAATGAAAGTAAACTATTTCTTTTTCTTCACAAGCATTTCAGGGTGTCTGTGATTTCGTACCTAACGGATCTGGGCCCTGATATATGGACGTGAGGAGATATGGCAGAAGCCTGCCACTCTACAAGAGAAACTGTACGGGCCTGTGGAGGTGCTACAGAAGACCACAGATTTCATTTTGAGAGCCAAACTCCAAGTGTGACGGCGTTCGAGAAGAAGAAGAAGAATATATGGACGCTACCCGTCAAGTCCAAAACATGTTGTGAGCAAGCAAAGCCGAACTTTTGTTAGCGACCACTCTTGTGAGAGATCTCCTGTCATAAAAAGCCGTCATTCAGGTGGCTTTAGCCACCTGAATGATGGTCTTTCATGACAGGTGACAGAGCACCTGTCTTTTCAGACCACGCATTTCTTGCAACAAAATGGGTCTGCTCAAAGCAGGTTCAACTATAGCACACATGTAAAGTTTTGAGATACACAAAGTGAACATTGAAAGTATGTGTATCACTCTATAGTGATTGTCCGTCCGTCGCTTGCTTGGCGTTAACCACTTCACTGCCGATAAAAGGTGAACACGACCCAACTGCAAGAGACATAGATCCTCATGAGCCCCCGCGACTGCGGGGGCTCATGAGGATCTATGTCTCTTGCTGAGACCAATTTGTATTCATGTTTTTTGGACGGTTGCGTTTTTTTTTTTTTTTGTTCTTGAATGAGCAAACATTTCAGAAACAAAAATTTACGTACAGTGGCAGGGAAGGGGTTAAACTGAGACAGTTAATCAACGTAGGCAATAGGCACAGATAACTTCCAGCAAACGATTCCTGCAGTCGGTCCATCCATTCACCGCGACCTGACGACAGTGCTGAGACAGCTGTTGCACAAGTCTATTACTTTACTTACTACTCAAGCTCCGCGTGACAGCCTTGCGGTCGTCCACAACCCTGATTAATTTCTCAGCGTCTCTGAAAGCAAGAGCTACGTGGGCCTGATCACATCAAGAGGCGTAGATTCTCATGAGCCCCTGCTGAGAATCTACGCCTCTTGCGGATGGATTACCAGTCTGGAACGCGATCCAATTTGCTGCAGCCATTTAAGGGCAATAACTGACAGGGCTGGAAACAAGATGAGCATCCTCAACTCACCTGCTGCTTAATCACGGCTGATCTCTATCTTTCAATGGGGCCTGGGCACGGTAATATGGAACAGTGCAGTGGTCAGGCCTGAACGCAATTACTGAATCAAGTTCATCGTAAAAATAAAATCTGCTAGCGCAGTAGCGATCAAAAAGTCAGTTTGTACAGATGCAAGGAACACAAAATGACTGTCAAGTGAATAGTATGTCGTCAAGCTCGAACAGTTGTCAAGAACATTCCAAAAAAGAATGAAAAACGCCGGTTGAGTGCAGACAGCATGAACCTAAAGAAAATGCTCTGTGATATATAAATACTCATTGCTGCTTCGTGTACTACCATTATTATTATTAATATTAACCCTTTTAGCCCCAAGGTTCCATTTCTCAAATTTGTTAGGTGTTCCTTAATGACTATGTACCAGTTGCGGGAAACTGATTGACCATGGTTGCTGTAGGAACTTGGGGCTAAAAGGGTTAAGGTCCACACTGACAACCCAAATCAAGTTTTTGCATTGTTCAGAATTATGTAACACATAATATGCCCAGTGATTTTGCATAAGTGTTTTTTTTCCCTTTGATAATACACACAATAAACAATGACAGTGCTATCTTAGGAATGCAAAAGACAGCAAGTCCCTTTTTCGCGAAAAGCGATATTCTCATTGTATTACAATGACTGAAAATCTCGCTTTTTACTGAAATGGACTTGCTGTCTCTTTTGCCTTTCTTGGTCAGAACTGAAGCTGAGCGCAGGAACTTGAAGTTCTCCCGTTTCCCCCTGACCAGCGACAGTCAAGGCGACAGTAGGCTACCACCCAGGGGCATAATTATCCCTACCCCGTCCCCCACTGTAGCCAGCGAGTTATCATTGACTACTCGTCACACAATCTCTACCCATCTGCAGGAAGCTTAGATCCAAATAAACCCATGCATCCGGTAGGATGCAGGGGTTTAGGAGGATCAATGCCTCTTGCACACACGGAATACTTTCAATTAAATCTGAGTTCTTCGCAAGGTAACAGATGGTTGGTTGGTTAATTCGGGGTTTAACTCATTCTACCCCAACACCGAAATCCTTAAATTTTGCCGTTGTCCTCTGAAGACTGCATTGCAGTGCAGGACACAGATCGAACATGATAGTTCCCATAGGCGCCAAGCTATTCTGGCATCACCCTTGAACTATCATGGTCGAACCTTATCTTCCTCTGGTGTGTCTGGGGTAGAATGAGTTAACGTCCACGGCACCGAAGTGATAATGGACGGCCCTGACGGGCGGGTTATGGGGGACAGGGAAATCTATTGCCTATGGAGTACGACATGAACACTGATCAGTTCAGGCGCACTGCAACTGTGCCACTTTGATTTACCAGGACCTTTCAACGGACATGCTATGGAACAAGCCCGTCTTCTCCCCCTGGATTGCGAGTCCAGCTACCGGGGCCGGAACGGGGACTCGAACCCACGACCCGGCGATTCCCTTCGCTCTCTTGCTCCGACGCTTAACCGTCTGAGCTATTTCGGACTCACAAGGTAGCAGAAAAAAAAAAAAAGAAGAGAAAAAAAGATGAAGACTAAATCAGTGACTCCCCTCACAGACTGTGTTTCTAAACTCTTGGTTGACTCAGCTACAAAAGCCTCAGCCGTCCAGATCGGTTTCAGCAAGAGACATAGATCCTCAGTTGAGTTTCAGCTGCAATCTGGTTTCAGCAAGGGGCAGTCGCGGGGGGCTCATGAAGATCTATGCCTCTTGCAGCTGAATCATGATCACTTTTTTTTTTTCGGCAGCGAAAGGCTGAAACATATCTGTAAGGGCAGAGATCCTCACAAGCCCCTTGCTATCTATTCCTCTGCTATCACGAAATAATCATACATATAGACGGCTGATTATCTTCATGCGGAAGCCAGCAAACTGATAAGGAATGTCACGGATATAAAATATGACACATTTGCAAAAGGCATACATATTCATGAGTCCAAGGGGGAGAGGGGCGGGGAGGGGGGGGGGGTAGGGAGGCCATAAGGACCGAGACCCACTATACATTAGTATGCGCTTGGAATACGATGTTGCAAGGGATCACGAGGATCTGTGCTTCCTGCGTGCACGCGTCTGATACAGTTTTCCTTCGTTTCTTTGATCAGCAGTGGCTTGTTAGTAATTGGATAGCATGGCCACTTCCCGCTGACCACAGGTTACCAATTCCTTTCATCGCGCCTGACACAGACACGGAAAATCCGGTGTAACACGACCGAAGCTGCAAGGTTTACTATTCCGGTAATTAACGCCGAAAATAAGAAAACTAATTCCTGGTCAAACGCCAACCTGCTGGTGTCACTTATTTCGGTTTAACACCTTCACTGTCGAGAAATAAAATGAACACAGTGCGACTGCAAGCGGGCATAGATCCTCACGAGCCCCCGCATTCGCGGATGTGGGGGCTCATGAGGATCTATGCCTATTGCTGACACCACTCTGTGTCCATGTTCTTGAATTAACCAAGATTTCAGACACACTATGAACGAGTTTAACACGCCCAAATTTATCGAAGTACACGAAATTCAGGTTTAACGCGCACTAAGAGGATGAAACTTATTCCGATGTTAACCTCCTTACGCATGCAGACACAGGTACTGTAAACATGCTACAAATTGCACGCAACAAGACAAAAGTTGGTGTAACGATAAGCAGTTCAAATTCAACGCACTCGAGTCACTTACGAAAAAATTATTCAGGTTTATCACGCATAAGTTATTACATGGAACTACTTGCAAGTCTGTTCAACTTAACGCACTCAGCTTCATGGAATAAAATCCGTCTACTTGAAGACGCGGACTGAGTCGTTCGGGGAATAAAAATGTGTAACAGGCTGCTGTCGAACTCCGCGCCGGCTGTAATAAGACCCTGAAGGAAAACACGGCGTGATCTCGGCCTTGAACACCATTGGCCCGAACTATTATTTCTCTCGAGCAATGGTCGACGCAGCTGGCTGGATCGTCCTTGATCACCAGACATTTGCTGCCGTAGGACGTTAACCCTTCTAGCGCCATGGGCGAATTCCACGAATTTTGGAAGTGTTACTTAACGACACCGGTGGGTTGACCATGATAATTCAAGGGTAGTGCCAGATTAGCTTGGCGCCTGAAGGCGCCAAGCTAATCTGGCACTACCCTTGAATTATCATGGTCAATCAATCTCATGCTGTAGGGTGTTGGCGCTAAAAGGGTTAAACATTAAATAGTCAGTCAGGCAGGCAGGCAGCTAGCACCGCGCGGATCATTTCAGTAGTGCTTGTCAGCTGCACAGGCGTAATGTTAAGATCGACAACGCAGCTTGGTCGCACGACACCGCGCTGCAGTTTCCTCGAAAATTTCGGGAGTTGCGCGGTGCGCATGCAACAAATCCACCATGGCAGCCGGAAACTCTACATTATTCTATTTTAAAACACGCCCGAGTCTATAGAACTTACTCCGTCTTATCCCTTTGTTTGGCTGCCGGTAGCGCTGTTTGTCGCGATGCCGGTAGCGCTGTTTGTCGCGATGCCGGTAGCGCTGTTTGTCGCGATGCCGGTAGCGCTGTTTGTCGCGATGCCGGTAGCGCTGTTTGTCGCGATGCCGGTAGCGCTGTTTGTCGCGATGTCGGTAGCGCTTTTTATTATTATTATTATTATTTTTTTTTTTGTCGCGACGATTCCCTGCAGGAATCACTGAGACACCAAAAAAAAAAAAAAAAAAAAAAAAAAAAAAAAAAACGCTACCGGCAGCCACAATTAGGTTCACACGCCAAGGATAATGAAATTTATTCCTGGTAACAAGCTCAGGTTGCTGGAACCTGTTCCGTTCTAACGCGCCCAAGCTGACGGAACGCCATTCAGTCCATTTTAACAAGCCCGGTCCAAGTTGATAGAACATATTGCATTTTAACACGCCCTAAGTTAATAGAATCTATTTCTGTTTTAACATGTACAATTTGACAACCACACTCCCGGACAAACGCGCCTGATGTGGGAGAATTCTGGTTCAACACGTCGTAAATCTGATTCAGCTCCGGTGCATCACATTTGCGAAGAAGTACAACACATTTATGTTTGAACGCGTTCGATATAACAGGTGGCGGCACGGCTGCAAGCCGGCGTCATTCACTCCGATTAATGACGACTGTGTTCGCGTTTTACAGCGCAAGATCAGCTTTAACCCTTTGGCTGTCGGCAGCGGTTCTTGTCGCGACGATTCCTGCGGGAATCATCGCGACACCAACCGCTACCGACAGCCAAAGGGTTAATGTGCGAGCCAAACGACACTCGTGCTTGTTTACGGCACGTCTATTTCGAATCACTAACTCTGGCAATGTCCCGTTTTAGAATGGCTATCTACTGTTTTAGAATGGCGATGTCCCGTTTAAGAACGGCTATGTTTTAAATTGGTTAATAACGTTTGCGCCCTGTTTTAGAATGGCTATGACCCCTTGTGGAACGAATATGTCCTGTTTAGAATGGCTATGCCCTGTTTTAGAATGGCCATGCCCCATTTTAGAATGGCTATGACCCCTTGTGGAACGAATATGTCCTGTTTAGAATGGCTATGCCCTGTTTTAGAATGGCCATGCCCCATTTTAGAATGGCTATGTCCTGTTTTTGAACACGCTTATTCCTGTTGACGGCATAAGAAATGCACTCAACACGTATGATGTCCTTTTTAAGAATGGTTATGTCATGTTTCAGAACGGCGATGTCTTGCTTTAGAACGGCTGAAATATCCTGTTCTAGAATGGCTATGTATTTTAGAATGGTTATGCCCTGTCTTAGAATGGCTATGTTCTAGTTTAGAACGGTTAAGTCAAGTTTTAGGACACTTACTCTTGTTTAGAAATGCACGTATTAAACCAGAAATCATGACACTTATTCCATTATCGATATTCCCAACAAGGACCAAAAAGTAACAATATTATCAAAGTTCGCCAACAAACATTGATTTTCAAAGAAAGAAACAACAAATAAAACATCCTTAAACATATACACTTTATTCCTTACTGGCATTGTGTGGTTGCGTTAATATAGAACTTGCTTTTCACCAACAAGCCACAAAACTCAAACAAATGCAATTCGCAACAATACTCTTGTACAATGTTACAATACAAAACAAATCATTATAAAACCTAGCATACACTTCACATCTGTACACAAGCTAAAAAAAACTAAACAGAAATAAATACGCGCTGGTCTGCGATTTTGGAAGCCGTAAGGTCCAAAGTCACAGACCAGCACACGCGCAAGCAACGCAGCGAACCTGAACTACAACATAATGTACGGATGTGCAAAAATCCACATATTTATGTACAGAAAAAAAAACCACTGTACAAAAACCAATGTACAGAGACCATTGCACGGGAAGAAAAAACCAATGTCAGATACCGATCGAGGTTGGCTCTAATATATACTATTAACCCCTTCACTGCCAGTGGAGGCAGATCGCGTTTCTGAAATCGTAAATTCAACGTCAACGATCCCCTGCCGTGTAAGGGGGAGTGGAGGCAAAGGTGGTTTCAGCAAGAGGTATAGATCCTCATGAGCCCCCGCAACAGCGGGGGCTCATGAGGATCTATACCTCTTGCAGTGGGGGGGGGGGGGGGGGGGAGCTGTTCAATATTTCGCTCGGCAGTGAAAGGGTTCAGCGAACTATTAAAGCTCTGTATGCAGCATGTATAAGTAATAAACGCAACTCTCATTTCCAGCGCCGAGACCGACGGACTGACCCTGGTATAAGTTCAAGGGTAGGGCCTGAACAGCTTGGCGCAAATCTGATGAAGCACTACCGCTGGGCTGTCATCTCAATCAATCTTCAGCGGACGGCTGTGTGCAATGCCTACATGCCCCAAGCAGACGTATACATCCGTTTCACTTCCACTAATTTCGGACTGTCGCGTGTTCGCCGGTATATCACGCAGCAGAACGTGTTTTGAGCGGTCACACTTATGCGTTATCACCTGTCACTAAAGACCTTCACTGAGGTGGCTCCATGATGGTCTTTAATGACAGGTGACACTTTCGACCTTCACGTCATCTCTTGAGAGCGCACCTGCCTTCCAAGCCCACATTTTAGTCCCGCAAGACAGGTGGCTGATCAAACCAGGCTCTACGTTAACACGTAACACTCCAGTTATTATACAGGCCAACAACCAACACACTGGAATAAAGCGCTTTAAGCCTTTTAGGTCCGTGGCCCTGCAACAGGCGATGGATTGATCATGATAATTCAAGGGTAGTGCCAGATGAGCTTGGCGCCCGAAGGCGCCAAGCTCATCTGGCACTACCCTTGACTTATCTTGATCAATCTATCTCCTACAACTGGTACAACGATCGTTAGACAATGCCTCCAAAAGTTTGAAATGCGACCGTGGGATTAAGAGGGTTAAGCCTTCTTTTTGTACGGGAAACTGCGCTATGCAAATGTGAATCATTATCATTATTATTATCATTGTTATATTAAATATTATGACCCCTGGTGTACGCCCAGTATTGATACAGAAAGAGACCACATATATCACCACGCGGTGGCGGAGGTGGGTCGTTAAAATAATCACACTGTTCAAAGCAGAGAGACGCGAGTCGCCGTAAAGCGTATCGTAATGTCCCAGAAACTTGCGTGAGCGCGTGTGAGAGTCGTGCCCATTTTTACGTGCGCGAACGTGCTCTGCCGTCAGGTATTGAATTGTGCAATCATGCATGACACGTCCACACGATATTATAGCTGTGTATTGTACTCAGAAATCGAAATATTTTCGCTCGACACTGGTGGAATAATGGGCCGTCATTTTCTCTCCGACTCGGTCGCTTTCGCCGACACTGAAAAACGGACCGTGGAAAGAGCGCATTGAAAGCGGAACGAAAGTTGAACTAACCCCAGCTGTACTCTGCGACAGCGCGAAATGGGGCTGGGGGTGGAGGGGGAGTAAAAAAGCGAGGGGATGGGGAAAAACCTGGGGCGAGAAAGTGTGTGTGTGTGTGTGGGGGGGAGGGGGGGGAGGGGGAGGGGGGCAAGGCAGGGGGGGGGGGGTAGGAGCTTACTAGGAGCAGGAGCAAGCATGGGTGGGGAGATCTATAGAAGGAAAGTACACGCTATTGTTGTGTATTCCTCTTTACTAAATTGCTCACATACAAGTCGCAACGAGATGGATGAAAGGTTACAGTTCAAGGGTGGTGCCAGATTAGCTTGGAACAACAGCCAATACGCTTTTCCCAGTTTGCAGTTGGCGTGATCAATACAAGCGTAGTCATGTTTTTTCCTCAGGGTTTTTTCCTCATTTTTTTTTTTTTTTGACTAGGTGAACATTATTGAATTGATCGCCAGGCTCAGCGAAACGATCCCAGGTCTCCCATTAGGTTTACCCCCCGAGTCACAATTTACCACGGCAGGCTTATGGGCTTAATTACAGGCACGGTGTCAGCCGCAGTTTTGGTTATATACATAGATTTACTGTCTGGCATGGAAAATCCTTGTGCATGTAATTTGTCGAAGAACATAACGGGTTTGATGTGTGTGTGTTTGTATGTGTTTGGTGTGTGTGCGCGCGCGCGGTCGTGTGTTGGCTTATCATAACAGCAAACAAGACTTACTACGGGAGTGTCTGTTCACATTTATGCGGTTGGGGGAGGGGGGGGGGGAGGGAGTGGGGAGACCAACAAAAAAGAAACACATTTTCATCCAGTGTATGCATTTCTTCTTCTAATAATAATAATAATAATAATACAGCGCAAAATCTTTTTGTGGCAAAAACTCATTGCGCTAACACACGCATTCAAACATGACATAGACGATGTGAAACATTACAAATAAATCCAACGGGACCACGGATCTACGACTGAGGAAAAGCAAGCTGGAAGAAGTGAGTTTTCAACTGAGCGGCCTTAAACTCAGAGAGAGAGAGAGAGAGAGAGAGAGAGAGAGAGAGAGAGAGAGAGAGAGAGAGAGAGAGAGAGAGAGAGAGTAGGGAGATTTCGCAGACTGGCAGGCAACGAGTTCCAAACTGAAGGTGCAATGAAGCTGAATGACCCGCGTTCACCAACAGTTTTCAAGTTACGTTTCGGAGCCTTCAAAAGTTTCTCACTGGAGGATCGCAGAGAACGTGAAGGCTGGTATGTGCAGAGTGAAGCAGAAAGGTAAGCCGGGAGAGACCCTTGTCTACGTCCCGGTTTTTTTCGTCTAATGAAACCAGCGCTTTCTTCCGTCCGTCCCCGTCCAATCGCCTTCTTTCCTATTTTGGACCATCCCTAACGAGAGGAGTGGTTAGGGGCACAAGTTATTGGACTCTCCCTAATTATAGGGCGGACGGGTTGTGGCGCACAACTTATTTCCGCTGCACGGGTTGCGGCGCACGAGTTAACTCATTCAAAGCGCCACGCATCAATAGTTTATGCAGCTATTGACGCGGGCCTCTTTGACGCTTAACGCGCCTTCTAGAATAAATCTTGTGTGGGATGTAAGCTGAGAACGGGTGTGGGGAAATGTAGCGTGCAAGCGGCACGCACGCGGCTTTCTAACCCGTCGCCGCACGCTGATCAATCAATATTCCTTGGAGTGCGGTCTTCAAACTGCACATTAAGTTCTGCCCACCTACGCACTCCCGGCACCAGCCAGGCGCAGGCTTGATGCTTCAAACCTTTTCCTACGCTAATTGCTCAAGTGCACGCGGATAAAGTTCAGGCAGAGCTGTGCTGGAAGCGTGGGATTCGCTTGGTCTGCAAAGTCTGACATCGCCACTGAACCAGCACGCATAATATACGTTGAAGTTAAACCGTTCAGTGCCGTTGAAAAAGGTCAACGGGATCCGTCTGCAAGAGGCATAAATCCTCATGAGCCCCCGCAGTTGCGGGGGCTCATGAGGATTTATGTGCCTCTTGCTGTTGCCAGGTTGTGTCCATGTTTCTTGTGAAACACTGAGGTACGGTGGGTCTATTTGTGCTGAATTGACCCTCTTCAAAATGAAGTCCCTTTTCCCCAAATTTTGGAGTTGTCACCTGACAACTATGTACCAGTTGCAGCGGTAGGGCCTTGGGACTAAATGGATTAACAAAGATTTCAGAACACACAATCTGCCGCCCACTGGCAGTGAAACACGGGTCCGTCTTCCTGCGACTCCTGTAAAAGTGCTGACAGTTCAATGTATACGCGCGGACCATTTTAATTGCCTCTAGATGCAAGTGGGACAAGGGGCGCGATTTGGCCCCGAGGGTGAAAGGACACAGCTTGCTCCTGGAACTGAAAAGGTTTCGTGCATTCCATTTCCCAGTGTGGTCCTAGAAGACAGTGAACATCGCTTGATTCTGGAACTGAAAACGTTACCACTAAGTATTCAATCTGACAGCGCGGTCCTTGACTCTAGAACTGAAAGGATATACGGTTTAAACCATTGTGTCCCAGGTACAACATCCCACATTTTTTAGTTGTCCTCAGAGGACCGACCGCATTACAATTCAGGAGACAGATTGACCATGAAGCTATTCTAGCACCATCCTTGAAATATCATGGTCAATCCATATCTTGCTGTGGTGTGTTGGAACTGAATGAGTTAATACTCTCACACCTCGACTCTAGACTCAAACTGAAAACGTTTAAAACTTGTGTCAATTTGACATCTTAGTCTACTCTTAACGGTAAAAGGACAGACACACCTTGACTCTGGGCGCTGAAAACGTATAAAGCCAGCCATAAAACAACGAACTATTTGTCAGTCACTCGGTGCTGTCGACAAATGGTCAGGAATTGTTCAAGAGGATTTGCCCCTCACAATACCTGCCCAAGCTGCCGAGGACTCAACGCCGAACTTAACGGGCATGCTAACCACTCTGCTAAAATGTGTCCTGGGGGCCATTCACGTCGGCGTGCACGATCGTCCGTTAACACGAGATCGTTGCTTCGAAGGTGGATACAATGCGGCAGATATGCTAGCAAGAGGCATATATTCTCATGAGCCCCAGCCAAGGCAGGGACTCATGAGAATCTATGTCTCTTGCAGACCGAATGAGAGCACGTGAGGGAGGGAAACCTTCGTTTGCGATCCAGCGGTTCGATAACGTCACTGCAGAAAATGTGCGATCTCTGATCACACGCGGCCCATGAAACCGAGACAGCTATACGACTCATACTGTTTACCTGTCGCTAGCTCGGCACTAGGTACAAGTCGCGGGAGATGGGTCGAGTAAGAAAGTTCATAAGTGCCCAAAGCTAACTGTCTCAGCGTTTCGAATTGGCTCAGCTACGACGACAAATGGCAGACGCCAGAATTTTCACACTAACTTATCCGTACATGCTTGTTAACTAGTCAAGACACTGAAGGAGGTGATGTAGACTGACTGACGGGAGAAAGGAAACTGGATCGGTGGGGTGTTGCAGGACCGTGTAACTGAAAGCATTTTCGTACTTTTCACTTTCCATAAAAGCTCAGCTAGCCGCGTTTCCGTATTTTCCATTTTCATCAAACGCATAGCTAGCCGCGTTTCCGTATTTTACATTTTCGCAAAAAGACCAATTGCTAGCCTAGCCGCGTTTCCGTACTTGTGATTTCATAAAAAGCTAAGCTAGCCGTGCTTCTGTATTTTCCATTTACATAAAAAGCTCACTCGATGGACGCGTTTCCGTATTTTTCACGTTTCATGAATTCATAAATCGTTAAAAGATCAATAGATCAAACTTTCCGTGTTCAGCACAGCAGAGTGGAGAAGACATTTCCCGTGTCCTAAACTGTATGCCGCTCTGTGATTTCAGTTGGATCTTGCGGCTGGCAGCGTCTGGTCCAAAATCACAGAGCGCCAACCACACTGGCTGTCTCCCTCGATTCAATACCGCTGACAAGCGGTAGCAAATCGAGAGAGAGAGAGACAACCAGTGTGAGACTAGAACAAAAATACACGTAGGCCTAGTGGGCAATGGGGGGTTGTGGGGGGGGGGGGGGGAATAAACCTGTACGTGAATGAAGCAAGTCTGCAGTGATTAGTGGAAAGTATATGGATTTGGGGCCAGACAAATGAAATGGATCCCAGACAAGTAAGATGGATTGAAGCGCCCCCCTAAATGCCAATGAAAAAAGAAATCCTTTGCAATGTCAAATGTGTGCTGGTCTGTGATCCCGTAAGGCCCCAAATCACAGACCAGAGCACTCATTAATTTACACGGCCGTACACATACACACGCTTATAGCAGAATAATGTCCGTGGTTAATTTTGTTTTGTTGCCTTTTTGTTCTTTGATTAAAATCAGGTTAGGTGGGTAAATAAAAAAATTTTTTTTTTCATAATTTGATGTCACCAAGGTCAGACCCATCAGCCTCTCGCCCTCTCAGTTTCTGACACTTCCTGGTGTTTGCATTCTAAACTTGCGACATAAACGTGGATAACCCATTCAGCCCTGACGCACTACAGCAGGAGATGGGTCGACCATGACAATTCAAGGGTAGTGCCAGATTAGCCTGTAGGCGCCAAGCTAATCTGGCACTAGCCTTGAATTATCACGGTCGATCCATATCCTGCAACAGGTGCATAGTCGCTAGATGACGCCTCCAAAATTTGTGAAATACGTGCGCCGGGCTGATGCGTTTCTCACATATCATATGGTATGATGTATATGATATGGCGATACCATCTCCAGAACCCCACGATCTTGTGGGAATCTGGCTGTACAACATGAGATATTTTATCACACTGGCTGCCTACATCAATTGGTATTCGCCTTAGCGAATCGCGGGAGACGACCACTGTGATACGCTGTATGTGTGCTGGTCTGTGATTTTGGACCTTACGGGTCTAGCTCGTAAGGCCGAAAATCACATAACATAAATTCTGTCCATGCCAAACTTTGTATCCTAAGTGAAGCTGAAAAGCAGGCTACACCTCCTGGAAAAGCGAGTCGCAGAAGTGTCGCGCCCGTACACCTACCATACTGACGAACCACAAGAAAAAGAAAAAGAAAAAAAAAAAGCAACATTTTTAGAACTGTGTAGTGTTTCCGATGATTCCCCCAAAAATGTCGCATTACATTTTCATTAGTATTTGAATTTATTTTCGTTTTGAAGTGATGGAGAGAGAAAATACAACGGAAAATTAAAGTAAATTTTCTAAAATGTATGCGTTTTTTACGTTCAACAAAAATGTAGGCTGAACACTGTTAAGTGATTCAAAACAAAATAAACCATCTTGTGCAAGCAGACACGCGTCCCGTAAATAGTAGCTGTGGCTGCACGCACAACTGAGGGAGTTACATCGGCACTGGTTGTCTCCCTCGATTCGCTACCGCTGATAGCGGTAGCGAATCGAGGGAGACAACCAGTATAGGAGGTTCAGTGACCGACTGGCAGTGAAAAACAAAAGTCGCAAAGCAGAAACACGCATGGCACATTAATCTGGCTAACGTACGCATTTTCTGCTTCACACAGTAAAGCTCAATCATGGACGTACAAGTCACGTGACAACGACAGACCAACCACAGACGCCCATTTGGACCGGAAATCGGCCGTGACATCAATGGCCGTGCAAGTATCTTCGTGCAACAACAGTAAACTTCCGCTTGAAAAAGTCACAAGATTTTCCTTGTTCAGTGAGCTTTCAAAACCAGAGCCGAAAGTCTCACAAGCTCAAATCTTTACAGTGAAGATAGGCTATCAAGCGAAACTAACTGAATTACTCGTAAGCTTTTGGTAAAACAAAATCACATTAGTCATGAGAGATATATTGACCATGATAGCTATAAGGTAGTGCCTCTCCAGACGCCAAGTTAATCAGTGACTACCGAGTACTCTTCAGCCACCATGGTCCATCCATCTCTGGCAATTGGCTCCGGAAATGAATGCGAACACATTTTCAAAAGAACTTTACAAACTTTTCGGTTCTCCACTTGACAGTCAAAGCAAAGTGAAATGAACCGTATGGGAAATCACAGCACACATTAGTGTCACGTGGTTTCCAGTACGGTTCATTTCGAATCGATCCGTGTTGGCAGTAAACAGAATTACACATGAACCGTGTTGGAAATTAGAAGTAGGTCAACACTACACGTGTCCAACAGTGGATTAAAAGCCCGGACAAAAATGCCATATCGCACGTTTGTCCGTGCTTTTAACACCGTTTTCGTCACTAAAGACGCGCAATTTTTGACCTACTTCTGACTTCCGGAAATCGTCTGTTCAAAGGATACACTACTGACTGTCCTGTGATCTCCCCTGTGATCTCCAACACGCTTCATTTCGAAATGAACGGTGTGGGAAGTAAACAGTTGGCAATGAACCAATATGGTTCACTTCGTCCTACAAAATTGTGGCCCTGCTAAAACTGTTCCATGACCAAAAGACTGGTATGCCTGTCACTTCCAGAATGGTTCAGAACTTCCAGTAATGTGTGTGCTGGTTTGGCATTTTGGGATTAACTCATTCGCGGCCAGGCGCATCGGGATGCGTGGCTTATGCCGCGCATCCGGATGCGGCTGGCCGCGAATGAGTTAAGTGTCAATGGCCGTAAGGTCCAACCATCAAAGACCCACACTGGTTGTCTCCCTCGATTCGCTGCGCTGATCAATCGAGGGAGACAACCAGTGTGTGACACATACCAAAACACATTTCCAGTGCGCAAGTGGGTAGAGACCGATACGTGGCGCCAAGCCAGTCTGGTTACAAGCCTAGAAACACAAATGCTGATGTATCATAGTTGACTGTTGTTGGTTCCAGAAGTGAAAGAATCATAACCGGATGTGAAGAGAACTTCGGGACATCTTGTCTGGGACTTGAAACACCATCCGCCAATTGAAGTCTGTACTTGAAATGTAGACACTTACTACTGACCTTTCAAGCAGGTGTTGAGAGGATCAGACCCAACCCTGATTTGGCTAAATCTATTTTTTCGAAAAGTAAGATTGTCAATGTATTACAATGAAAAAAAATCACTTTTCACAAAAATGGACTTCCTGCCAAATTAGGGTAGAGGCGCAGACATGCGTATAACAGGACTTGGTAAAAGTCATGTTTTGCTGTCTGCAATTCTGGACATTCTGCTAGTCTGTAATTTTGGATCTTACAGCCCTGTTGCTGTAAGGCCCAGAATCACAGGACAGCATATATCATCTAAAAAAAAATGCAGAGATCTTGATAAATGATCGTAACATTACTAAGTACTCTTCACAATAAAAATATTATTGGTGATGACCCACCTTCATGTGGCCGGTACTGGGGTACCCACAGTGTTCATTTCTTGAATTTAGACAAGTCTTGAATTCTATAATTCATCATTGTATTCAGATTGTTAAAGTAACTTTTATCCAGTAAAACTGAAGTTCTCATATCCCCCCAAAAACCTAAAAACTCAGGTCATGAGAAATTATGACAATAATCCACGTGGAAAAACAAAACTCCAATCACAGAAGAGCTCCACAAGGGCAGGTTACTCCAGGCAAGGGGCCATGCTGCATACACCGAAAGAAACTCCAAGCACACAAGAGCTCTAGCGTTGGGGAGGTCACTCAGATGACATAAACCCTCTTGTGCATGTAGCCCTCGGTGCGTTTTTATAGTACCAGTGGCAGCATGCACCAGAGGATAAAAAATCCTCAAATGACTGAAGAGTTCCAGGGTAAGGGAGATCACTCAAGAGTGTCGACACATAAAACTTAATTCATTGACATAAAGAGTTCCACAGCAATGTGACGTCAGTTATCACGGTGACCAAACTAAAACTCCAGCAAAAGAAGAGCTCCAGTTAAAGTGTGGATACTCTGTGTGTGGTGACACTAAACCCTCTGGCTCTTGGTAATGGTTTAGGTCACACTGATACCTACAGAAATCAACGTGACCAACACCACTACCAACAGCCAAAGGTTTGACGCCCTTGTGCATGCAGCAATCAGTACTCTACGAAGTACAAACTGGCTTCATACACAAAGGGAGTTAAAACGGGACTCCACTGACACGAGAGTTTCACAGGAAGGGGAGGTCACTCACACGCACACTGGTTGTCTCCCTTGATTCGCTGCCCTACAGTGACTCGAGGGAGACAACTAGTGTGCTCAGCGTGGTGACACTAAATGCAACTCCGCCGGTGGGAGAGAGTTTCCTTAGCCTGGGGCGGTCACTCGGGCATGGTGACCTGCCAGACGATAAGGTGACTGCGGTCCAGTTTGCTGAGGGTCTCTGGCTTGACTTCCTCCACAGGTTCTGGGTTATCTTCGTCCTCACCTGGGGAAGAGATTGTCACAGAAAATTCAGATTCAGAATCAGAATCACTTTACTGTTGCTGAAAACAGCAAATTCAACAACATTTGTTTTGCTGTCACAGGTGCAAGTCGCATTCACTCACTCAACGCAGTAAAACTAACGCATTGGAGACATGCCGTATACGGATACGAGGCAAATCGCCGCGTATCCGTATAAGGCACGTCTCCAATGAGTTAATGGACAATGGAATCCAGGCCAACAAGAAGAGTACCAAGCGTGTAAGATGTAAAGAATTGTCATGGAACCCCCAGGGAAAGAGGAAAAGAGGTAGGCCGAGAAACTCCTGGCGTCGAGACCTCCAAGCAGACATCAAGAGACTGGGAACCACCTGGAGTAGAATCGAAGGAGAAGCACAGGACAGGAGTTGCTGGAGGTCTCTCGTGGACGGCCTATACCCGGGTAGGGGTGACAGGCGTAAGTAAGTAAGATGTAAAGAACAGCTCAACAAAGGAAGACACACGTTTAGACAGAAAAACCACGGCACAACTGTGTTGTAATTGACCTTTCTAAGCGTGTGTTTTTTCTTTGTTTTTATTTTCTAGTCATGGACAGTGCCTCGAATGGCTCCAGTCTCAGGCTTACTTTAGCGTAAAAAGTAAAGTCCAGGTTAGCGAAAGGTCCTCTGGCAGACGTGGCAGACGTCGGCCACAGTTGGCCCGCGCACATACGTGCTCGGGCCAACTGCGGCCAACCTCTGCCCAAACACTTTTCGCTTTCGATGGATCAAAATCAATACTTCTGCTTGTCAACTTAGTATGCAGACTGCATTCGCTAACCCAGAATATTTATGACAACGTCCAGCCAGAACAGAATGTGTCTTGGGACAACAGACATAGATAAGGAGACAAATTTACTGCTCCGTGATTTCGCACCGTACAACTTCAAGTCGCAAAATCCAAAATCACAAACAAGCACACATTTTGCCTCCTGTTCTGCCGTCTGAAGCCGCTGCCCCAAAGTCCAAAAATCAAAGACAACCAGACTAAGTCTTATATTATCGCTAGCAAAGATATCAACATGACAATAATACGACAGACGCCCAAAGACCCAACCTCTCCTCTTTCACAAAGACTGAGCTAATCAGACTCTGCAAGAGACACAAATCCTCATGAGCCCTCACGGCTGCGGGGGCTCATGATGTCTCTTGTTATTCGCTGCTGCTGGAAATATTAGTGTTGCACAATTGAAATCAAACGCCATGTGTTTAAAACCCATTCAGCCCTGACGCACTTACGCAGGAGATGGGTCGACCATGATAATTCAAGGGTAGTGCCAGATCAGCTTGGCGCCTGTCGGCGCCAAGCCAATCTGGCACTACCCTTGAATTATCATGGTCAATCCATCTCCTGCAACAGTGCATAGTCGTGAGATGACACCTCCAAAATTTGGGAAGTACGTGCGTTGGGCTGAATGAGTTAATCAAGAGAGGTGGCAAAGAAGAAATGGCGGGGAAGCACGACAAAAAGTGCCAATGACTTGCCACATATCATAGAGGGTGACCACATTGCTTGGCTGTCGGTAGCGAGTTTCGTCGAAGAGATTCCTGCAGGAATCGCCTCGACGAAAAGCGCTACGGACAGCCAGAGGAATGATACATAATAAGAACGCATCGCCGCATGACGCCCATGGCTGGGAATACCACGGAAGACATGTGTCAGCTTGACAAAACGCTGTCCTTGACCTATGATGGTCGATACATCACAGTCGATCCACTCAGATCAGTATCATTTGTAAGAATATGGTTTGGCTATGCCAGTTCCAGGGCAGTGCCAGATTAGCTTGACGCTTTCCAAGTCGCCAAGCCAATCTGGTACTACCCTTCAACGAAAGAAAGAAAGAACGTTTGAACAAACGAAAGAAAGCCGGAACCAACGAACCAATCCTATTTACACAATTACAGTAAAAGGTGTCAGCGACCGCCAACCCCCCCCCCCCCCTCCCCCCGCAACTCGACGTAACACAGACGACCATCATCACACGCACGCACGCACACACAAACACACACAGGCCGATCCACTTACGGTGGAAGGTGTCACTACCACCCATCCTGAAGTCGACATATCCCTCCCCTCCAGAGAGGATCAGCTTGGCGTTGCTGGGTGGGGCGGGGGTGGCCTCCAGGTGGTGGGTGCGGTCTCTGTCCCCCTCATCACTCGCGTCCTCGCTGGCGGCGCTCATCCCTTTCCGCGGCAACCCTGGGGAAAAGAGAGAGGAAGGACAGGGTCAATGTTACCGTCATCACCGCTGTCATATAGCCTTGTCTTAACTTATTGTGCTCTATAGGCGCCAAGCTATTCTGCCACCACCCCTTGAACTATCATGGTCGATCTGTCTCCTGAATTGTAATGCAGTCCTCAGAGGATAGCTCCAAAATGTGAGTATTTCGTACCTAGGGCACAATGAGTTAGCTAGGGTTAGTTGTTCGGGTTTACCGCCGAACAGCCTACTACTCCGTCTTACGGCGAAGCAGGCGAGGCGCTAGTGGATGAACTGACAAGTATGAAGAAATACATTTTTTTCTTAGTAACATAGTCAAACGAAAAAAAAAGAGAGATTTTTAATGAGTCAGTGTGACTGAAGAGTGGGAAAATAAAAGAGACCCTAATTATAAGCCTATTCTACAGAGGTCCGACTATAAATGGGGCAAGCGACATGGACCATGGTACTTCACCTCTGCACAATGACGTCCTACACGGCACACCATTAGGTGTGCCATGTAAGACGTCATTATGCAAAGGGCGAAAACGTCCGCACACACAATAATTATAATTAAAATATCCCAGGGTATGTATCCACTTGCAGTCACGTTGAAGAGCTAATCAGCAGAAAATCGATCACTCTCTGATGCAGAACACGGCGTGAATAATTAGACACGTTTCGCTGGTTCCAGTCAGATTGTATCAGGTATGCGACTAAAGTAGTCAGTTGTTTAAACACCCACTGGTGTTTATCATATGGCTGCGAGGGATAGTGCGATGATTTCTGTCCCCGATCACTACATGTGCAAGCGGGGCATAAATAGGAATAACTAACTAGTGTGATGAAGAGAAAAAGATTGATTGATTGATTGTACATTGCTTAACGTCCCGACAGCAACAAGGCTTTCTCAGGACGTGCCTGCACTGCTTGTGAAAAAAAATAAACAGAACATTGAATGTATGTCGCCAGCCGGTCAAACACGTTAAATAAACCTAACACATGGGGCCTAAATAAAGCTAAGGCCATTTGGCAACACACATCCAATATCAAGAGCTACAGGCAGTGCAGACAGTAGGGAGAGTTTTAAAAAGGCAAATACAGGTGAATGGACAAAGGGTAGACAGAAACACATGCCCCAGAATAGAGAGAAAAACCCACCCTGTGGGGCTGACCAGGGTGACCCTGGGAACTAAAAAATACCTAACCCCACCAAAGTCCCCCAGGGCAGACCCGGGTGGGGGCAAGAGAAAAAGAAAACGCGAGACCGTCAGGTGGTTAACATACACGTCTTAACCCTTTGGCTACCGACAGCCAAAGGGTTATTTAATATTATTGCTTTAGTATGACGAAGCATGGGGGATATGGATACTTTTGAGTAAGCCATTACGTCCTGAGCTAAACCGACTAAAATGTAAAATAAACTAGTATTATGCAAGTCAATGAAAATGTATTCACATCATAAAACGGAACAATTTTCCTCGTGTGGTTTATTAATAGCTCTAATTGTAGACACACCCAAGCATTCACGGCTAAACTAGTTTCGCATCGAAAAAGAAAATCAAGACGACATTTTAACGCCACGCAAATTCGTACGCATTCGCCGCTTCGTCACTCACAAGTGCCACCGAGCCATCCAGGTCTCAAATACATAGAACGCCATACTCAGTAAGCAAAAAAGACACTCGGGCCGATGTCGACCGCAGTGGGCCCGCGCACAGACGTGCGCGGGCCCACTGCAGTCGACGTCGGCCCGAGGACCTCTCTGCCTGAGAAGGTCGCTGTGCTCTGCTTTGCTTCGCTTGCAGCGACTAGGCCATTACAGTCCCTTCTTTTGACCTTCGATCCCCGATTCGCCGTCTGCTCATTGATCTGTGCAATTTTCTCCTTTGACACTTTCCAGCCTAACGACTTCTCTTTTGGTATGAGTCGATGCGGAATGCGCCCCAGCCATGGGAGATGGATCGACTAGGATATTTCGAGGGTGGTGCAAGATTAAACTCTTAAACTGACCACTCTTTCGGTCTGAAACTTTTTGCCTACGACTGTAAGTAACCATAAGAGCTTTCTCTCCTCCACGCGCTAAAGGTGCAGAAAAGGGAAGCAATCAATTTGCGAATCAAAGGTCTAGTCTCCCATCCTTTAAAAAAAAAAAAATAAAATTAAAAAAAAAATGCAATATTAGTTATCCGCAAGAGGCATAGATTCTCATGAGTCCTTGCAATTGCAGGAACTAATGAAAATCTATGTCTTTTGGAGGTAGGAAAATATCAATTTATGCTTGCATTTGTTACTCAGACGGGGTTAAAAATGACAGAAAATTACGAAGAACGCTCACCAGAAGAGCCTCGCTTGACATTTCTGAGCGATGAATATTTTATTATTGCGGACACTATGGAGAGAATGAGAGAGGAAAGGTCGAGCATGCTTCATCACACCCTTGGCGGACAG
>BTPG01000005.1:31862838-32073046 GCA_036245525.1 Semisulcospira habei
GGGGGGGGGGGGGTGGGCGATAGCTATCCGGCCTAGAAAACATCAACATAAAAATCAGACTGTTCTGATTTGTTTTTCTCTAAATTGTTTTTCTCCAAAAATATTTGTGTTGTGTGTGCGTGCGTGTGCGTGTGGAGGGTACTGTACCCCCCCCCCCACCCCCCATTTTCTTTGAGGTCCATGCCCCCCTCCCCGAGTTACTACGCCACTGAGCAGATACTTATGTGGGATCCATTTAGCTCTGGAAGTTAATATGGCAGCCCCCCCTTTTCTCTTTCATTATAACGGTCTAGTGAACTCTGTCAACGATGAGACAAGCTAGTCTTTGATAGGACGCTGTTCAGTACAGGCCACGACGTTGTCTTCGTCATGAATGTGACCGTACTGTACCCCGCTAAGAATACGACCAGCTTTGGTGTTCATCCTGCTTAAAGGCTGCCAGTAAAATCACGCATGAAGTAAAATAAAAATTTAAAAAGAAAATAACAGGGTGAAACAGTGTCTTAAAATTATTCACTGTCAATGGACCCACAATTAAGTTTTGAGAGCAGGGCAAATTCAACACCGAATAATCCCATCAATCCAAGGAGCACAGATATTAATAAGGTCAGCAGATGTCAAAAAATCTCATGAGTCCCCTCATGCGGTTCTTTGCCTCTTGCAGTTAAGTCGGGTGGTGTTCGCATATTTCGGCCAGTGACGGGGTTAAACGATCACAAAAAGATTTCGGGGATTCCTCCTCCTCCTCAAAAAAAGAAGAAAAAAAAAAAAAAAGGAAATGCTTTCAAATTTCTTTAGGCAACGAGGCAAACTGATTCATTGTCAATCCTATAACCGGTGTCTTAAAATGGATCAACTGAGACAAAAGGCTCGATTTCGTATTCATCGCCTAATGAAAGGGCGGCTAGTGCCTAAAGTGTCTTGAAGCAAACAGGCCAAAAATGTCCACATTCCATCCAAATAACGACGTCATCAAACGGATTCAGCGCCTCAAATCTTCTATTTATTTGTCACCCAATCAAATTGAGACAAGTGTTCTAAAATGAGTGCGGCCAATGAAAAAACGATTATACCAAATCACGTGGACAACATTAACCAATAGCAAAATGCTTTTTATCTGCGCTTTTCTATCGAGCAGCTGTGTGCTGGTCTGTGGTTTTGGACCTTAAGCCGTAAGGTCCAAAATCACAGACCAGCACACACTTAGCTTTTTCACTCTTTATTCTCTCTACATTGAGAGGGACGGCAAGCGCCTCTGAGCGCGCTATCAGTTGAGACAACAATCCCCGCAGGCGCCACTGCTGTCAACTCTGCTCAGAGAGGTTTCCATGTTCAAGCACTAATGGGGCTCACGAGGTCGGGGTCGGGTCCGTGTCTCTTGGTAGCAAATGCTTGGCCCGATCTACATTTGAGTGCCCAGCTTTGATCCCCTGGAAATGGAGGGTGGGGTGTGGGTTGGGAGGGCGCTTTGTCTCCGCCGGGTTGGGGGAAAGGGGGAGGTAGTACGTCCATAAAAAGTCGCAGCCAAGTACTGGATAAAAAAAGAAAATAAAATAAAACTGATGTGGAAAGCCGTGTGGGGATTCGGCATTATAGCCGATTTGAAGTAAAAACAAATACGGTTCTGGCAAAACAGAAGAAATTGTTCAAAAGAAAGTCAGTATGACATCGTTTTTAAAACTTGGGTCATATTGATTTGAGTCATACTGAACCAGTTTTCTAAACATTATTATTATAACAGATGTGTGTGCTGCTTTCTATTTTTGGACCAAAGTACAGACCAGCACACATTTACAGATGTCTGAGCTCCTGGACTCCGCCCTTCCACATGAAGCGGATTATTTTGTCATTGAAATGACCGATTCCCAACTGAGGGCCATAAAACTACAAGAACCCTTAGTTCCACACTCAAATGAGTTATTTTTGTTTCAGAGAATTATCAACAACACTGGGTCGCAAAGCGATGCCTGCGATTTAAACCTGTCGTCAGTGGCATTTTTGCCAAGGATTTCCTCAGCGGGCACTGTAATATTCAGGCCATTATTTTTCACAACAACAAAAAATACCATCAAAGCTCAGCAATACATTACTGTCCTAAGTGAACAAAAAATCCTACTTCCTTGAGCTAAATCCGTGAGGAACGGACCTGAAATGACACTTTGCGTTGTAATCTCGAGTTATTTCAAGCTGCGCTATTCTGAACCGGGAAGTGTACATGCGGGTCTCGGTGCGGGTCTGTGATTTTGGATCTTACGGCTGCAAGCCGTAAGGTCCAAAATCGCAGACCAGCATACACATTTCAAGGAGTTGGCGCCCATTCTCCAGATACTATCGAGATAAATGTGGCAAGTGGCAGGCAAAAGTCTTGATCAGCAAAGGTCTTGACCAGCTCTGAGGACTGACAGGGATCATTAGGACCAATGCGTCCTGCGAAATGTTTCAGTCGACTTCGAGGGGACTATAGAACTATAGGAATTGTTTGACGTTGACTAACACATCTCGCAGGTCGCATATATGCGTCCTGCGAGATGTTTTAGTCAACGTCAAACAATCCTAAAAGAGTAAAGGTTCAATTATCATCCTTTGAGTGACAGAGCCGTTATTGCTAGTATCGATGTACTTTTTATCAAAGGCTGAGGACTTCTAGCATCTTACTTTTTAACGATGTTCTTACATCCGGGTCAGATTTTAACCCAGTCCCTCCTGGCATACAACAAGAAATGAATCGACCGCGATTATCATGGCTAAACTTCTTCCATGGACTTGGCCTCTCTTCTAAGCTGCAATGCGGTCAGCTAAGAACCGGTCTCTCTTCCAAAACTGCAATGGTATCTTCCAAGGACCGGTCTCTCTTCTAAAGTGCAATGACGTCTTGCAAGGATTGGTCTCTCTTCTAAACTGCAATGTGGTCTTCCAAGGACCTGTCTCTCCTAATCTGCAATGTGGTCTTCCAAGGACCTGTCTCTCCTAATCTGCAATGTGGTCTTCCAAGGACCTGTCTCTCCTAATCTGCAATGTGGTCTTCCAAGGACCTGTCTCTCCTAACCTGCAATGTGGTCTTCCAAGGACCTGTCTCTCCTAATCTGCAATGTGGTCTTCCAAGGACCTGTCTCTCCTAATCTGCAATGTGGTCTTCCAAGGACCGCACTCTTTCAAACGGCAATGTCGTCTTCTCTTTGAAACTGCAATGTTGTTTTCCAAGGACCGGTCTCTATCTTAAACTGTAAAGTGGTCTTCCAAGAACCGGTCTATCTTCAAACTGTAGTGTGGTCTTCCAAGGACCGGTTTCTTTTAAACTGTAATGTAGTCTCCCAAGGACCGGTCTCTCTTTTAAACTTTAATCTGGTCTCCCGCGGACAGGTCGCTTTTAAACTGCGTTATGGTCTTCCAAGGACCGGTCTCCTGTAACGACCCACTACCACCTTAACTGCTCAAAGATACACTTCTGTAACAGATGGTTACGAAACTCTACATACAGGTCTAGTTATGGTTCATTTAGACACAGGAGAATCGAATTCAGCACACGTTTTTTTTATATCTGATAATGACTCCACTCCGTTCTGGAAATACAACGCTTTCAGTACGAGAAACAGCTAAAAAATACATTGACACGCTAACGGCAGCGCAGAATAAATAAGTGCGATTACGCGTGTGCTTTTGCTGCATATCCCAACTGCTGTTAACGTTCATTGGGTGTGTCGACAAGGCATAATAAACACAAATGGTGCTGGAATGTGTCTTCAGATTTATGAGTAATGGTACTTTGAACTGGACTGGTCTCTCTCCATCAAAACTGCAATGTGGTTTTTCAAAGATCGCACTCTCTCTTGTAATCTCTCTTCCAAACTGCAATGCAATCTCACAAGAACCGGTCTCTCCTTTAACCCATATCATACTGACGCTAAAAGTTTCAAATTTGTACACTGCCATATGCAAGCTACATTAGAGTACTTAAAAAATAAGGATATAGACCAATGGCTTTAGTTCAAGGGTGGTGCCAGAATAGCTTGGCGCCTAGAGGCGCCAAGCTCTGGCACTACCCTTGAACTATATTAGTCAAACGTATTTCACACACTGGTGTATTCCGAATGATAAGGGTTAAACTGCAATGTAGTCTTCCCAAAAACCTGTTTCTCTTCTAAATTGCAATGTGGTCCTAGGACAACTCCTACATTATAGGGATTACGACTTTAGGGCTCCGACCCTGTCCCATATCAACAGACTCAGGGGAGTGCGCATCCACGTAAAATGACGCACAATAAAGGTCGGGATGGATTTTCATGGGTACTTCGACACATAGTTGACGGTTTTACTGCGGGGAAAATGTAAACACAATCACACGGCAAGTGGTATAGATCTTCATGAGCCCACGCAGTTGCGGGGGCCATGAGGATGCATGCCTCTCGCCGAGAACACTTGGTATAAAACATGTTTTTTGGACGACTTGTGGTATTTGGCGCTGAATTCACAGTGTATTCAGAAACAAATCTGGCGACCACTTTAACTCATTTTACCCCAACACCGAAATCCCAGAATTTTGTCGTTGTCCTCTGAAGACTGCATTGCACTGCAGGACACAGATCGACCATGATAGTTCAAGGGTGATGCCAGAATAGCTTGGCGCCCATAGGCGCCAAGCTATTCTGGCATCACCCTTGAACTATCATGGTCGATCCTTATCTTGCTGTGGTGTGTCTGGGGTAGAATGTGTTAAAAGGGTTAACTCTTTCGAGACATGCCGCCTCCGGATACGCGGCTTTAGGCGGCACGTCTCGAATGAGTTAAATGGTCATGTTCACGCAGTCGTATGTAATGTGTGTGCTGTTCTATGAATCTGGACCTTAACACTGAGCCTGTATCGGGAGCTCTGATGTATGTCATCGACCATGTAAAAACACTGTACAGTACTGCACTAGGTTACACTGCTACGTCAAAAGCAAGCGGGGGCGGAGTATTATAACGTTCACTTCCAGTGCCAAGAGGAAACAGATGGATCGACCGTTATTGTCACATGCACACGATTCCATACTGCGACTACTTGGCTCTGGAAGTGAGAGGGACAAAGGCATGCATGCTGCGGCTGAGTTACATTTTCGCACAAGTGACGACATACCGTGATCTGAAACAGAGTTTGCCTTAGGTTTCGTCATTTATATGGGTCAGATCGTAAGTGTTGTATGTAGATGAGACTTATGACCAGATCCATGTTCCACCTTTGTATGGAAGTCAGACAAAACCTTTGGAAAACTCTCAATTCAAAATCATTGTTGTGTCATTCCGTGTTCGCCATTTCGTTAGCTAAATGTCGCAATGCTCCTTTTGTAGTCCGTTTTGGAATGAAGCATTCCTATCAAAAGTATGAAAAAAGTTGCGAAAGTTGAGGTTTTGTTTTTTTGGTTTTTTCTTTCTTTCTTATAAGGTGCCAGTGAAAAAAAGAACCACAAACGTGTTCTTCCAATGGGGTATTGATTATTACGCCGTGCAAATAACAATGTCATAACGCGAAGTCTATAATGATGTCATTTTGTCCTCGTGCGATACACGTGCTATTTTTTCCGCACAAAATGGCTGAAGAAGGATTTCTTCACATTATAACAACAACAACAAAAAAAAAAAATCATAGTTAATTTTCCATTGGACGAATACATTTGCATACCTATGTATTTGTGATCGCTGCCACTGGCACTTAGCACCACCAAAGTCAGCTCAAACTGTTTTCATCGCTAAACTAGCTATTGAGAGCTTTGCGAAAGTTGACGAGCGAAACAGCAGCGGGCTGATTTCAAGGTGGGAGGAGGGGGGGGGGGGAGGGGGGAGGAGGGGGGAGGGGGTGGTGGCTATATTTTACATGGGTAATGACAGAGGAATACCTTCATGCAGAGAAGTCTGTTTCTGTTTGCCTAAAAACCAACAACAAATCAAAGATAGCAAAACAATGAATTTTAACCCATTTAACCCCAAGGCCGCATTTCACAAATTTAGGAGGTGTCACGCAACGATTATGTACCAGTTGCAGGAGATGCATCAACCATAATAATTCAAGGGTAGTACTAGATTAGCTTGGTGCCTGAAGACGCCAAGCTAATCTGGCACAACCCTTGAATTATCATGGTCGATCCATCTCCTGCTGTAGGGCGTCGGGGCTAAATGGGTTAATTATACAAGAGAGCGACACAAACAAATTCAATGCAAATGAAGAATGACTGAAATGAATAAATAAACATTCCAATGCTAAATAACTTAATAAAAAATATCAAAAGCAGGTAAAGGAATAACTGGACGACAAATTCATTACAATCAAACATCACAAGAAGACGACGGTAAAATGTAGTGAAATGGCACAGTCAACATAAAACCACATACGTGCAAAGACAAACAGCGACGATGAAGGAACAAAACACATCTAACGAAGAATGAAATAAACATCAGAAACACCAATACATTAACTCATTAAGCCTGACGCACGTACTTCCCAAATTTTGGAGGCGTCATCTAACGACTATGCACCTGTTGCTGGAGATGGGTCGACCACGATAATTCAAGGGTAGTGCCAGATTAGCTTGGCACCGACATGGTCGACCCATGTTCTGCTGTAGTGCGTCAGGGCTGAGTTAAGGATTAAAATATTGTGAAAATGACTTCTAAAATAACACTTATATCTGCACACAGGGAAAAATTGACATTTCAACTGTATTTGAACTTCAGAAGTTGCACAGATGCAGTGCCAACACGCACGTTCTTAGAGACGGAGAAAAAAATTGTTTTGGAAGTAATTCGGAATAATCAATAGAGTCTTTGCCTTTTGCATATGGAAGGAGCTGGCGGGACACACACACACACACACACACACACACACACACACACACACACACACACAGAGCAAGCAAAAAAATATGCTCACAGGCATCGGATGATCCCAGGCCTGTGATTGATCACGCTTACTTAATCAGACATTTTTCGTATATCTCAAATGATGGCGCTGCATTGATCAGACCATTGTCGGTTGATGATGCAACATTGATCTGAACGTGTGTTTGTGTGTGTGTGTGTGTGTGTGTGTGTGTGTGTGTGTGTGTGTGTGTGTGTGTGTGTGTGTGTGTGTGTGTGAGAGAGAGAGAGAGAGAGAGAGAGAGAGAGAGAGAGAGAGAGAGAGAGAGAGAGAGAGAGAGAGAGAGAGACAGAGACAGAGACAGAGCGAGAGGACCAACCAACCCGCAAATGATTCTTCATCGACAGAACTAAGACGCCACACATCAATAGCTGCGAAAGTGTCCTATAGAGTTGCCGTCGGCAACGCTTAGGACACTTTCGCAGCTATTGATGCAAACCCCTTGGATGAGTTAACGCTGTGCATGTGGACAGGGTTCTTCGTGTCTGCTGATCTTTTAAGCTTACGACTTAAGGTTCAAAATCACAGTTCTGCACACACGATACTAGACCACAGTACAGTAAGGTCCAAACTCACAGATCAGCAGATAACAAAATTCTCATAATTTTATCCAACCATCAGCACTATTGTAATTCTGCCTATTTCTCTACACGCCCACTCACAAGATTTCCCGTTACGACAAAGTACTGAGTACAAAGACTGAGTTCCGTCCAAACAATCAGCAATTAGTGCCTACTGGGGTTTTCCCGCTGGTGGACAAAGGGCATTTGGTGCGTGACCACTGTTACAGGCAGTCACGATCGGCTATACACGTATACAACCACAGGCGCTATTCACGGACGCTGTGCAGGGCAGCCTCAGTATTACGCGGTGTAGTATATATCGTGGTATCGGTTACGACGTACAGTTCCGGCTCCGGAACCCGGTGAGCAAAAGGTCCTGAGGCCGACGTCAGCCTTAGATGGCACAGCTGTGCGCGGGCCAGCTTAGGGTGAAAGCGGCCCGAGGAACATTTCTCACAAAGGTTTTTTTTTTCTTCTTCGCAGGTGAATATACAATCCAGCACTACAGCAACGACGCGATCGTGCATAACGCGCTCTGACTGTATATGGCACCCGGGTGGGGTGGGGGGATGGGGTGGGGGTGGGGGGGGGAGGGGGATACCCGCAGCCAATGGGTTAACCCCTTCACTGCCGAGAAAACGTGAACAAAATGCAAACTGCAAGAGACTTAAATCCGTATGAGCCCCAGCAGCTGCGGCAGCGCGTGAGGATTTATGCCTCTTGCTGACACGACTTTGTACGCATGTTCCTTTGACGGTTGGGGATGTTTCGCGTTATTAACTCATTCTACCCCAGACACACCACAGCAAGATAAGGATCGACCATGATAGTTCAAGGGTGATGCCAGAATAGCTTGGCGCCTATGGGCGCCAAGCTATTCTGGCATCCCCCTTAAACTATCATGGTCGATATGTGTCCTGCACTGCACTGCAGTCTTCAGAGAACAACGGCAAAATTTTGGGTTCTCGGTGTTGGGGTAGAATGAGTTAAACACAGATTTTATAAACATGATCTGCGACCACTGGCAGGGTAGAGGTTAACCCGATATCAAGACCTCAGTATAGGGAACAGCTGGCGCAGGGCTTGTTTACCAAGAGACAAGCATTCACATGAGCCCCCTGCGACGGACCCGACATGCCATGAAATGTGCACAAATGACTATGCTTTGTTCGAGCGTGTCTTCTTCTCTCCTCTGCCAGATGAGGCACAGTGTGTTTCTAAAATCTTTGCTATGTCAACGCCAAAGTGCCCTTAGTCGTTCATGGAACATGGGTTCAAAGGTGTCAGCAAGAGACAAAGATCCTCATAATAATAATAATAATAATAATAATAATACCGTTATTATATAGGCGCCTTTTCTCAATTTTTGGGGAAATCGACTCAAAGCGCCGCGCCTGAAACCCAACACACACACACTCACGAAACAGACACGGATTTACGCCATTTAAGACAAACACAGTACAAGACAAACGAAGGGCCAGTCAGCTACTGAAGTTACAGAGAATTTTGATCGCTTGTATTTGAAATTTGTAAAGTGGCCTGAGACCGGTACCAAAGGGTGGGGGGGTGGGGGGGTGGAAGAACCGGAGTACCCGGAGAAAGAACCCCCGACAGTCCGCCCGAATTAACGGTGACACTTACCAGAGGAGAAAAGTCCAACGCCGGAACCCGGTATCGAACCGCGCACCTTTGGCATTGGTGGCAGGCGCCTTAACCACTGCGCCACGGACCGCCCGCGGGGGCTCATGAGGATCTATGTCTCTTGCAGTTAGACCTTGATGACTTTTCTTCGGCATTCACGGGGTAATAAAGCACGCACACTGATCATAATTCATAAACATGGCTCACAATGCATGTCTAATCACTTACACACAATACAAGTGTACTATTACCACAATAAGCTTTCGTGAGCTTTTCGTTCGCATTCTACGCCCCTGGGCTCAGTTGCGTGATTGAGCTTAGTCCTGCACCGGCCACTAAGCAAGATGCTCCGCTATAGCTGAGCACCTTGCTTAGTGACCGGCGCAGGACTAAGCTCACTCATGCAACTGGCCCCTGGGGTCAGTTGCATGAGTGAGCCTACTCATGCTCCAGGGGGGTCAGTTGCATGCTTAGTGGCCGGCGCAGAACTAAGCTCACTCATGCAACTGGTCCCTGGGGTCATTTGCATGAGTGAGCCTACTCCTGCTCTAGGGGGGGGCCAGTTGCTTGCTCCAGCCACTACGCAAGGTGCTCAACTAAAGCGGATCACCTTGCTTAGTGGCTGGCGCAGGACATGCAACTTACCCCTGGTTGTGTGCACAACTCGGCTTACAGCTGTTTGCCCTCAGTCGATGTTAAATTATGACCTGCAGCTCTAGAGCCACTATAATTAGACGACATTCGAGACCTGTTATCCAAGGATTAACGCTGCTGGAAGGCGCCACGCTAAGCTAGCACTGTGCTCGAAACATCATAGCCGGACAATTCTCCCCAAAGCTGCCGTTAAATGACAAAAGCCAGTATGTCCATAACAAATTTTAAAAAAGAGCGAGATTTTCTTTCCAATGTCATCATCATCATCAGTCCCTTGCCCGAACTGGGCGTTGGGGGGACTGAAAGGCAGCAGCACAGCAGTGCTCCCGAGTCTATTGGGCGTGGCAGCAGTCTGGCATCTCGAGTATGCAAATTTCAATGTAGTTTTTCTAAAAAACGGGACACACTGGCTTTCGCCAAATAACAGCAGATCTGGTCTTTATTGACTATTTTAATAAGTCAGCGAAAGCGAGGCTTCTTGAGACCTTCACCTCATTATCTGGAGGCCGCACCTATAGGGCTCGGGAAGCTGACGTCATCACACTAGTCGTGGCGGCCATCTTGAGAGGATACGCCGACTCATGCGCTCATCGGGAAATCGCTGTCAGGACAATGTCAGGAAAGTCCTGACGTGCTATAGGCAATAACAGCAAGTCTTACCATCACCGTAGAAAACCGCTAACCAGAATCTGTTTTTTGTTTGTTTCCAAAGAGGAAGAAACATGAAGAAAAACGTGTTGAAACACTACTTCGCTACTATCAACTACTTCTGAAGTCTATCGCCAGGCCCGCGTGTCCTCTCAAGATGGCGGCTGCCGCGCCGAGGTTCCTAGGCAACGCGGGGAACTTCCCGAGCCCTATTCACGTCTTTTTAATTAGAAATGATGGGTGCGGCCATTTTGAACATGACCTTCGACCTACTGGGGACGACTTCCGGTTTTGCTTGCAAACATGGAAGCTGTGAATACAAAACCCTACACAAGTTCCCGATCTAGCGGCCGACATTGCGCAGTAAAAGGTTGCCACAACAACGAAAAAAAGCTGTATGACTTGTTGCAAATGCCATGTTTTGACCACAAACCTTTCATTCGCCGTTATTGTTCGTGTTTGAAACCTTTTTGTTTGTAAAAAAAGTGTATCACATCGCACACTATCCGATGAAATGGCCTGTTTTTTATCGGCTGGCCGTACACACTCGAGCGACACAAGTCAGTCTGAATTTTTATGTCTAGTTCATGTGTGTTTCGAGGAAGTTTTGCTTTAAATTGCCGGTACTCCTCATCGTCAGCGGACCAAACCGTGGCGGAGATAGTTATTTTGCGCAGCGTTTTGTTGCACGTATCAAAATCTCCGTTGAAGTTATATCCCCATATTTTTGGTAGGGATTAGGACTACCGACTCTAAGGCCTACCTACTGATGCCAGCAGGTTGTTGTCTCACTCACGCCCTGATATTTTCATACGGTTTTTGTATCATGGGCGTGTGTGATCTTCAACTTTTGTGTAAATGTGGGTTTTTTTGTTGTTGTTTTTTTGTTTGTTTTTTGTTGTTGTTGTTTTTTTTGTTTTGTTTTTCCTCCCACTTTTTATGTTCTGTCAGTACAATAGTGAAACTTATTTTGTTCTGTTTTGTCGGTACAATACTGAAACTTGTAGTAATGTACCCAGTAATTCATATTTATTGTCATGCTGATAAAATTAAAGAGTTTGTTGGCAGATTGTCAATTTTTTGTGTTTGTGTCATGAATTATCCTTAGAATGCATTACTCGCAATTCTTTCATTGTTTTCAGTATTATTATATTAATGTATACATGTATGGTGCAGCAATACAAGTTTTGTTGTCTCAAACATTTCATAAATAACATGAGAATATTTTGCCACCCAAAAGTAGAGACCAAACAAAGTGTAGAAATAGTGTTATTAGCTTGAGATACACTTGAAAACAGAACACTTAAATAACTACATGGCTACACAAAATATCTATGCATATACACGAAAACTTCGCAAAAAACTTTCCAACGCGCACACGTAAACACTTCTCTGAAAGGCCAAACCGGAAATGCTACACAGCCGAGCAACCTGTTAACCGACCCATTTGAGAATATTACCGTTTGGTTAGAAAGAGGTGATTACATTCACCGATGTCATTCTTTGCAACTTTCTTCTTTTATTGTTCCAAAATGCGTCAACTCTTTTCAATTTGTGGCCTACAGTGGCGTGACGCTCAAAACAACGTCACACCACAGTGTGTGAAACTCAAAATAACGTCACACCAGGGCACAACTCGAAAATGAGGCTAACTGGGACCCTTCACCTCATGAATATTCCAGAGAATCGCGAATTCGTTTAGCAATGCACGTATCTCTAATCGGGTGATCCTAGCGTCTGAATGAGCAGACATTGCATGAGCATCCAATTCTAAAATGTAGAGCTGCTAACTGGTTAGTTCCGAGGATTACAAAGTAAAGTAGGTAAAAGCACTGTCAGGGGAGAGAATTGTGCAGTTTCGACCAATAATGATTTTTTTTTTTTCATTTTTGGGGGTTAGTTCCGAGTGTGAAACATATTATTTAATCAATTTCGTTTCAACTGCCGAGAAAACAAACGCGAACACCTGCCAACTCATGAGCCCCCGCCACGGGGTTCTTTCACGCTGAATGAACGTTCATGAACGTAATCTGCGTCCACTGGCAGTGAAGGGGTTAAGACTGCCACGAAAGCAATTTTCCCGCCAAAAACCCGAACGAACGGTGAGACTCAGCCTATTACACATTGCACGCGCACGCTTGGAATGCACGCCTGACAGCTGGAAAATCCCATTTTCAATTCGATTTAGAATCAATTTCTCGCTACTTTCGCGTGAAACTCAAGAAAAGTTCCGCTTCGGAAAATCGTACGGATTTTTTTTTTTTTTTTTTTTTTGGGGGGGGGGGGGGGGAGGGGGGGGGGAGTATATTGCCGCTAATGCAAATGAAAACGCAGAAAGCCGAGCATAACGGCTAAAAGAGTATATGATAAAAAAACAACCCAACCAACAACAACAAAAAAAAAACAACAACAACGTAATAGGACTGGGTTTCAAATGTCGCCCACGATATGCAGTTTGTGGGAAACTGCACACTGCAGCGCTGAGAAGGGCCACACACATGTAAATATTAAATGAGCGCAGATGATAACTGCGTTCTGTCACAGAAGCCTAATGCATTTTGCAAAAGGCCAAACGTGCATGATGCAAAACAAAGACTAGTTTCCAATTTCGCACAAGAGGCTAGATTTGTGAATCTTTTATTTTATAATTCTGTTTACTGTTGTGAAGACTTCCTTAACGTATTCGAGACGTGTCGCCTCCGGATATGCGGCGTAAGACGCGTATCCGGAGGCGGCACGTCTCGAATGAGTAAAGCCCCTTCACTGCTTGTGACGCACACTGCGTTTCTGAAATCCGTTCATTATGCACCAAGGAGCATGAGCCGTCCAAGGAATATGACAGAGAGTGGTGACAGCAAGAGGCATATTTAATCTCACGAGCCCCTGCAACTGCGGGGGCTCATGAGGATCTATGTCTCTTGCAGCTGGAGCCTGTTCACTTTTCTCTGCGTGGGTGTTAAACCCTTTGATTATGTATGAGACGAGAAAGGTCACTTCGGCACTGCCTTGCTCCTGTTAAAACCGAATTTGGAACCAATTCGTTCTTTTCTTATGTAGTATACTCTGGATCATCAACCCCAGCAGTTACTTCTTTAACTCATTGTGCCCGAGGTACGAAATACTCACATTTTGGAGTTATCCTCCAAGGACTGCATTACAATTCAGGAGACAGATCGACCATGATAGTTCAAGGGTGGTGGCAGAATAGCTTGGCGGCTATAGGCGCCAAGCTATTCTGCAACCACCCTTGAACTATCATGGTCGAGCCTATCTTGCTGTGGTGTGTCGCGGGCAGAATGAGTTGAATACACTGTTGCTAGACGGGGCGCTATTTCTTTTTCAAAAGCTTACTGACCTAGTGGACGCATACTGTGTTTATTAAAGGCCCACTACCGCCGCAAGTGTTCAAACATACACTTTTGTAACAGATGGTCACGAAACAATACACACAGGTCTAGTTATGGTTCACTTAGACAATGGAGAATCCAGTTCAGCACAAGTCGTCTTAATCTCAAGTAATCTGACAATGATTCCACTCCGTTCTATAAATACAACGGTATCAGTACGCGAAACGGCTACAAAAAAAAAAAAAAAAAAAAAAAAAAAAAAAAAATAGATTGACACGCTTACGACTGAGCTGAATAAATATGGGCGATTACGCGTGGGTGTTTGCTGCATGTCCAAACTGCCGTTAAAGTTCATTAGGCGTGTCGACAAGGTATAATGCATACAAATGGTCCTGAAATGTGTCTTCAGGTTTATGCGTAACGGTACTTTAAATCATTGTAAATTCAATGTCAGAGATTACCGGCCAAAGAATACAGGTCAACGCGAACATTATCCTGATATATTGAACAGAACAAAAACGACAGGTTAAACTGACTCATCTCTGCATGTTAGCTCGAGCAGAACAAGCTAATGAGCCTAAATCCAAAACCAACAAACCCATCTGTGACAAATTAACAGCATCAATGCACATGTTCATATGGTGCGATGTAGTAACCGAGCGGTGGTACAAGAAATTGATTTGATTGACAGGCCACAGAGGCATGTGATGGAGGAGTCAACAAAGAGGTCGCTATGACATTTGTTTATTGTACCAAGTACTAAAAGCAGTGCAGAGGCAAAACTCAGCACAGGAGTCCTTCACATATTCAGTCTTTCAAGCGGGATGCAGTTCAAAATTCGCGCACAAAATGAAGGTTCACATGGCACAAGTGGTCTGTGCCTGGCTCAGAGGTGAATGAATGCTACGCTGCGTGCGGGGCTTTATGTAGGGCGCGCGCGGGCCGCAAAGAAAGCACCACTCGACCGTTTTCAGAACTCGGTACTGTTGGAGCGGAAATACTGAAATTTGTGCTAATCAGCACTCGGTTTTCTGACCATAGCTCTGATACTACTGAACCTAGAAACTTTCGGTTTGTTACTAACGAAAAATCCGTGATTGTTGTTCCACTAATCTCAAACATTGATTCGATTAATACCGGCTAGAATTAATTATGAATTTTTAAACGACTTTTCTCCATGGACCTGGTCGGTGTAAAAGGTGCAAAATCCCAAATAATGTTTAACCCAAAATCGATCGGACTAGAGATGGATTACAAAATGAAAGAGACTATCATGCTGAATCTTATGGATCTTGGTTTAAAATAATCGGTACAGGCATTGAGGAGATATTCAACTTAGAATGCCTATTCAGAAACACAAGCTATCATCGCCATTGTAGGCACCGGATGCTAGAACAAAGCCACGAGGCGGCCGACGCGGTTGCGTCCCCTGAATAGACACTGAATACCTAGTGGTCTAGAAGTAAGCCAGAGGGGTCGGACTAACACAGGCATCAATGAAAGCAATACCTTGCGAGACCTTACATTGAAGGAAAACCACTGAATGATAACACACACCACTTTTGCATTGCAACAAACAAAATTACATCAGGTGGGTTATGAAGTGAGAGCCGGGTGTACCCGGTCACATCGATAATTAACCCTTTGGCTGTCGGCAGCGGTGTTTATCGATGTGGTTGCTTCCTGCAGCAATCACCTCGACAAAACCGCTACCGACGGCCGAAGGGTTAACAGCATGACGAATGAATCCGTGAAACATTGCACACGGTCACTTGGTACAAAACATGTGGCATTTCATCCCATTACAGACTATCCATTAACCCGTATCACTCTGATACACCCATTGCTTGAAATAAATTTGACTGATACAAGGGTGCTGCCAGAATAGCTAGTCTGGCACCACCCTTGAACTGTTTACAGTTGATCTAACTCCTAATCTGTAATGTAGCCTTCATAGGACAATAAGCAAATGTTGACAAAATCAGCCTCGGGATGTAATGGGTTAAGTTATTAATTAATCGTGACAGACGCAACATAAACGTCTAACAATAACCCTAACGCGTGTTACATAATCATTTGCTGGTCTGTGATTCTGGACCTTACAGCTGTCAGCCGTAAGGTTCAAAATCACAGACCAGCCATCGAGATGCAAGCGACCAGCAATCGAGCATACGCACTTATCACAAAACAGGCATCATACAACCGGTTTGATTATTGGGCACATCCAAGGGAAACTAAATGTACTCGAGGGAAAAAAACTGTGAAAAGTGCAACGCTCGCACAACAAAAACATGTCAATAATTGATCATTACTCCATGTTACAAATGTTCCTACATGCGCGTTCATGACCGTGGGACAGCAGAGTTCATCGACTGACAGACTGAGATAGGCTGTCATACATTTTCCTTGCAGCGCTAAATGTGGGTAAAACTGACAAAGACAGCTCAAGGATAGCTACAGATTAGCTTGGAGCGGCAGGCACCGCCCTTGTGCTATCGGCTATATCCCATTTCAGGGTTGCAGACTTGCAGTGAACGTTGGTCGGTCGTACATTGCTTAACGCATTCTGCCCGTGACACACCGCAGCAAGACACGGCTCGACCATGGTAGTTCAAGGATGGTGGCAGAATAGCTTGGCGCCTGTAGGCGCCAAGCTATTCTGCCACCACCCTTGACCTATCATGGTCGATCTGTCTCCTGAACTGTAATGCAGTCCGCTGAGGATAACTCCAAAATGTGGGTATTTCATACCTCGGGCACAATGAGTTAACATCCCGACAGCAACAAGGACGTGCTACAGACGTCTGACGATGTTGATAATATGCGTCAATACGTTTTTTTCTAGTATGCCTTAGCACGCCTGGTACTCAGTAACTACTGTGCTTGCGAGGCACAGCACTAATTTGTCAACACGCTTACGAGACGTGTCCGCGTTGCTTTAACAAAACACAACAAAATTAATGAAAGAAAGTCCCAGTGCGCAAAGGCCGTCGGGCCGACTTCGGCCGCCGTTGCCGTGCGCGGGCCAACGGCGGCCGAAGTCGGCCCGATGGCTTTTGCGCAGAGGGGTCTGCGGGAAAGACCAATGAAAAAATCACATGAGTAAGCGAGGTGTAATAAGGAGTCTAACGATAGGACGTAACCAGTATGTCTCCCACGACTCGCACTAAATGCTTGGAAGATGTGGGCTATTGAGGTTGTTTTACTTCAAGATCGACATTTACTTGACTGCCGAGAAAAACTGGAACACCACACAACCGCAACTGCGGGGGCTCATGAGGATCTACACCTCTTGCTTACACCTCTTTGTAATCGTGTTCCGTTGACGGCTGGGCGATTAAACTTTACGATTGTGAAAAATGACACAGCCTGCGTCCAGGGCAGCGAAGGGGATAGCGCGCGCCAAGCATACCGTGAATTTTACCCGGAAATGACCTCCACATGAACTCAACCCTCCATGTTTCTGAGCGGGCAAAAGTCATCATTGCGAATGTTGGCATTACTTGGTTGCTGCAACGGATCTTGTTTCAAATTATGTACGGCGGGAAACGCTGGGCAGGTTCAATGAAAGTTCACTTTTCTCCCAAGGTAAAATCCACGCTACATTAGGCGCGCTCTAAATCAAGAAGAACATCAAACATGTCACAAACGGAACTCAATAACGCTGAGGCCGACATCGGCCTTAGCAGGCCCGCGCACTGCTGAGGACGACGTCGGCCTTAAGACCTGCTTCGTGGGAAAAGGGGAAAAAAACAACTGTCAGCTAGAAAGTGATGGATTATCTACAGGGTCAGTCAATATTATGATCATTATCCAGCACACATGGGACAAGAACAATGCTTGTTAAACGGTGCGGAAAATTGTGGCCAAGCGTGCAATGTATATATATATATTGGTAGCATGAGTGTACAAAATTAAGCTCTACGTTCACAAGTTGTTACTTTCACTTCCAGGGACAAATGCTTGCATTTAGGAACATTAGCATTCTCTTTCTCTCTCACTTCACACACACACACACACACACACACACACACACACACACACACACACACACACACTCTCTCTCTCACAAAAACACGCATGTGTGTATACAGTTGCTCTGATAACTGCCAATGCCAGGCTAATCAGGCACTACCCTTGATTTAACAAGTACGGCGATCCCCCCCTCACCCCACCCCCACCCCCACACCCCGCCATGGCACTGGACGTGAAAAACAATACACGTACGGACACAGGCATGGTATAATAGCTGCGTAACTGGTCACCTGCAACAAACGTGCTATTTACGACGACTCAGATTAGAGGTGAACGCTTACACAACGATTATCCCACGCCTGTGGAGAAGGCTCTTACAACGAGTTCATGTACATAACAAGCTGCGTGACAGATGTTCTAATTACTTTGCGGATACTGATGCCATGTTCAATCGATTGTACTTTTAGCCGCAGTGGAAGCACAAGCTGCTGTATGCATTAGCATCGAAAAGAGGTGTGTGTGTGTGTGTGTGTGTGTGTGTGTGTGTGTGTGTGTGTGTGTGTGTGTGTGTGTGTGTGTGTGTGCCATCCACTGAGGTACGGGTCAATGTAAGTAGTTGCTGCCTACATTAATGTGCACTGAAAATAAGCAGCGTCCGTACATCAGATTTAGTAGTAACGTGTCCCAAAGGACGAATAAGTTAGAATTCTACAGAATTATTTGTTTGATTCCACAAAGTAGTATTCAACAGGCGCTGCTGCATCACTTCTTCTACTAACATGTCCACAAAAAAAAATCTCATTTTTCCAATTAACCCTTTCGCTGCTGGACGTCGCAGTTTGTTAACCCTTTTAGCCCCGGATCCCTACAGCAGGAAATGGCTTGACCGTGAAAATTCAAGGGTAGTGTCAGATTAGCTCGGCGCCTTCAGGCGCCCAGCTAATCTGGCACTACCCTTGAATTATCATGGTCAAGCCATCTCCTGCAACTGGTACATTGTCGTTAGGCAACACCTCCAAAATTTGACAAAATGGGACCTTGGGGCTGAAAGGGTTAATTCGACTTTAAGGAGTTCCAGCCGTCCAAAGAACATGGACACAAAGCAAGAAGCATAGATCCTCATGAGCCCCAGCAACTGCGGGGGCTCATGAGAATATATGCCTCTTGCAGTTGGATCGTGTTCACTTTTCATTGGCAGCGAAGAGGTTAAAAAGGTTTTAAAACATACAGCTCTTTCTACTGCAAACAGTCTAAAACGAAACAGCAAGGGTTCAAAGCGAACTGAACGGCCATAAACAGTGGCGTTTTAATAACAGCTGAAGCAGAACTTTAAAAAGCCACGCCATAGGGGTCTGACGAGCGATGCGCGCTGACATGGTTGACAGTCTCCACGAGCGCAGGCAGCGCGCTCAGCGGACACCTCACTGCATACAGATACAGAGCCTGTGTGGCACGTCAGCGCGCATCGCTCGTCAGGTCCCTATCAGCTAAGCATGGGCAAAAATGTCGAAGAAATGACGGGAACAGCGAACCAATTTGTGTGCTGTCCCCAGCCCGGTCCGTGATTTCGAACCAGCAGATATAAATCAAAACCAAGCACGCGTAAGGCATCAGAAGAAATGATGCGAACAGCCAACCATTTTTTTTTTTCAAAGCTCATGCATGCAAGCTAATCCCTTCACCGCCAATGGACGCAGATTACTTATTCAACGCCGAAGAGCGCCAGTCGTTCAAGGACGGTACAAAGTAGTGTCAGCAAGAGGTGTAGATCCTCATGAGCCCCCGCAACTGCGGGGGCTCATGAGGATCTATGCCTCTTGCAAATGGATTGTGCAATGAAGGGGTTAAACATTCAAAAATTTAAAAAGAGACCAGCCATGCGGAACATGCAAAAGAGAAATGCCAGAGAAACAAGCTGAAGGAAAAATGACTGCAAACCAAGCATGGAGCTTGTCGGTCCTGTAACACTCTCATCCGCTGCAAGCAAAATATACACGCTACTGTACATACACATCATCCAGCTAGAATCAGAGCAAAGAATACACATCATCCAGCTAGAATCAGAAGAAAGAAAAGAATGTACGTTAAAAACATGCACCAATGTACATCATTGTCATACTCATCACTTAATTCACACACCAAACAGAAAGAACCAAAACATGCAGTTAATGTGTGAATAAATAAATAAACACATAATTAATGAAACAGAAGAGAACAACTTGAATAAATAAATAAATAAATAAATAAATAAATAAATAAATAAATAAATAAAGCAATAGAAGACATCGACATAATTTTTAAAATGATAACAGAATAAACGTATAAATAAATAAATTAATAATAATAATAAATAATGAAACTAAATAAGCAGAAGAGACACAGACACCAAAAGACAAAATTAACAACTGAACAGAAAAACATGAATTCCGACATGACAGAAAATGACTACATGATCATAAACATGCAAATTAATTAGCAAGACAGTTAACTAGTGCTGGAAGGGTAGAATACATAAATCAGTAGACCCCCCCCCCCCTCCCTCTGTCCCCAATAACCATGGGAAAACGAACTAATGCATGAATGAATGAATGAATGAATGAATGAATGAATGAATGAATAAATGGATGCAATGTACATCATAATTAGCTCATTACATCCTGATGATAAAATTATCTCTTTTTTATAGATATCCTTTGGGGTCTACATCACAGTTTTGGAGGCAGATCGACCATGACAGTTCCAGGGTGGTGTCAGAATAGCTTGGCGCCTACAGGCGCCAAGCTATTCTGACACCACCCTTGAACTATCACGGTCGATCCACAAACTGTCGTAGCATGTCAGGAAACCTACAAGAAACTGTACAAACTGTAACCGTAATACACATCTGTACAACATCTGTACAAAACACCCTTCCCCTGTCGCCCAAATGCCACTGACACACCGCTTCTAATTCGTGATAAGAGCGGATTTTAACCCATTTAGCCCCACAGCCGTATTTCTCAAATTTTGGAGGTGTCACCTAACGACTATGTTCAAGTTGCAGAAAATGGGTTGACCATGATAATTCAGGGGTAGTGCCAGATTAGCTTGGCGCCATCAGGCGCCAAGCTAATCTGGCACTACCCTTAAATTATCATGGTCGATCTATCTCCAGCTGTTGTGCTTCGAGGCCAAATGGGTCAAACCGATGACTACTTCACACAAAGACGAGAAACAAACAGTCGCAATACTGCACAGACCGCGAGAGAGAACGCGAACAATGGCTATATTGGAATATAACCAAAGAAATACATTATGTATTGTCTTTGATATAACTTATACGCTTATCGATTCGGACTAAGCTGAAACTAATTCTCACTCGAAATCAAATCGGTCATCGATTCGATTCCGAGTCAGAATGCTCTTCTAATCAGAACCATAATAGCAGCGTAACCAAATCAA
This sequence comes from Semisulcospira habei, assembly GCA_036245525.1. NCBI lineage: Eukaryota > Metazoa > Mollusca > Gastropoda > Semisulcospiridae > Semisulcospira > Semisulcospira habei. Next base: position 31,883,997 of record BTPG01000005.1, read on the forward strand.
ATGGCACATTTTATGTGATTCACGAAGGATCCCATTTCTGATGGATCCAATTTGTCACAGAGAAAGGGAACAAGGACCTCAGCTAAATTAATAAATGACGTCAAGTAAATGATATCTGACGTAAAACAGTGCCCAGATGTCTGAACAGGATGCGTGGCGTGTGGGTGAGCGACAAACTGGCTGGAAAACTGACATTGGTAAATTTACTATCACCGCAAAGCCTACGAGTAAAGTGCTAGACGTGCTAACAAAGACCTTTGCGATGAGCGCAACTTCTAGCCACTAACCAAACTTTGCATTTACAATATAATGAAAGTGCGGTTGGTGACTAGAGGACAAACACTGGCATTTAACATCATTTGCCACTGTAAAGAAGTGCAGAGACTGCAGAAAATTGTCGGCATAATTTTGGACTCTGCAAGGTCAAGGAGAGACTAAATTGTTGAGGGCTGTAGGCACACATCTATATAAAGAAGTACCCAACGGAGAAAGAAACACGCTTAGAAAAGACGGGTACAACACAATAAATTGTGTTGTACCCGTCTTTTCTAAGCGTGTTTCTTTCTCCGTTGGGTACTTCTTTGCATATTACACGCTTGGCAGTCACCTTTTTGGTCTGGATTTACACATCTATATAGCTATTTTCAGTTTAACCCCTTCACTGCCCCTGGACGCAGATTAGCAGATTATGCTTCTGAAATCGGTCATAATTCAGCGCCCAAAAGCCCCAGCTGTCCGAAAAACACTGATACAAAAGCGGAATCAGCAAGAGGCATAGACCCTCCTGAGCCCCCGCAACTGCGGGGGCTCATGAGGATCTATGCCTCTTGCAGCTGGGCTGTGTTCACGTTCTCTCGGCACTGAACGGGTTAACTGACAGAAAAAGCACCTGAAGCACCGATTTAAAAAAAATCGAACCATTAACTCCGTTTTATTGAGTTCGTCCTTTGGCCTTTCCTCAGCCTCATCCAGCGTTCGCTGAAAATCTGACGAACCCCTCCTGGCGAGGAACACTGAGGTACAGTGAGTTCTGCAAGAGGTGTAGATCCACATGAGCTAATGCAGATCTACGCCAACTTTTTCAGATAGGAGCTAACGGGAGCAGTAAGTGCCCCATTCTTCACTCGTCAAGACAGCCCGGAACAAGTCCAAAAGCTAAGTCGTTCACATCGCCTCTGGCCTGCGGAGCATTCATATAAATAAGACTGGTTCTTGCCAGCAAGACATAGATCCTGCAGTATCCCTAACGCTGCAGGGACCCATGCGGATCTATGCCTGTGAAAGACGAAAAAAGCTACAGTACAGGGCTAAAAGGTCTTTACAACAGATCGTAACCTCGGGGAACCACACTTGCTGCGAGCTCAAGCCATCTGCAAGAGACACAGATCCTCAAGCGCCTCCGCAATAGCGGAGGCCCTTGAGGATCTATGCCTCTTGCTAACCACATTTTTCACTCACGATTCTCGGAAGCAGTGGTAATCAAAGGTTAAAACGGGGATTGTAAAAGGATATTTCATTCTGAAGTCTGATATTGTTAAGGCAGAATGAAAGGCTGTATTTCTGTCTCTGCAGTGGGTGACTTTCTTCAAATGTCAATCTGTTTAGCAAAAAGGACAAAAACCAGAGTCCTTTTTGTGCATTCCAAATCAAGTTACGAAAGAATGCCCGCATTTTAATCAATTTAGCCCCGACAGGCTACAGCAAGGGGTGGATCGACTATAATTCCAGGGTAGTGCCTGATTATCTTCGCGCCAAGATTATCTGGCATTACCCTTGAATTATCATGATCAATCCATCTCCTGCAACTGATACTCACAGTCGTAAAATGACTGCAAATTCAGCAGCCTTGGGGCTAAATGGGTTAAACTGTTGACGACTGACGATGGTTTTTATTCAAATTCAGACTTCAAGCTACCTTATCCAGCTTTAATGTCTAAAAATCTCCAACACGACGGGTTCTCAATGTCGTTTTGCCACCAAGACTTTTCTATCCTTCTTTTCACAATTCATGTGATTAGGAACACTACAAGAGGTGTGCAACTGCCCGTTGTGCGCGACGGAGCACAGAAAAGTCTGCAATTATGTGACATTCAAACTTCATAATTAAACACGAGTTAGTTAGCCCTTTTGTGCAGCACTATTGTAAGATATACCACACCAGGAACGCACCAAGTAGGCAGGATAAAGAACTAATATAATAAGCCAGAGAATTGTGAATTCTCAGGAAAAGATCAGCATTAACCCCAAGGTGCAATTTCTCAAATTTTGGAGGTGTTGCCTAATGACTATGTACCAGCTGCAGGTGATGCATTGACCATGATAATTCAAATTGATTGATTGTACATTGCTTAACGTCCCGACAGCAACAAGACTTTCTCAGGACGTGCCTGCACTGTTTGTGAATAAAAAACTAAACAGAATATTGAATGTATGTCGCCAGCCGGTCCAATACGTTAAATAAACCTACGACATGGGGCCTAAATAATGCTAAGACCATTTAGCAACACACATCCAATATCAAGAGCTACAGGCAGCGCAGACAGTAGGGAGAGTTTAAAAAAGGAAAATACAGGTCAATGGACCAAGAGTAGACAGAAACACATGCCCTAGAATAGAGGGGAAAAACCACCCTGTGGGGCTGACCAGGGTGACCCTGGGAACTAAAAAGTAGTTAACCCCACCCAAATCCCCCAGGGCAGACCCGGGTGGGGGCCATGATAATTCAAAGGTAGCGCCAGATTAGCTTGGCGCCTTCAGGCGCCAAACTAATCTGGCACTACCCTTGAATTATCATGGTCAATCCATCTTCTGCCGTAGGGACTCTGGGCTAAATGGGTTAACTAAACGTCGCTTTAGCTGGAGGATCGTGAAATTTGTAAAGGTAAAATATGTCCAGAGGTGGGCGAGTGCGGGATGGGGCGCGGTTGAGGGGGAAATCTGACGTCTGTCCTCCATTGTCACATGGGAGTTTAGTGCGTGGAAAGAATAAAATGTGTGTATGTCGGTCAGTGATTACGGACCTTACAGTGAAGAGCCCGAAGATCTATGTTCACGCACCAACATGACATTATCAATCGGCTTACATTACACACCATCGACCCCCTGGAACCACGCAAGAATCATTCTGCCCGCGTCAGTACTATTCTCACTCAAGTGCACCCAACAAAAACGATTGTGTTCACAAGAAGCATAGCATACGTAAACCACAGGGACTTTGTGTAGTGGCCTTTGAAAACAACGAACTCGTGCGCACACGGAAATATGCTTGCGTCAAGAAAAAGCCGTATTCCCAGTATCGTGCGCGCAAAGGTGTGAATACAATCAGCCACAGATGTGATTACTTTCTTTTCCGTAATTTAATTAACCCCTTCACTGCAAGCGGACACGATCGCGTTTCTTAAATCTTCGTTTAAATCAACGCCAAAGAGCCCAACCCGTCCTGGGAGCGTGGACACAAAGTGAGGCCAGCAAGAGGCATAGATCCTCATGCGCCCCCGCGAATACGGGGGCTCATGAGGATCTATGCCTCTTACAGTTGGATCGTTTTCAGGTTTTCTCTCATTTCATTTTTATTTTAATGAAACTGAGCTCTACTCTGATAGTGCAGTTCTAAGCCATTAGCAGACGCAGCCTTGAACCGGGACGAATTCTATTCTGTGAAGATGTAAATGCAGCCAACGTCTGGCAGCACGAGGCGTGGATTTTCATGAGATCCTGCAACCGCAGGTGCGTGTGGGAATCTATGTCTCTTCCCGACGGAGGAACTGGACGAGAGACTGCTATTTCACGCTTTAAAGAATTTACAGGGAACCCGAGGTCAACACAACATGGGCACTTATTTTGCAGAGTCAGAATCAACAAGAAAGAATTCTCGAAACGGAGCAGTAATTCGCCCGCAATACAGTATTGGGGCGGGGGGGGGGGGGGGGGTGGGAGCGTTTGAGACATCATTTCCAGAAAATTCTACCATTCCCAAAACTAAGCTGCAGTGCAGAATGATTGAAATGACGTCAAAAATGTTTTTTCCTGTACCTGCTGTTGCCGAACTTTTGCTCTGTTTTCGAAAATTCTTTATGCAAGGCGATTCTGCTGTTTTAGACAACAAAATAAGTCCCTATGTTGTGCTGATTTCGGGTCCCTTTTAACTCAACGGTTGTCGGTAGCGCTTTCTGTCGCGATGATTCTTGCAGGCGACCAAAAGTGCTACCAACAGCCAAAGAGTTAACTAAAAAGAGCAGAACGTTCTTCTGAGTTTCAAGTGCAAAAGAGCAAAGTTGCGCCAGGGAAAAAAAAAAAAAGAAGAGAAAATCCTAAATCCTCAAGACAACCCAGTGAGCAAAAGGTACTCGAGGCGACGGCCGACGTGGCCCCGAGAACCTTTTGCCTACTGCAAAGTGGCTGAAAGAAAGCCCTGGGAGGTCAATACGCACGGCCGTCGTTAAAGAAATGAACCGCTTGGTCAACGACAGAGCAGCGTAATTGTCAAGTCCTTCACACAAAAGCCGGCTGTTCAAATGCAGCGGTAGAGACCGACGGAGAATGGATGGGATAATTGCAGGGGAATATTGATCGCGGTGTCAAGGACAGTGCTGAAAACGTCTTGTCCACGACAGAGAAAACAAGAAAGGCAAAGCCCTTATGGCTCACATGTGACAAAAAGTAAATGGATGGCTACTACACCAACAAAATCCATGTTTTCTCAAAATTTAATCAGTTTTCACACATCTGTCAAACCCCCGTGACCCTTGACCTGTGTGATGAGTCGACTAAGTTAGTATACATAGGAAGGTCATATCATCAGCTAACTTTGTGCTAAATTTGATTGAAAAGTTCACAAAAGTGTTGATAATAACTACAATTCTATCAAAAATTGATATTTTATACACATTTGCCGAGCTTTTGTGACCCTTGACCTTTTCCAATGGGTCATCCAAATTAGTATGCATAGATAGGTCTTACCATCAGGCATCTCTGTAGCAAGTTTGGGTTTGAAGTTGTGAACAGTAATTGAGAAAAAACAAATCTTGTCAAAATATGGCTATTTTTTTAATACCTATTTCCTGAGCTCTTGTGACCCTTAACCTTTTCCACGGGTCATCCAAATTAGTATGCATAGATAGGTCTTACCATCAGGTATCTCTGTAGCAAGTTTGGGTTTGAAGTTATGAATAGTATTTGAGAAAAAAAATCTTTTGTGAAATATGGCTATTTTGGACCTATTTCCCGAGTTCTTGTGACCCTTGACCTTTCCGAGGGATCAACCAAATTAGTATGTATAGAAAGGTCTTACCATCGGGTATCTTTGTACCAAGTTTGGGTTTGAAGTTGTGAATAGTATTCGAAAAAAAATAAATTATGTCAAAATATAGCTATTTTGTATATATTTCTTGATCCCTGTGACCTTGACCTTTGTGAGAGAACACTAAAATTGGTATGTTTAGAAAGGTCTTGCCACAAAGTATCTTTGGGCCAAGTTTGAAGACTGTAGATTGAATAGTCTCCCGGAAAATGCCAAAGTTAAAGTTTACCACGGACGACGGTGGAAGGCGGACGGACGACCACTGGCCCAGAACATACTCACTTTTGCTTCGCACGTGAGCCAAAAATTCGTTCCAAGACGCACCTAAGAAAACGAAAGTTTAAAATAACTGCAATCTAAGACCAACGCTTTGGCTGTCGACAAGCGGTTTTTGTCGCGATGATTCCTGCAGGAATCATCGCGACAAAAACCGCTGCCGACAGCCATAGGGCTGATCCATTTTGTTGCACCTTGAAAGTTGATGGTAAAAAATGCTGAAGAAGGCCCAGAGCAGTTATACACCGCGCCTACTAAAAAATATAATAAGATTGTATTTTTGTCTTCATGTCTAATCTGGAAAAAAAAAACGACCCCCCCCCCCCCCCCCACCCCGTTTAGCTAGAAAACTTAAAGAACTGTTCTGTAATTGACTTTTCTGAGCGTGTTTCTTTTTCGCTGGAATTTTCCTTGAACGCTGCGACTTGTTCGTGACAATTTATTATATTTTCATACCCATTTAACCCCATTCACAAATTTTGGAGGGGTTACCTAACTGATAATGTACCTGTTGCAGGAGATAGAATGACCGTGATAGTGCCAGATTGGCTTGGCGCCTTCAGGCGCCAAGCCAATCTGGCACTACCCTTGAATTATCATGGTGAATCCATCTCCTGCTGTAGGGTGTTGGGGCTAAATGGGTTAAGGGAGCCAGAGACCTGCGCGCGTTATATCCGATATCGCGGTATACTAGAGTGATACTGAGGGCGGGCCTATACTATAAGCATCCTACGAAAGGAACATGCAAACGTATACATTTCGATCTAGTTGTCAAAATATTCACTACTGCCTGTAAAAACGAGCAACGGCTACATCTGTGTTCCCATCAACAGTATGCAAATACAGCGTGAGATCGAACTGTCAAAATATCCGTCAATTCTTCATGTATGCACAAACAATACGCTAAAGTTCGCAGTGAAAAATTACCGCAAGGGTTGCTTGAAAAAGAAACTTTAGAAGGGTGGTAGAAAACCGTTTTTTTTTCGTAGGAGAGGAAAACCCGTTTCGTATCTGATATCCTTTTTCTGAACGTGAAAAGCATGACTTGGCATCGATCTTCCCACAAGTCACTGAAATGTATAAGTGTTCAAAAGTGGCTTTTCGTCTAAAAAATCAAAACGCTAGCAAGACTCAAGAGTTAGAATAAGATGCAAGATGCATTCAGTCAACAGTCTCAGATCCAACTGTCAAGATTAATCGATAAAATTTCCCAAAATAATCTAGGGAAAAAAGGGCAGAAAAGGTTAAAAATACATGACAATCAACGTCTTATCCTATTCTAAGATTGAGGAAAACTCCCAACCCAATTTGCTAAGAAACTAACACATGTGAAATTGAGCAAACAGACGTAGACGTTCTTTGGCACGAATCTTTTCAGCTCATCTTTTTACGTATTCTTAACATGGCCACTTGATCATTATTGATTCTTGAATGAATACATGTATAACCACTCATCATCCTGAGGAAAATACAGACGTAGATACGACCAAGAAAAGGTGTAGCTCTTCATCAGCCCCGCAGTCTGCGGGACATATGAAGATCTAGGTATTTTGCAGTCACTTTGTTTGCCGAGGGAGTGTTGACATAGCTTGAGGCTTTTTTGAAAGATGCGTCCACTTAGTACGAAATCCACACAAGAGTGATTGACACTTTAGAATAACCCCTTCGCTACCAGTGGACGCAGATAGTGTTTTGGAAATCATTGCAATTTCAACGTCAAAGATATTCCTTCATCAAAAGAGCAAGGCTACAAAGTGGTTTCAGCAAAAGTTATTAAAAGTTTCTGGCACAGCACCACGACTGCGGGGGGGCTCATGAGGATCTATACCTCTTGCTATCTACAAATCATGAAGTCGGGATAACATGAAGCAATTTATGTTCTGAAAGTCTGAAAACACGATCTTCGTCATGAATAGAAAGTATGAACATGGAAACAGATGCAAATAGCCTACATATAAGGTCTTTGACACACGTGAGAAGGCAGGGCGGTGGTTAATTCCATTGCATAAGATGGATGCCAAGTCAGTCTTCGTGAAAAAACTCAAAGGCCAGGAAGACTCAAGAGTCAGAATAAGATGCAAGTCACGTGCGTACCACGTACATGCGTGTGGTACTTTCGTCGTGGAAAATCGAAGGCAGCTCGACAGAGGATATGCATTAGCAGACGCGGATGTAAAGGAGGGCGGGTGTAACAGAGTTGTTTCTGCCCCCCCCCCCTTTCCGCCCTAACGCGGGATATGCATTAGCAGACGCGGATCTAAAGGAGGGCGGGTGTAACAGAGTTGTTTCTTCCCCGCCCCGCCCCCCCCCCCCCCGCCCCCACCTCCCAACAACATTCTAAAATGGGCATACCAAAAAACTGAGGAAAGAAAAAAGAAACGCGTCGCCGACAGTTCACCAAGACGTCACATCTTAACCATTTTCAACTTGGTGTTTTGCATCCTTACTTCTCCTTTTAATATTTTTCGCGACTCCGGCTTTCCGCTAGGAATAACTGTCTGTCATCATGACGGACAAAATGACACCACCACCACCCCCCCCCCCCCCACCCCCGCCACCCCCCTCCAAAACAATAAAAATTTAAAAATTAAAAATTTAAAAAAAATAAACATCGTCCCCGGCGCTTTACAGTCCGTCGCTTACTTGAAACGCGGCAGGGAAAAGTTCTTTTTTTCTCAAGATTTGTCCATCACAGTGATGGATGGCGTTCCATTTTTTTTCCCGTCCCTGTCAAAATGTGTCTGTCAAATACTGAGAATTGTTTCCCTACCGGAAACTGCTGGCTGTAGACCAAACTTCGTCCCCTACCCACCAATCCCAACCCCCCACCCCATCCCCTCCCTTTCCGGTTTCCGCTTAATTTTTCAGCCGCTGCAAACGTGTGCATTTGGGAAAGTACTGACGCTGTTACTATTGTTCTCTCTTTCTCTTTTAACCCCTTTACTATCGACAAAACGCTAACACGATCAAACCGCAAGAGACATAGATCCTCATGAGCCACCGCAGTTGCGGGGGCTCATGAGGATCTATGCCTCTTGCTGACATCACTTTCGTGTCCACGTTCCTTAAACAGCTCTGGCACTTTAGCGTTAAATTAACGAATATCTCAGAAACGCGATCTGCCTCCACTGGCAGAGACGGCGGTCAACAAAAGTTGGACCCCTCCTTATCAGGTGCCTGATCCGCCCCTGACACGAGAGGGACACGCGGCAATTTGCAACTTTGGACGTGAAAAGGGGTGTGGGATTGGGCGTGGTGTCATCGACGTGAAGAAATAGGGTAGTTGGATGGAATGACGGAGTGTGGGTGTGTGCGCCAGTGATGGTGGTGGTGGAGTATGAATCCTTCGGCAGTCCAAAGCGCGTTTTGTCGAGTTGATTCCTTGACAAAAAGCGCTATGGACAAGCCACAGTGTGAATCGCGTACGTGAAAAAAGAATATGAGGCTCGGCAATGGGGATAAATCAGTATATTAAAAATAAATCATAGCAAACTGACTAGCTTTTAAAATCACTGACGATGCCCTGCATAAATAGCTGTGAAAGTGTGGTACAGCGTTCACCGTTGCCTGGCGGCAATGCTATACGACACTTTCGCAGCTATTGATGCGGGGCTTCTTGAGTGAGTTGAAGACGTTAGCTCCTAATTAGCTTTTTTGTCACGAAGAACAAAACTAACTTTTTAAAGAAAGTTATTAGATAACCAGTTTGATTACATCAATAAATTAAGCTTAGAAAAACGCGAAAGCACAATCTGATTTTTTTTAATGCTGTTAATTTCTTGTGGGACAAAAAGTAGAATTAGAATCTCAAAGTGCACCTGGGCAGAAACTGAATTAGAGGCTATTAAAAAAACTTTTGTACAACAAAATGTTCCTTACAGAAAACACGACCTATCTAGGAGCTAACATCTTCTAAATCTACAGAGGGCAAAGTCAGACATACAAGTGCATGAGGTTGCAGACCCAGACACAAGCCGGATTACACAAGTAGCATCAAACAGAAAGGGTTAAGAAAACCTAGAACTAACGGGCCGAGAGAGGATCGCTGCTGTCGTCGACTTCTTCGATCGTCGGTGTTCGTCGGATGACAGAAGTTCTCTTCGCTTTGGGATCTGGAGTGTACAAAGCCAAGCAATCAACAAATAAAAACATGACAAGTCACTACGATCTACATTCACAACGTAGTAGGCATAGTGGCAGATTGGCAAAGCGCTACAGAACCGTTCAAGTAATAATCAAGAAGACAAAAGACAGGTACACAGTCTTTAAAAGAGGACTGGCAAAGTTGCAAAAGTCATTATTAACACACATAAAAAAGGAACAATTTAACACTTTCGAGATGTCCTACATGCGAATACGCGGCTTTATGCACTATCCGGATGCTGGACGTCTCCAATGAGTTAATGGAGCCTATAGGACACAAGCATATTATGTCTGGTAATGAAATGGAACTTATAGTGAAAGATTACTGAAAACCTTTCTTGGACGTTCTACGCTTTGTATAGTCTGCGCATTCTGGCTCGCCCGTTACTGTGACAACTCCTTTGTCTATGCCCGACTTTCTGTAAACGTCAGTCCAGTCAAGCACTACCCCACACTGGTTACTCCCCTCGATCCGATACGCACTCGTAGCGGATCGAGGGAGGTAATCTGAGTGGTGCAACTTTCAAGCTTCTTGCGCACAAAAAATAGTGCCGAGTTAGCAAATATCGATGCAGCTATTTTGCGTGCTCAAAGGCCATGAAGTTAGAAATTCCTGACGATTTCCGCCGATTAGGGACCATGACACAATCGACCAGGGTGTGGTACACCATGTACTATTGTACACTGAACGGTTCCAGGTCTCCCCCGGGCGAACAACTTGAACGCCGCGAACCAAGCAACACAGTTTTTTTTTTCACTAACCCACTTTCCCCTGATGGATCTGTGTGTGTTTTTATTGCAAAATGCGCGTTGCCGTCTGGGCTCTCAGAAACTTGAATTTGCCTCGCCCGACAATAAATCTCGTATTCGGCGACGGGCCCTCCCCTGAGCTGGCGTGGTCGACCCATTCGGAGTCTGAGACAGGATCTACGTGATCTCGTGTCATCCTCTGGTTCGTTCCGTATCCCCAGACGTATTTCAACTGCGGCCAAGCCTATGCTAATACATGCACATCATGCATAATACACCAGACCAGATCGATCTAACACGTGTGCGCCGGTCTGTGATTTTGGACCTTACGGCGTCAGCCTTAAGGTCCCAAATCACAGACCGGCTCACCCTGGTTTCTTTCTAAAAAAGTTTCAGCAACTTTGACAACCCACGCCATAAGCCGATCATGGAGTTCACGCAGACTAGGGGCCAGTTGTACGATAGAGCTTAATTCCTGCGCAAGCCACATAGCAAGGTGCTCCGCTGTAGCGGAGCACCTTGCTTATAAATAAATAAATTAGCGCATTAAATAGGCGCTTTATCCCAATTGAAAATTGGCTCAAAGCGCTGCTGCGAGAACTGAACCCAACAAGCACGCGTACGTGAATCACACGCATTCACTCACACACTGTACATAAACATAGAACATTCACGTGGTGCTAGGGCAAGCTCAAGTGAGCAAACTAAAGTTTTGGAAATTCAAATGCTTAGTGGCTTGCGCAGGATTTAAGCTGGCTCAAGAAACTGGCCCCGGGCGCATACAAAGAAAACAACCAGGCGAAAAAAGGAAGCGCGAGCAGGCGGACAAGGCGCGAAAAATCAATGATGCGTCGTCCAAATATGTTTATTTTGCAAACAACCCTCCACAGCCTGCAATCAGGGGCCTTTGACTCATCTTCAATGCAGGCTGGAATCTGTTGGCAACTTTTAAAGTGCATCACATGTTTTCTTCTCAGTTTTGTGTGTGTGCTTTATTTCTTTCGTGGGATCTAGCGCGAATCCCCAGAGAAAATGAAAAGAGCATCGCCAGTCATAAGAACGAAGGGTCTTTTTCATTTTACGTCTGTCACCTTCAAGGCCTCAAACTGAAGAAGGCAGCAGTAGTTCAGCACACGTGAGTGGACTGGTCTGTTGTACTGGAACGCCGTGAGATGGCGTTAGCTGCCTGAACTAACTATTGTTTACAGGGGCGGATATCGGGGGTGGGTGGGCTGGTGGGTGTTCCAGAACACAGCCCCCCCCCCTTTCCCCATGACCAAAAATGCTATAAAAAAATTCCCTTTTTGGAGTGCTTGGAACCCCCCCCCCCCCCCCCAACCCGCTTTTCCGGCCCCAAGGTCTACCGCCGGGGACGCCTTTTGTATGAGGTTGAAAGTCCCAAACAAAAAGTTGGACCCCCCCCCCCTCCCCCCACCCCAACTGATCTGCTCCTGGTTTAGGAGCTTAGTGTTTTGTATTATAGCTCCAAAGGCCCCGATCTACTATCAGCCAGAGCATTAGGGCATCGCAAGATGGCCGATGTTTGATATCGATGTCAGACGGCATAGGAGCGACCTACTTTCAAGCGGTTTCTGCGGCGGACATGCCAGTATGGGCGCAGGTCAGTCAGCTGGCGCACCATCAACCCTTTTGGCTGTCGGTAGCGCACGTACACGTGTGTGTGTGTGTGTGTGTGTGTGTGTGTGTGTGTGTGTGTGTGTGTGTGTTTGTGTGTGTGTGTGTGTGTAGACGAAAGACCTAAAACGGGTGACTGTCTTTACCATCCTTATGGAAACTGGGTATGTGTATAATTCTGGGTTTCCAAGTCAGACACCCATTTTTTCTGAGGGTTGTTTCTGCATTGTCTTGCGGTAAAGATTCATAAAAAGTAAAAAAATCCGTTTTTCTCATTTTGGCGTTAACACATGCACTTTTGTGTTTAACAGACACGCCGGTAGTGTGTTTGAAAACTTGTCCCTCCCAGCAATGTGTGTGTGTGTGTTGTGACACAGAACCCTGAAAATGAGCGTGTATGTATTACATCACCCTTCTCAGCTAGCTATAAATAACTTCATAGCTGATATGGGTCAGGGGGGATATTTTGTTGTTTTAGGGAGTAAATTGTTTATGTTTCTACAGAATTAGGTTTGTTATTTGAGGGTGTGGTTGTTTTGTTAAAAAAAGTGTTGAGTTGTAATGTACTTCCGGGGTGATGTGGAGAAAGGTCATGTCTAGTGGCAGATTTGAGATTCATGTATACGTTCACCAGGGACTTAGCCTATACGTTTTCTACGTTTGTTTCCATGTCAGATGAAGAATATTTGATCTGAAACGTCGTTCTTTGTTTCTATTTTAAAGGGTTTTTCGCCACTATCTTCTGTTTTAGTTTGACTTAGCCTATAATTATATTCGTGCGCCGGTTGCTAAGAAGTGAAGTGATTGTATGAGTGCGCATTGTAAGAGAGGACGTTTAGACTTTGGGTGAGGCTGCTGTTGTCTTTTGTCCTGCCCGACCTTTTGGTTGAACCTGTTGCTTTATTTTGTAGGTTTGTCGATGTTATCAATGCCGCATCTCCTTTTGGATTGTATGCACAAATTGATTGAATGGAAATGACGTCACAGAGTCAGCGTCGTTTCATGCGTCGTCTGCACCAGTCAGTCGTTTAGTGCAGTTAAAAGAGTGCAGGCTTGGATGGGCCATTTTCTGATGTAATAGTAAAGTATTATTTGTGTGAATGCTGTCCGTTTGAAGGAAGGTTGATTGATTGTACATAGCTTAACGTCCCGACAGCAACAAGACTTTCTCAGGACGTGCCTGCACTGCTAGTGACAAAAACTCAACAGAATATTGAATGTATGTCGCCAGCCGGTCCAATACGTTAAATAAAACCTACGACATGGGGCCTAAATAAAGCTAAGACCATTTAGCAACACACATCGAATATCAAGAGCCACAGGCAGCGCAGACAGTAGGGAGAGTTTAAAAAAGGAAAATGCAGGTGAATGGACCAAGGGTAGACAGAAACACATGCCCCCGGAATATAGAGAAAAAACCCACCCTGTGGGGCTGACCAGGGTGCCCCTGGGAACTAAAAAGTCCCCCAGGGCAGACCCGGTTGGGGGTGTTTGAAGGAAGGACTGGAAAGTCGAGTGTTGAGGGCAGACCGGTTGGGGGTGTTTCAGGGAAGGACTGGAAAGTCGAGTGTTGAGCGAAGCCCGAGAGAAGGCGAGGATGGGAAAAATATCCAGCACTATACGTTGGAATAGATGCATATCAGTTACGACATGCTTGTAAATTAAAACACTTTTAACCCCACCCGGGTCTGCCCTGGGGGACTTGGGTGGGGTTAACTACTTTTTATTTCCCAGGGGCACCCTGGTCAGCCCCACAGGGTGGGTTTTTCTCTCTATTCTGGGGCATGTGTCTCTGTCGGCCCTTTGTCCATTCACCTGTATTTGACTTTTTAAAACTCTCCCTACTGTCTGCACTGCCTGTAGCTCTTGATATTGGATGTGTGTTGCTAAATGGTCTTAGCTTTATGTAGGCCCCATGTGTTAGGTTTATTTAATGTATTTGACCGGCTGGCGATATACATTCAATGTTCTGTTTAGTTGTTGTTTTTTCACAAGCAGTGCAGGCACGTCCTGAGAAAGCCTTGTTGCTGTCGGGACGTTAAGTAATGTACAATAAAACACTTTTAACATTAAGAAAAGTTGAGTTAAAAGAGGTTTTAAAACAGTTTTCATAAAAACTTTTGCCCGACACGCTTCTAAAAACAACATTTTCTTAGTTTTAAACCTTGTACCGCGCCATAAACGCCGCGATTGCTTTTCAGTCTTAGCTGTCCTATAGTGTGGAATGTGGGACTTTGCCAACTGGATCCATCTGGTGCACTCCAAATGAGTATTTGTGAGTGGTTTGACGTGCAACTCAGTGTGCGCCTCTGAAATGACCTACTGATTCCACTGATAATGAAACTCTTTCATTCATAAGAGTGCATTGAGCAGCTCTATAAACCAAAAGTGATGACCCCCTCTCCCCCCCCCCCCACCCTCCCCTCCCCCCCCCCCCCCGCCCCGCCCCCCCCACACACACACTTCTCCCCCCCCCCCCAACCCCCTTACAACCCCACTCAAACAATCATAATAGTAAAATCAACCAAAGGTATCTTTAGTGAGGTATTTTCACTGTAATCCCAGTTTTGTGTGAGAGGCACCCACTTTTGGGGTAAACACCCATTTTTTTTCCATCCAGTGGCTCTGTTTCTAGAAAATGTCTATTTTATTTTAAGTTGTAGAGCTTAGTTATAAGGTGAGTTCTAAACATTGGCATCAACTCCAGAGCCCTAGAATAAATAGAAATATGGGAACCCATTTTCACATAAAATGGTAGGTCACCCAGTCTGAGGGTTTTGTGTTCATGTGTGTGTGTGTGTGTGTGTGTGTGTGTGTGTGTGTGTGTGTGTGTGTGTGTGTGTGTGTGTGTGTGTGTGTGTGTGTGCGTGCGTGTGTGCGGATCTGTTCAATCTTCAGTTGAACACCTCATAACCTTGCACGTTCAGCCCAAAACACGTATTTTCCAAATTTTGGAGGCGTCAAGCTAATCTGGCACTACCCTTGAATTATCATGGTCGACCCATCTCCTGCTGTAGGGCGTACGGGCTGAATGGGTTAAGGATATGTCTCCTAAGGGAGTGGGGGGTGGGGGGGGGGGGGGAGGGTGCGAAGGGCGGGGGGGGGGGGGGGGGGGTGCGTGTACACATGCATATGCGCGCGCATGTGTGGTGATTGCGACATCAAAGAACCTCAATCAATCTGTAACTGGCTGCAATTTTCACGACCCGATCACTTCTATTGAGAAAGTAAATTGCGGCTAGAAGCTGTGAACGTGCTTTTCACCCCGTTTTAAGTAAGCGGTACATTATCACTTGCACGTCAGGTTTCTAATCCCCCCCCCCCCCCCCCCCTTTCGTGACCTCGCTCCGAAAGCGAAATCCTCCGACCTGCTCAGTGGGGGAAAAAAACAAAAAACAAAAAAAAACTTTCACCAGTCAGTGATCCTGAGCCATACGGCACCGAGACGTCCTGACCATCACCACAGACCAGGGGCTAGTTGCACGAGTAAACTGGCTTAGCCCTGCGTAACCCTTAGTCAAGGTGCTCCGCTAAAGCGAGGCACCTTGCTCAGTAGCTGGCGCAGGACTAAGTTCACTCGTGCAACTGTCCCAAGCACACGGTCGAAAGATTCCATATCACTGACCATATCAGCACACTGACACACATATCTGACGTTTGTATGGCTATACTTATGCTATACCCAGTATATCCGTTCTTGAGAAAATGAGAGATGTATATTGAATAGCATTGACAATCTAGCTTTTCTCAAAAATGGATATACTGGCTTTTTCCAAGAAACCGCAGATACAGAACCTTCAGTTGTAACTCATTCGAGACGTACCGCATCCGGATACGCGGCTTAATGCCGCGTATCCGTATGCGGCACGTCTCGAATGAGTTAAAGGAGTCTGCAATCTAACAACAATCTGTACTCTATAAACAAACTCCTCCAATCGACTTATTAACTACAGACATCATAGATCCTCGTGAGTTAGAGAAGCCGCACGATCTCCTGCACCCTGGTTGCCTTCCCTGTAATCGCTACCGCGGTAGCGAATCGAGGGAGCGACCAGTGTGGATCTCCTGATTTACTTGCGCCTCTGACCAGCACAGTGTATATACTCCTGAAACTCACAGGGATGGTTAAATCCACGTTCTCGTCTCCGGCTGACGTTTTCGCAGGTCTTCCTTTAAAAAAAAACAAAAAACTTTACAGGACATTTACATCTGTGATCCTAAGAAGGGCAAGGCCACTGGACGTTCAGTTCGTGGCAGTTTTGATCGTTTTGCGTCGCTTGATAGATGCGCTATTGCCCTTCCTGTACAAGACGAATCCGTTCAATCCTCAGTTGAACACCTCATGACCTTCTCCAACAAAATACGCAGACGTAATATCTCCGCAAGAGGCACAGATCCTCATGCTCCCCCGCATCTGCGGGGGAGCATGATGATCTATGCCTCTTGCAGCATGAGGATCTATGTCTTCTGTGTGGCGTTACTTTACTGAATGATTGGCACAGATTTTCAAGTCATAATTTCTGGTGAACTTGTCACACCAGAATTAAGCGCCTCTATGTGAATGGCTCAAAAGTGTGTGCGTGATTAAGAGAAATCACTGCCCAAAGACACCCAATTGTCCGCAAAAAAGGAATAGAAATTAAAAAATAGAGAAAACAGAAAAGATTGAAAGAGCATTTAAAGATAAAAGCACCCGCTGCCATTATTCCAAGTATTTTTGCGAGGTTTTCTCTTATCTTTCGCTATCCAAGCGATTACGAAGTTCTGCTGCCGATAAGTGCTGAAAACTGAAAGGATTAAACGCTCAATGCCACCATAAAGTGAAGGGTTTTTTTTTGTGTGTTATTTTTTTCTTTTTAATATCAACCGATAAAGATGGAATTGCCAATACTAGAAATCACGACCTAAGACAGTTACGGGTTTAAAGAATCCAATTACTCTATGTCTTAAAAAGGCGACATTGCGAAAGAGACTCAGTTGTATTGAATTCGTCCTTTTAAAAAAAAATCTTAAATTTTTAGATTGTCCCCCGGGGACATGCATCTATCGGTACAGTAAACAGTACCGGTGGCTGCATGCACATATGGGTTAAACCAGAATTTTCTCAGCCATCAAAACCTGGGGCCAGCTGCGTGAGCGAGCTCAGGCCTGCGCTTGCACTAAGTAATGTGCTCCGCTATAGCGGGGCACCTTGCTTAGTGGCTGGCGCATCGGAGCACCTTTCTTAGTGGCTGGCGCAAGACTAAACGCGCTCATGCACCTGGCCCCTGGTCACTCAGTAGCTCATGACTGGAATAGTCCACAAAAACCGAGACTGAATTCAGGAGAGGTCAAACGCTGTACACGGACTGTCCAATGTAGTTTATTCGCGCGCGCGCGCGCGCACACACACACACACACACACACACACACACACACACACACACACACACACACACACACACACACACACACACACACACACACACACACACACACACACACACACACACACACACACACACACACACACACACACACACCGTTGCATCAATTACTCAAATGACATGTCTGAAGAGAATGGGAGCTCAAGGTAAATTCTCTCAACCCGCTTGACCAAACACAAGGGATAAAAGCTTTCAGTTTTGTATGCACTCAAAGCATGGCGACTGCATCAAGCAACCCTTTGACACCTACAGCCGACTGACAAACTCCGCTCTTGAAGATCATCTGCTAAGCACAGTCGCAGCACTGACAGCTCAACGGCAGATTTTACCCAATTTTTAAATCATCTGCTACGTACTTAAGTCAAAAAAGCTTAGATAGCTTAGAGCACAGAAATGCACCCACTAGTTGTCTCCCTCAATTCGCTGCCGCTGATACACACTGGTTGTCTCCCTCGATTCGCTGCCGCTTACCAGCGGCAGCGAATCGAGAGAGACTACCAGTGTGACACTGCACTTGAGCTATCACGGTGGATGTGTTGGCGAGTAACCTCATGACAGGACGTCGCTGTACTACGGTCTGTCAAGGTCGATTTGTCTCCTTCATGCGGACTCTTAATTAGCACCGTCTCGGAGCTGGCAGCTGCGATACTGACGTCACAAGCTGTGTTTTTTTTTCCACCGGGCAGAACGTCAAATCGTGATGCATCATGCAAAACCCAACTAAGAAACGAAAGCAGCTGCCACACGTCAAAATCTGACGTCACATGCAGCTTGGTCCGCTCTATATGACGTCAAATTATGACGTATGGTTGTTGCTGCGACCTATGCTATCCTGTGAAGGCAAAAGACGGCATATCTATTTGTGTGAAAAGCGAGATTTTCATTGTGATACAAAGAAATCTCGCTTTTAACGAAAACAAACTTCAGTATTTTCCCTCCACAGAATACCTAATGGCCACCTTCGTTGGCGCTAGATGCTACAGGGACAACAGTAATCTAAAACCCACAGTTCCGGCCCGAGGAAAAGGAGTGTTGACAAAACAAATACCAATGGGTCAGACCGTTTCTAGAAAGTTCTAGACGCCTGCTTAAGCACGAGCGAGCTGGAACCTTTCAAGTCTGAAAAGGTGTTCACGCTTAAGGCCAACTGACATTGTTCGAAAATCAAGTGGGTCCAAACGTGCACTTTCTTCGACGAAAACCGCCTGCGGATTAAAAGCACAGAAAAACATGCGATATTGCAGGTTTGTACGGGCTTTCAATCCGCTGTTTTCCGCGTCGAAAACGTGCAATTTCGACCTACTTCTGATTCATCCGGAAATCGTCTATCGGTCAAAAGCAGATTTTTGTTTGTCCGCACAATACACACTGGATTTCACGGCTTAAATCGATCGATTCACCTCGCCAATGCTGCCCGTGTGAACGAGATAAAGATCGCGCTAGAAAGGTGAAAGACTCAAAATCCCACACGTGGCGTTTAGAAAGTAAAGAGATGACACCAATGTCTTCTTGGAGGCCCGGAGCTTGCTCGATAGCCAATCAATCCAAGGGGGAGATAATGAGGTAAACAGAGTAGCGTCCCTTGGTCCAATCCCGACCAATCAGCGTGTGCGGTATTGGTCACGGGACCTCTCTGGCCGGCGATGGCTACCATGGGGATCAGCACGGTCGGCAAACGTCTATTCCAACAGACGACCCTTTCCACGGATTGTCAGATAAAAAGATCCTCAATAGCCCTTGTGTCTCTGGGGGCACATAAAGACGCCACGGGCCTCTGTAGGCCGCAGACGCTCTTGAGGACCTACGACCGCAGACCGGCATTAGAAGCTAGTTATTTTCAATTTCGCTCAGGGAAAGGTCGGATACAGCAAAAAGTCCGATACAACAACGCTTTTTTCAGAGGTCCCGACAACTCCTTTTCCCTATTGATTTAACTCATTCGAGACGTGCCGTCTCCGGATACGCGGCATAAGCCGCGTATCCGGAGGCGGCACATCTCGAATGAGTTAAATCACTTCGCTTCTAACAAACTTCGGATATAACAAACAACCAAGAACCTTGGCGCTTACTGTAGTTAGTCATTTGAGCAGAGCAGGAGACTACGGCCATCTCACGACGGGGATCTTCAAAAGCCTCTGCAGTCTACAGACTACAGTTCTTGATGGTCGAAATACACACCCCCCAGATTGGGTCGAAGTCGGCCGCAGCGTACCCGCGCACGGCTGTGCTCAGTCCCGCTGCGGCCGACCTCAGCCAAATACCCTTTTGCGTACTGGGCATTTGCATCTGTACGGCGAGTTTCGCTGACTTTAGTCTGAAAAGATTTTGGATGTGCAAGATGAAATGTGAGCTGGAATGTGATTTTGGACCTTGCGGCTGGAAGCCGCAAGGACCAAAATCACATACCAGCACATGTTTATCTTGCACGTCCATAAAAGAGTCCAAAATCACAGCCCATCGCGGACAAATCAAAAGTGTTGTAATAACCAGAGAGACATGCAATTACAATGTAGTATACAAGGCCATACAACAACATAATAACAATTAGACTAATTAAATCGAGTGTATGCCTTGTCAGAAAGGTCATGGGTTTTCAGGCCAAAGCGCGGCAGCCAATAATTGGCGCTACCAGCCTGAGGAGTAGCCAATCACACGTTCGCAACGATGTCTAGCGGCCGAAACGCCTTGAGGCAAGACGGCTTTGTCCTGCGAAGGCAAAATACAGTATGTCCATTTTTGGGAAAAGCGAGATTTGTCACTGCATTGCCATGAAAATCTCGCTTTCCACAAACATAGACATACTGTCTTTTGGCTTCACGGGCAGCAGCTCGTGTCTTGCTTACAATCCAGAGAATTGGAGGATTTGCTTGCCAGCCAGCAAGTACGGTTGTGCAAATGCGTAAGTGTTCTGAACGCACTTTCCAACTACATGTCACCCCTACGGGTTTGTCTTTTCCCGCACAGAATACAAAAGTCGAGTGATCTTGATATTCCAGAATGAGTGCTTCATTGACCCCTTTCCGCCGTGAGATGGCCTTAGTCGCCTGCTCGGCGTTAAACCCAAATAACCAAATAACTTCATTGACCCCTTCACTGAGTGCCAGTGCCGGACGCAGACTGAGTTTTTGAAATCATTGTAAATTCAACGTCAAAGATCTGCAGCCGTCCAAGGCACATGGATACGAAGTGGTTCCAGCAAGAGGCATAGGTCCTCATGAACCCACGCAACTGCGGGGGCTCATGAGGATCTATACCTCTTGCAGATGGTTAACAGCTTGGCGTCCTGATGCAAGTAAATAATGCTATTTTAAAAGCAAATCGTGTCGGTGGCGCTGCTCTTGAGGGGAAGAACGACCTAACTGTGCACTCGAGGGAGAATACAGTTCCATGTAAAATCAGTAGTGTGACAAAACATTTAAACCCCACTGAACCAGCCAGTAATGATGAACAACAGTGTAGCCACGTGTGTGACATGGCCTGATAGCCAATCTCAGCCAATCTTCGGCCAATGAGACTTGTCTTGCGCAGGCAATCTAATGGCCAAGCGACTATCTGCGTGTCAACCCTCAGACACTACAGCAGGAGATGGATCGACAAGGACAGTTCAATAGATACTATTAAAGGCTTGGACAACAAGCGTGATCGTATGTTTATCCGGGCTTTTAATCCACTGTTTTCGTCGAAACACGTTCAATTGACCTACTTCTGATTTCCGAAAAACGTCTATTGGCTTGCCGCTAGTGTCAGCGGGACGTGGTTCGACCATGATAGTTCATGGGTACTGACAGATTCACTTGCTGCAATCTCAACATGAACTTAGTCGACCACTTCAGCTTTTAGGAAGTGTCTGCAAAATGCAGATTAGCGTGCTCTTCTTCCACTATCGTGGTCAATCCATCACCCAAGCTGCCCCATGAAGGCAACACGCAGTATGAGTCTATTTTTTGTGAAAAGCAAGATTTTCACTGTAATACAATGAAAATATCGCTTTTCACACAAATGGACTCGATGTCTTTTTCCCAGGGCAGCCCTTGCGAGACACTGATAGACAATATCCTACCAATCAGACGGTCTTGGGCGGTCCAATCAGATTGTGAAGCGACTTCCTTCGAGTGTCTGGTATAACCCTAGTAGCAAAACGTCTTCGGGTCCACGACGGCCGCAGTGGGCCCGCGCACAGCCGTGCGCGGGCCTACTGCGGCCGTCGTGGGCCCGAGGACATTTGCTTCGTAGAAGCGATAGATCGAGCAAACCACTCAATCGACTGACACTTCGCACAATGCGACACTTCAACTGACGTCAAAGTATGCAAAAAACCAAGTTTGGACAAGCTTTTTTGTTTGTTGTTTGTACCCTCTGGCTGTCGGTAGAGGTTTTGTCGCGATGATTCCTGCAGAAATCGCGACAAAACTGCTAACGACAGCCAAAGGGTTAAAAAAAATGGAAAACAGCCAGTACTTGTGTTTCTGGATCTTTGTACCGGGCATCTGCTTCTTTGATAATTTTCATCAATTTATTCAAGCCATGAAGTTAAGGGGAGGGGGGGGGGGGGGGGGGACATCGTTACCACACTGCGTTACTTGTCTCGATGCGCGACGCTTAATGGGGTAACCGGTGTGAATAAATCCTTGACATACCTTTCCTCTGTTTCTGGTAACGCTCGAAGCGTGGCAGATCGAGGGAGGTAACCAGTGTGAATCGATTCTTGATACTGCGTACATCTTCTGGCGTCTTTCTGGTGGAACCTTGTCCACTGTGATGACACCTCAGATACAACAGTCTATGGTAGCGACACACTGGTTGTCTCCCTCGATTCGCTACCGCTGATCAGCGGTAGCGAATCGAGGGAGGCAACCAGTGTGGGGCAGCAGACGACAGTACAGTTTAGCCGAGACGGTCTTCCGCAGATAAGAAGAGAATATTGGCAGTGACACCCCAAATCTAATGACATTCCGGTTACTTTATTAGTTAGAAGAGTCGCTGCCCTGCACTTTGTCACCACACCTTCCAGATTTAGTCACAAATGTCATAAATATATTTGAGTGTGGTCTGAGACTCTGGATATTAACGGCTTTGATCTTTAAGGTCCAAAAGGAACTTTAAAATCCAATTCCTAATGTCCAAAATAGGACCTTACATTTTTTAAGCCGTAATGTCCAAAACTAAACTAACAAAACAATTCTAAGCCGTAAAACGTCTAAAACGTCCATTACAATCCAAGCTGTAATGCCCAAAACAGGAACTTAAAAAAAGTCTGGGCCGTAATGTCCAAAGGAGTTTTAAAATGCTAGGCTTTGATGTTCAGAATAAGGCAATAAAAACCTAAACCCTAATGTCTAAAAATATCTAAAAATAAGCCATAATGTCCAAAAACAGGAACTTAAAAATCTAGTCAAGTCCAAAAAAAACTTTATCTAAGCCGTAATTCCAAAATAAGACAAAAAACTAAGCCGTAATGTCCAAAGGAGTTTAAAAAGCTAGGCTTTGATGTCCAAAATAAGGCATCAAAAACCTAAGCCGTAATGTCCAAAAGAGTTTAAAAAGCTAGGCTTTGATGTCCAAAATAAGGCATCAAAAACCTAAGCCGTAATGTCCAAAAAGATCTAAAAATAAGCCATAAATTCCAAAACAGGACCTTAAAAATCTAGTCAAGTAAAAAAAACCTTATCTAAGCCGTAATACCCAAATGGGACAAACACCTAATCCGTAGTGTCAAATACAGGACTTTACAAATCTAAGCCGTACTGTCCAAAATCACAGACCTGAACAAATATACTTTTAATCTGTAACTAATTAATGTCAAACACAAAATACATTGTGCTGGTGCGTGATTTTGGACCCTATGCGTGGAGCCGGAAGGTTCTAAAGCACAGACCTGCAAATTTCCAAATACGTTTTTCTAATGTAACTGAGCTGGCTAAATTCAGTGTGGTAAAAAAAACGCAGACCTGCATGCAAACAATTTTATGAACATGCATTTAACCCACTGGCTGTCGGTAGCGCCTTTTGTCGAGGTGCTTCCTGCAGGAATCACCCCGACAACTGCACTACCGACAGCCAAAGGGTTAACGTGCGGTCATAAATATCCCCCGACCGTCGTTAAACTGCTCAAATGGACTTTTAAAAAAGACAACCCATTCAATTTTCTGAAAATCAATTTTCAGACTAGCCCAGATTTTAAATTTAACTAGAGAAAAACAGTGGAAAATATCTGTGTTTGTGGCTATTTCGAGGAACCTCATTAGCGCTCAACAAAAGACATGAAGATATCATACTGTAATACCTTCCAGCGCTCTCATAATGGCCTGTTGAGGCGCACATATTGTCAATTGTGTTTGCTACGCACTACTGTCTCTCCTTCACGCATTGTTTTGTTGTGATGCCTGAAATATCTCCTAACATAGCCGTGAAGTAGGATTTTAGATAAATATAACAGACACTGACCAAAAATACTGATAAAATCAAACACAACAAAAACATGAACTATGTTTTTAGATTATGTTATAAATATCACAGACACTGAGATAAATTCTGTTAAAATCGAACAAAACAAAAAACATGGCCTTAATGAACTGAAAAAGAAAGCCAGTGACATACAACTTTTCGGCTGGGGGTTGGGGGGGGGGGAAGAGAGAGAGAGAGAGAGAGAGAGAGAGAGAGAGAGAGAGAGAGAGAGAGAGAGAGAGAGAGAGAGAGAGAGAGAGAGAGAGAGAGAGAGAGAGAATGTAACTATCGTAAGCTAGTAACTTATTCGAGGCGTGCCGCGGTCGTATACGCAGCTATTCGCCGCGCATCTAAACGAGACACGCCTCGAGTGTATTAATTCATTTAAGAAACAGCGCATCAATAGCTACGTCAGTGTCGTTTAGCGTTGCGACCGGCAACGCTATACACTTTCGCAGCTATTGATGCGCGGTTCCTTAAACGAGTTAAAATTTCAAGCTCAAAAACCATTACCAGTTTGTCGTGACTAGCGAAGACAGGTAGAAGAAGCAGAAAGGCCGATTGCGAGGTGGGGATGGGGAACGGTTGAGTTATCAGGTATTATATATGTACAGTTTAAAAGCGTAAGCTTCTCTCCAAGTCTTCTCGACAAAGCTCGAAATTTAATATCAAGCCGGCCAACGTTTTCGTCGTGTACAAGAAAAGAAGTTTCTTATTATTTCCGCAGAGTTTTATTACACGCAGGAACACGAAGAACCAACTATTAGAAACCAGCAAATACAGTCAACTTGAAATATAACAACATCGCCAATGATGACCCTATTTTTTCTTGTTGTTATAACTGGAGTAATTTACAGAAAGAGTTACGTCTGGACCTCTGAAAAAGTGTTGTCTATATCCGACATTTGTTACATCCGACCTTGTTATAAGTGACGTGATTGTAGTTCAGAAATATGATGAAAACTAACCCAATCTACGTGTGTATTAACCCTTACATTCGGAATACACCAGTGTGTGAAATAAGTTTGACTAAAATAGTTCAAGGGTAGTGCCACAATAGCTTAGCGCCTCTAGGCGCCAAGCTATTCTGGCACCACCCTTGAACTAAAGATATTGGTCTATATCCTCATATGTAAGTACTATAATGTAGCTTTCATATGGCAGTGAACCCATTTGAAGCTTTTAGCCTCAGTATGATATGGGTTAACATAGTGTGTGCACTTTCTTGCACTAAAGTTCGTCTATGCCTACATTCAGTTTTTCAATTATCCCATGGTGAAGAATCTCACACTGAGAATAGACAGACTGAAGACAGGAGAATGACCCGTCGGGCCACGCCAAATTTCCTTCACAACATGGCATAGCCTGAATACCCCCGCGTGAAAAACAGATGCAACGGTCACCATCAAGAGGCAGATCGGGATTTGCATGAGGCTCTGAACCTGCGTCAGCTCATGAAAATCGGTGCCTTTTGCAGATAGAGGAGGTCGTGAGGGCTCAGTTGCATTGGTGAGCTTTATTCCTGCGCAAGCCGCTAAGCAAGGTGCTC
Source organism: Semisulcospira habei (assembly GCA_036245525.1). Lineage (NCBI taxonomy): Eukaryota > Metazoa > Mollusca > Gastropoda > Semisulcospiridae > Semisulcospira > Semisulcospira habei. The sequence goes on from BTPG01000005.1 coordinate 31,909,519, forward strand.
CGCGACAGCGGAGCACCTTGCTTAGCGGCTTGCGCAGGAAAGAAAAAAATCCTTTCTCATGCAACTTAGCCCTGACGTTCAGACCATCCCTTACTTGAAAGCGCCCACGTATCCCTCAGCCTGATTTGTATACAGACAAATTTTGATGTGGCCAGCACGACGCATAGATCATAAAGAGCCGTTTGAAACCTACAGGTACAAATGGAACCGACAAGAGGCATAGATCCTCATGAGCCCCCGCAGATGCGGGGGCTCAAGAGGGTCTATGCCTCTTGCAAAAAATCTGGGACGACTTCAGATTCCAAACCGTCAAACCATCCAAGCTTCATGGCTGGCTCTCGCTGCAAATACACCACAAACACAGTTACAGCTCTCGGGGTGTACTCTTCTGCTAAATTTCCCCCAAAATAACCCACGCGCGGGTAGTTTTGCAGAGGCAGCGGGCAAATACTGTAAAGCCGACCGGAGATCTTGAGTGCAATAAGGCGAAAGTTAAATTTGTCGGGACTGTCGGCAGATGTGCTTGCCATCGGCGGATAAAAACATTGATTGAAAAATCCTCCGTAAACTTCGCATATAACAAAACCCCCGGAGACTTAAATTTGTTTGTTATGACAGAGGGTTAGTCAGTTAGTTAGTTACTTAGTTAGTTAAAAGGGTTTAACACCAAGCAGGCAACTATCGACCATCTTACGGCAGATGCTATGTCCGAGTTATAAGCGAAGTAATTTACACAGAAAGAGTGAAGAGTGTAGTCGCGACAGCTGGGGAAAAAAAAGCGTTGATACATAATGAGACAAGAAAGGCAAAGATATTATGGCTCACATGTATGACCGATTTATATGTGTGACCTTTGTGACAAGGGCTAGTTAATGCAGGAACAAAATCCATGTTTTCTGAAAATGTAAGCATTTTTCACACATGTCAACCCTCCGTGACCCTTGACCTTTGTGATGCATAGGAAGGTCTTATCATCAGCTATCTTTGTAGCAAATTTGGTTGAAAAATTTGCAAAATGTTGGGAATACCTACAATTTTATCAAAAATCAGCATTTTACACACATTTGCCAGCCTCTTGTGACCCTTGACCTTTCCAAGGGGTCATCCAAATCAGTATGCATAGATAGGTCTTACCGTCAGGTATCTCTGTACCAAATTTGGGTTTTAAGTTGTGAATAGTATTTGAGAAAAAACATCTTTTGTCAAAATATGGCTATTTTAGACCTATTTCCTGAGCTCTCGTGACCCTTGACCTTTTCGAGGGACAAACCAAATTAGTGTGCATAGAAAGGTCTTCCCATCCGGTATCTCTGTAGCAAGTTTGGGTTTAAAGTTGTGAATAGTCTTTGAGAAAAAACAACTCTTGTCCAAATATGGCTATTTCGGACCAATTTCCTGAGCCCTTGTGACCCTTGACCTTTCTGAGGGGTCATCCAGATTAGTATGCATAGATAGGTCTTACCATCAGGTATCTCTGTACCAAGTTTGGGTTTGAAGTTGTGAATAGTATTTGAGAAAAAAAACATCTTTTGTCAAAATAGGGCTATTTTTCACCTATTTCCTGAGCTCTTGTGACCCTTGACCTTTCCGAGTGATCAACCAAATTAGTATGTATAGAAAGGTCTTACCATCAGGTATCTTTGTACCAAGTTTGGGTTTGAAGTTATGAATAGTATTTGAGAAAAAAATAAATAATGTCAAAATATAGCTATTTTGACCTATTTCCTGATCCCCTGTGACCTTCACCTTTGTGAGAGGCCACTCAAATTGGTATAATAATAATAATAATAATACCGTTATTATATAGGCGCTTTTTCTCAATTTTTTTGCGAATCGACTCAAAGCGCCGCGAACTGAAACCCGACACACACACACTCAGGTAACAGACACAGATTTACGCCATTTAAGACAAACACAGTACAAGACAGACGAAGGGCCAGTTCAGCTACTGAAGTTACAGAGAGTTTTGACCACTTGTATTTTGAAATTTGTAAAGTGGCCTGAAACCGGTACCAAAGTGTGGGGGGTGGGGGGGTGGGTGGGGGGTGGAAGAACCGGAGTACCCAGAGAAAGAACCCCCGACGGTCCGCCCGAATTAACGGTGACACTTACCAGAAGAGAAAAGTCCGACGCCGGAACCCGGTATCGAACATCGCACCTTTGGCATTGGTGGCAGGCGCCTTAACCACTGCGCCATGGACCGTTTCTATGTTTAGAAAGGTCCTACAACAAAGCATCCTTGGGCCAAGTTTGAAGAATGTGGCTTGAATAGTCTTCGCGGAAAATGCCAACGTTTAGTTTACCACGGACGACGGCGGATGGACGACAGATGACGGACGATGGACACTGGCCCAAAACATAGACTCACTTTTGCTTCGCACGTGAGCCAAAATGCTACCCTCATCCGTTTCCGAAACTGTGTGTAGTCATGGCAACTGAACTTTACAGATCGAACTAAGCCTTACTCGTGTGCACAGAGTTATGCACAAGTCGCTGCAGAATTGATCGACCATGATGGCCTGCCTGTAGCTCTCCAACTTTGCCCAAGCACAGTTTGCAAGATGATCCCTTTGGCTGTTGGTAGCGGAATCTTCGCGACAAAAATCGCTACCGACAACTAAAGGGTTAACCCTCTGGCTGTCCATAGCGCTTTTTGTCGAGATGATTCCTGACGGTATTGTCACCATTCCTGAGCTATCAATAATCTTTAACTCATTCAGCCCGATGCCCGTATTTCCCAAATTTTGGAGGCGTCATCTAATGACTATGCACCAGTTGCAGGAGATGGATCGACCATGATAATTCAAGGGCAGAGCCAGATTAGCTTTGAATTAACATGGTCAACCCATCACCTGCTGTAGTGCGTCAGGGCTGAATGGGTTAACTGTAACTATCTTTAACTGTAATCTGTAATCTTTAACTATAAGTTTTAACTGTAACCATCCTTCACTTGGTGATGAGACTGATATAGTTTGAGATGAGATGGACATCGAACCCGGAGAAAGTTTATCCTCATACCATTTCTTGTAAAACGTGCCAACCCGATCTGACTCCATCGTAAGAGGGGAGTGGGGGGGGGGGGGGGGGGCGGGGGGCCTGAGTTCTGTGCAGATTTGCACGAGAAAGCGTAAACGCTGCGCAAGCCACTATACAGTATACTTCAGTACGCAAGGTGATCCTCTATAGCACAGCGGAATACCCTGCTTAGTGGCATGCGCAGGATATGATCTCATTCATACCAGTGATCCCAGTTCATAGACCTGCCCCGTCTAAACTCCACAACAGACAAGTACAATGACGCACTACTGGTTCCCTTTTTGGATCCGCTCCGGCATACTACACACCGGATCCAGGGAGGTAACTAGTGTTGTCTCTCTCTCTCTCTCTCTCTCTCTCTCTCTCTCTCTCTGTTGTGGAGTTTAGACGGGGCAGGTCTATGAACTGGGATCACTTTCTCCTTTCGATGATTCCCCTATTGTGTTTTTTTCCCCGTAGTTTTGCTTCCTCATCTTATTATTATTATTATTATTATTATTATTATTATTATTATTTGCATGCTATGTTTCTTTTCCTGTTGTGTTCTCTTTTGTTTACAGGACAGCTGGCTTTATCCTGAATAAAAAAAAAGATTCATCAAAGATTCATCGTCTCTCTCTCTCTCTCTCCCTCTCTCTCACACACACACAAACACATACACAAACACACCATCACACACACACACACACACACACACACACACACACACACACACACACACACACACACACACACATGCTTGCGCCGGGTTCGTGTAAACATGTCAGAATGCAATAATAGTGCACCACAGTACCCGAGTTTGCTAACTTCCTCGGTCTTCAATTCATTTTCCTGCCTACCAGATGCGAGGGATTTAGAGAGGTGTGCGAGGGAATATCAATGGAACTCACTGTCTGGGTCGGTGTGAAACCACGCGCGATACACAGCCCCAAACTTACACGTACACTACAAGAGAAATTATGTTGTAGTTCAAAGGTGGTGCCAGAACAGCTTGGCGCTTGTAGGTTCCAAGCTGTTCTGGCACCACCTTTGAACTTTCAAGGTCCAGCTATTCTGGCACCATCCTTGAACTATCATAGTCCATCTTCTGTTGAGCTGATGTGTAATCTTGACAGAACTGCAAGATGAGTGAGTTTTGCCTTAAGCCTCCACGCGCCAAACCCCTTCCCTGCCAGTGGACGCAGACTGTTTTGGAAATCGTTGTAAATTCAATGTCAGAGGTCCCCAGCCGTCAAAGAAACAAGGATACAAAGTTGTTTCAGTGAGAGGTATACATTCTCATGAGCCCGGGCTCGTGAGTCTATATGTCTCTTGCATCTGGATCGTGTTCACTTTTTTTCTTAGGCATACGGTCTGAATACAAACACTTGCATATAATATCCACTGTATCGAGTACATGTACAACTATCGGGCACTTGGGCGTCTCCGTCAATTTGTTACCGTTGTAGCTGAATCGAGGGAGACAACCACTACGCTCTTTTATGGCGATGGAGTGGAGCGAATATGGGTCTTTTACAACTTCAACTCTCTGAACTAAACTAGTTAGAAGACTTCACAAATCAGCCATACATTTCCGCTAACATGACACTTTTTCCTTGTCTTGTAAAAAAAACCAACGAGTCCGCGGGAAGAACGAATAACAAAAAAAAAAAAGGACAATAAATGGAGAAAAAGAAATAGAAAAAGGCCAGCCAAAAAAGAGAGGATGTGATTGATTGGAAGTCCTCATGGGCGACCCCCAACTGTTAAATTAAACAACAGAAAATAGAAGGGGCCCGCAAAAAAAAAAACTCATTTTATTCTTACTGAGTAAATCTGTGCTTCCCGCCCGCCGCGGTGCCAACAAACCGTGCAATGAACTGTCGCAGAATCAATGTTTGGCAAGACGCGAAGACTGCAACCCAGAGAACCTTCTCCGCCCGAGTTAACCAAGGATACAGATTAATAGGGCCATATGCATAAAAAGGCGTAAAGAAAAAATGTATGTGCTGGTCTGTGATTTTGGACATTACGGCTGAAATCCGTAAGGTCCAAAATCACAGACAAGCACACACATTTAAGAGGGACTGTAGTAGTGACTGAAAACTATTTCCCTACGGTCTCCTTCAGGGTCTATGCTTTTGTTCACGTGCGCTTGGTTCGTTTTGGGACTACACGTTTCTTTAGGAGTATGCACGGTCAACTCGCTCCAGCTTCGATCCACACTGGTTACCTCCCTCGATCAGCTCCGCACTTTGCGGAGCTGATCGAGAGAGATGTAACCAGTGTGTCTTCGTTCCAGAATCGGGTGTGTGGCACTAAACACGGGCAGGAGAACTAAAGGTGGCTGTTGGAAAACGACAAAAAGCAACGGGTCCGCTTACGACGACAGGTTACCTTTACCTATATACCCAGGAATGCGCAAAAAAAAAGTGGATTAAAATCCCGGACGAACAAGAGATATCCATCAGTCTGTCCATTCACAAGTAGTTATCATCAGAACACGTGCAATTTTGATCTATTTCTCATTTCCCAAAGTCAATTGATGCGGTCGGTACTTCTGACTTTTGTCATATCCGAGCTTGTCGTAAGCGACGTTGTCTGTGCCGTCAAGTCCAAAAACAATTACATAGTACAGAATGTATCGTACTCGTGTCAATCTCATTTTTCCATTTCATTTGTGACGGCGGAATCTGACCCCTGCAATGCGTCTGAGGTTGCCCAGAAATGGAACTCTCTTTTATGGAATTAGAAGTCATAGGAGGTCGTCTTTTTCTGTCGTCTGCGGCTGTTCTCGCAGACGCCGCAAAACACTGATTTCATGTCCGACTCTGAAGATGCAAATAGCGGCAGCAAGAGGCATAGATTCTCATGCGCCCCTGCAGATGTCAATGAATTCGTACGGGACGGCCTGGTGTCCGGAGACCCGCTAGACCCGGTTAACCGACCCCTATCCCTAAGTTAAAGAAACCGTGGGCTTGAATCAGGAAGAAGAAAGAATTGGATTGGGCGAGGGGAGGGGAGGTGAAAGGAGACAGAAACGAAATTAAGGGAGAGAAATATATACGCGTAACACGTAAGGGATCTATTTTTGTTATTCGACTTTCTGTTGCATGCCAATAGGAAAAAATGTACTCAACCCAAGAGTTAACCAATTTCGCCTGCAAATGACAATGACTGATTCGCACACATCGCGGTTCGCCTATGACGTCATCCATAGTGCCTTCGTCTCAGCCAATGGCCGATTTTCGTGTCAATTTTGACTCTTGTATTTAATTTGTATACTTTTCTTGCCTTTGCGTCGTCATATATATTATTATTATTATTATTATTATTATTATTACATGGTATTTATATGGCGCATTTCTCATATTTATATTATAACTCGATGCGCATAATGTAGCCGCGAACTGAACCCAACAAGCACGCTCACGTGAATCACACGCATTCACTCACACACTGTACGTAATCACAGAACATTCACGTGGTGCTAAGGGCAAGCTCAAGCGAGCTACTGACGGTATCTGGAAATCGTTTTGTATTTGAAATTTTATTAAGTTGGCTGAAACTGATACCAAAGTGATATATAACGTTACTACTATTCACACGTATCTTTGGTAGCATAACTTCAGCTACAGCAACCTAATCAGGCGAACATTTTATGAAGGAACAACGTATTGTCATGGCTGTCCGCGTTCAAGCTTGTAAATGTATGGCGAACCCGAATAGAGGGCCTCACTGCTGCATTTGTAGCGCTTCCCGTTTATAAACTGACTATGGCGTCGTTTTCTGTGGACAGCAAACGCTCCAACACTTCTTGTTTTCTAGGCTTTCAGCGCACATTTGACAACTTTCTGAATTAAAGACTTAACTTGTTCAAAATTATAAACTCACAACCATGGAGTCAGGACATTAAAACTGTTTTACACCTTGGCACATCTTTAGTTCGATCAACACTTATCTTTGGTCAGGAAGTCTACTTTACTGCCCCAGCTACTTTTCTACAGAAGCTGCAAAGCATTGATAGTAAAGCAGTTAAATTGGCCCTTGGAGTTTCAGTTCATACTAATACTGTAAAAACCTACAAAGAAGCAGGTATTCTGTCTTTATCCGATCAACGTAAATTAGCAACTGCAAAATACATTGTCCGAAGCCTGTCCGTCCAAAATTCAGTACGAGAAGACATATTTTTAGACGCAGATGTGGATTTCCCGAAGAGAGCGCAAACAATCCCGTATCTTTTACCTATACGTAATTATGTCAAAGATGCTATAGAAAACTGCAATATAGATATCAGTTCTATTCCAGTTTTACCAGTAACACCTACTATACCTCCGTGGGAACATATTAATGCTACTTTCGATATAGATTATACATATTTGAAAAAAGGTGAGGATGTGAACGTTTGAGCAAATTTAGTGAAAAAAAAATTACAGAAAACATTTTAAACATTTGAAAATTTTCACAGATGGGTCTGTCTTAGATTCTTCAGACTGTGGTGCAGGCATTGTTATTCCAGATCTCAAATTGAAGAAATCTTTTCATCTCGGTAAAGGATTTTCTATATTTACGTCTGAACTGTATGCGATTCTCATGGCACTAAATTTTATTCAATTTAACATATTGATTTGTGTCGATTCTAAATCTGTTCTATATAGTCTAAAAAGCTGGGATTGTAAAACTAGAAAGGACTTAGTCTATGAAATAAAACATATTATGAGCTGTATTATGTCCAGAGGAATAGGGATCGATTTTCTTTGGATACCCTCACACTGCGGAATTTATTGGAATGAAATTTGTGACAGACATGCAAAAAAGGGAGCTATAAATAGAGAAAACTCAGCAGTTTGTAATAATATGCAATTATCTCTACATGAATTGTACTCTGTGCTAAACAGCTTTTTCACAAAGATGATATGAAATATACTTATCATGTTCCACCTTGTTCAAGAAAAACAGCTTCGTTGATATACAGGTTAAGACTAAATTCTTGGAAAACAACATTCTCAAAAGACATCGAAATGCGAGTGCTTAAGCCCCATCTCTGTTAAACATATATTCTGTGAGTGTCCTATTACAATGAATCTGTTGACAAAAAACAACATAACAGTTGAAAAATTAGCAGAACACGTGTATGACATCTTACATAGAAATATTGCAATTCCAATAGTTAATATCATAATCCATAGTATGGTGGGTAAACTATTATAATAAGTAATTTGTGTGTGTGGTTGGCTGTTAATTATTGCTATTCTTTGATATTCACAAGTTGTGTGTTTGGTTGTTGATTTTTTCTTCTTTTTTTTTTTTTTTTTTTTTTTTTGGGGGGGGGGGGGGGGGGGGGGGGGGGGGTCTAATATCACCAATGTGTGAAAAGACGTTAAATAAAATCCTGATCCTGAATGGACGGCGGCCATTTTTTTCACCTAAAACGTCTGCAAACCGCAACGCACAGAAGCTGCGTTCACCATTTTCAACCATTTACCGTAAGAAGAAGGAAAAGACATGCACTACTTTCGCGCAGGAACAACCAGCTGTGGCAGAGATCGAAGGCGGGAGACGAATATCGTTTCTCCTCCTTCAATTCGGTGCCATGGGGTCGTTAAGTCATTCGAGACGTGCCGCCTCCGGATACACGGCTTACGTAAAGGAACGAAAGAAAATCGCCGTGTGGAGTATGGGATGTCTGCAGCCTGCACGAGCCGCCGGGAACCATTACATTGTATGCCTACAGCAATGATTTCTGTCCTATTTCAAGCAGACGTCGCAACTGCACTCTCACGGTGGGTAACCATAAGCACAAACTAACTGTTGTCTAGATCCTTTATCTTTTTCACTTAACCAACGCTACATGGTCAAAACAGTATGAGTAGCGGTCTGTAAGCCGTGAGGTCCAAAATACAGACCACTACAAACTAACAACTGCTACTGACAGACAGACCTCGGAAGATTTAACAAATTCGAGACGGGCCACATCCGAATACGCAGCTTTTACGGATGTCACGTCTTGAATGAGTTAAACCTTTGGCGGTCGGTAGTTCCTTTGTCGTGGCGATTTCTGTAGGACGACAAAAAACCGCTACCGACAGCCAGAGAGTAAAAGACTTGATCGCTGAACAACTTGGTGCCCAGCAAAGGTTAGTTGGTTATTGGGGCTTAATGCCGAGCAGGCGACTAAAGCCATCTCACGGTGGTCCCAGCAAATGGATTTACCTTTGAGCTATCCTGCTTAAACCACCACCACCGCAAGTTGATTCTGGCAAGGAAAAATGTATTGCGAAAAAAAAAGAGAATTTGTCTCAGCACCGGTCCCGTTATTCTCATGCAGAGCATGCTCCTGTTGCCAAATCAGCTTAGCGGGGCTGAAAGGAATTTATCAGATTTGCAAGTGTAGCTGTGTCATTCAAACAGCCATGCGTTGAGACATGCAACGCAAAAAAAAAAAAAAAAAAAAAAAAAAAAAAAAAAAACAACCAGTAACTAATACGATGATATGATGGGGAAAAAGCACCCAACACCGGAGTGGCAGACTTTCGCCTTTATCACTCACCTTCTTCAATGGTGGCATTATACTGGCTAACCCTCTGGCTATCGATAGTGACTTTGGTCGAGGGGATTCCTGCAGGAATCGCCTCGACCAAAGTCACTACCGACAGCCAAAGGGTGAAAGAAGGCTAGTAAAGCCGAAAATCTACCACGGGTGTTGGGCGGATTTTTTTTTCATCACATTAACCCATTTAGCCCCGACGCACTACAGCAGGAGATGGATGAACCATGATAATTCAAGGGTAGCGCCAGATTAGCTTGGCGCCATCACGCGCCAAGCTAATCTGGCACTACCCTTGAATTATCATGTTCGATCTATCCCCTGCAACTGGTATATAGTTGTTAGGTGACCCCTTCAAAATTAGGGAAATGCGGCCCTGGGGGCAAATGGGTTACGTTACTGAAAACAACAATGGAAAGTATGTGTGTGTGTGTGTGTGTGTGTGTGTGTGTGTGTGTGTGTGTGTGTGTGTGTGTGTGTGTGTGTGTGTGTGTGTGTGCAGTCCCGCCAGCTCCTTCCATATGCAAAAGGCAAAGACTCTATTGATTATTCCGAATTACTTCCAAAACAATGTTTTTCTCCGTCTCTGAGAACGTGTGTGCTGGCACTGCATATGTGCAACTTTTGAAGGTCGAGTACTTTTCAAATGTCAATTTTTCCCCGTTTCTTTTTCTAAACTCTTCAACTGTATGAGAAAAGACAGCGAAGTCAAGCAGGTGGAAAGTTTGTTGTCGGTATAACCTACACTCGTGATGCGTGATTGGCGTTTTTTTCGGTTCCCGTTATTCGTGATTGCAGTTTGTTCATCCTCGTGATCCTTGAAATTGGATTGTGGGGTTGTCGTGAAACGTGAAAGCCAAAATAAAATTTTTGTGATCCGTGGAAACGTCCTGGTTATTTCGTGAAACGTGAAAAGTCTGTTGCCGCTCTTTAATTTCTAGTCAGAAATTTACGTTTGATTTTCGGACGAGCAGAAGAATGTGGTGATTGGTCTTCGTGCACACGAACATCCAGCGTACAGTTATCCCCACCCCCACCCCACACCACCACCCCGCTGAGATTTCGGCCAGTGAAAAGTGTTTTCATTGTCTCTTTCCATCGTGAAACGTAAATGCCAATTTTGGGGGATTCGTGATATGCAAAATAAATCGTCGTAAATCCGCGATGCCCCCCCCCCCCCCCCCCATTATCCGTACCCTCCTTGTTCCATAAGTATTTTCATGCAAACATCACTACAGCACAAGTATCTGTGCTGCCTAACTGATTTGGCAATCACTGAAGTTAATTATTTGTACCAAGCAACTGATCATACACCGCCTCTATTTGTACGCAGTGACTCGCAAAACAAATCTACGCCCTCTTCCACAGCCGCATCATACTCCTCTGAACACTAATTGCGTTTGAGTTCTAGGCCCAGCGGACAATTTGGGAAGAGCCTGGTGATTCGAAATTGACCAGCATTTTCGCTGGAAGTGATAGGCCGAATTAGTCCCTTATCCATACCCTTGCATCTGCAAGAGGCGTAGATTCACAAGAGCCCCTGCAAAGCAGGGGCTCATGTGAATCTATGCCTCTTGCTCGCCCAGGTGGGGCCACAGCTCAGTCTTCAACTGGTGGTGTTCCGGTTTTAGCGTGTGATCAACGGTAATGCTGGCAGACAGATTTGATTTCGTCAGCCCTGATGAGGCCATAGGGCGATCCCCACACTTTCTATTTATCAGCTTTCAGGGCTGCCAGTCACCCTAAGCACTACACGCGCACTGGTCCGTGATTTCGGGTCTTGCAGCCGTTGGTCGCAAGGCCCGAAATCACAGACCGGCGCTGACTCCCCTAACCGCCAATCTCTTCCAACACAATGCTTGTCCATCTCCGTAAAAGATCACCTGTCCGACTTGCTAACAATACATCAGTCATTCCTTTCCATTTGCACCAGACGCAATTTCGCATCAGCTCCTGCACGGGCTCCTCCGTCTGTGGAAGGCTTAGATGCTCATCAGCCCCTGCAAACACCAAAGAGGCACCACAGATTCTCATGAACCCCTGTAAATGCAGGGGTCTATGAGGATCTCCAGTGCCTCTTTGCTGTTGGCTGCAATCCGAATGGGCTTCTGTTCACGTGCACTTCTGGCTGGTTAATCTCCCCGCAAACCCTCCAAACCGGACAGGATCTGCGAAACTGTAAATCACGTGACCTTTTGCATCATAAAGCCCACTCGAGGCTTGGCCAGAGTACTAGGGAATTTCCCCGTGTAGATGTAAATATGCGCCACTGGTCGCGAGCCATGTGTAATGCAGGATTTTTTTTTTTGTTGTTGGTGTAAGTCACATACTGAGAATGTTGTCTAATTTTTCCCAAAAATATTTTACACAGAAAACTAAACCCATAGCTAACACATTTAGTCTGAATGACTCTATTCACGAGTTTAAAAAAAAAAAAAAAAAAAAAAACTTTAATGTTAGTTAAAAAAAAAAAAAAAAAAAAAAGAAGCTTCGCTTTCACTTCAGGATGTCTCCAGGCATAGGTAAATTTCCCGACCAACGGAATTCTACGTTTGCTAATCGCACATATGCGTACATATGGGAGCGCAGGTACTAGGCTACTGCCTGGTCAGACTAAACCCTGCATGCACTGCAATTTTTTTCAATCTAGTCTGTCTTGCCACTAATCACTTTGGCAAAATAAATGACGCGTGCTTGTGGATCGCATGGCCCAGAGCCGTTACTCACAGACCAGCCATCACACAACTCTGTGTCTATCTTGCTGCCAATAACTCTAGCAATCTTGGTAACAATTGGAAGCAATCCAAACGATGAAAGAAACACTCTTTAAAAGGGCAATCACAAGACAATGGATTGTGTTGTAATTGACCTTTGCAAGAGTGTTTCTTTCTTTCTTTAATGGGGTTTTCTTTGCATTTTTCACGCTTGTCAGTCACTTTATTTTGTCTGATTTAACGAAAAACTTCTTCTGTGTGTTGCACAGAAAAGTACAATTTTAGTAAGATAAAGGAAACTGGTCACAAGGATATTTATAAATGCTTTAATGGCTATAAATTTATAAATGTTTTAATGACAACTTATAAAGTTTCACTTAAATTACTTAGAGTAAAAATTAGTTAGAAAACATTAGTCTGTGACCGGGTCTGTTGGCACTGACAAAGTGCGGTACCGTAAAGGTTAAAGCCCTGCCCTGCGGCTAATTCTCCAATATTTACTCTGTCGGGAATCCAAATATAGCCGACTGATTTGTCCTCTGGAACGCAGGAAAAGCAAGAGGAAACGCTAACAAGCGCTGTGCAAAGAAGCCCGCCAGCCTCCGCCTTGTGTGATCAAAACAAGGAAAGAGGCGTCAACTCAGATAAAACCCCCAATGCGCAAAAAAACGTCGGGCCGACGTCGACCGCCGTTGGCCCGCGCAGGGCCGTGCGCGGGCCAACGTCGGCCCGAAGGCCTTTGCGCACTGAGACGTATAAGGATAATCGTCAAAATGAAGTTAGCGTTTGAGACATGTCGCATAGAATGCGTCATATGAAATTAGTGTTTAAGACATGAAGCATAGAATGCGTCAAATGAGGTTAGCGTTTGAAAGGAGCCGCATAAAATGCGTATGATGAAGTAATCGTTTGAGGCATGCCGCATAAACGCGTCAGATAATAAGTTGGTGTTTAAGACACGACGCATGTCACAACTCACAAACGGTAACTTTACTTTCCGCGTACTGAATGAGTAATATGCGGCACGACTCCAGCGCTGACGTATTGTAACACGTATCGCGGCACGTCTCGAGTGAGCCAAAGATTATAGAGCTTCTATACTCTTTGAGTGAGTTCTGCTTCACAGTGCAAAAAGGGTCAGAATAAAAACTGTGATAATACAGTGTTTTCATTTCCGCTGGCATTCTTTACATCCGTGGTCGCAAATAGGCCTACTCTGCCAACCGATTCATGTGAAGCAGAAGGAATATTTTCGTACAACAATTACGAGATCGCTGCACAGGAGTGTTAATGGAGTCAGCAAAAAGGACAGGCCCAGCCTGGTTGTCTCCCTTGCTTTGATACCGCTGATCAGAGGTAGCGAATCGAGGGAGACAACCATTGTGGTGCAGGTCCCTATAAACCACTAGCATGAGTCTTGACGGATGACTAGAAACTGAGCAATTCAGCACATCTCAAACTAGCAAGGCGACACTTGAGGATCTAAGCCTTTTGCAGACAGGCAAGATTCAGCTTGCTAAAACCCTGTGCGAAAGGGATTCTTGGGCCAACATCGGCCGCTGTTGGCCCGCGCACGGCCGTGCGCGGGCCAACATCGGCCGCTGTTGGCCCGCGCACGGCCGTGCGCGGGCCAACAGCGGCCGATGTCGGCCCAAGGATCTTTTGCGTACCAGGGAGCAGTTGCATGAGTGAGCTTAGTCCTGCACCAGGTACTACGAAAGCTAGGTGCTCCGCTAGGTGCTAAGCTAGGTGGACTAAACTCGCTCATGCAACTGGCCCCAGGAAGCCACCGCTAATGGCAAAGGGAAGGGCCATCGCTCGCGCGACAAAAACTTGGCTCCATAAAAGCGTGGCAGAGAATTAACCTTCGCAAACAAGCAAACAATGGGCCATCATTTGTGGAAACACGCCGAGGACTCAGCTTTGCAGGAACTAGACAAGCAATTTCCAGCAGCAATTTGACACTCAAATCCCACGTTCTCCTCCGTCCGCAAACGGAAGACGAGAACCTAGAAGGCTTTGGGATATGGATTTCCGCGTGAATAATGTAATCCCTCTGGACAAGAGACGTCGTCAGAATATGTGCACGCATCTTGGCGGATGAACGATGGCTGACGTTGCACCAGACGAGATATTTCAGGATGCAAAAAAAAAAAAAAATTGCAAGAGACATAGATTCTCATGAGCCCATGCAGTCGCAAGGGCTCATGAAAATCTTGCCTCTTGTTGGCTCATGTGGTCAATTCTTTTCTTTGAAGACAGAGCGAGCCATCGAGAACTAGGTGCTTGATGATTCCGACAACCGACTTAAATGGAGGACCCAATGGTGCCATCTGTACGGTTGGACACAGAGTGCAATGGTACACATCTCTCCTACCAAAAGGCGAAGATCCGTATCAGCACCTGCACACCGCAGTTGCTTACAAGACCCTATGCCCTCTGAGATGGAAACTGAATTAACGTTGCTTCCAAGCATGCACAAATCCGACCTCGTTCTCGTTTTTGCGTGCTGGATCTCACGGCGTCCGCCGTAAGGTCCAAAATCACAAATCTGTACATAACTCATCAAAGACGTCAATGCGGCTAAGCTGCACACCCGTGCCCTCTGCAAAAGCTCATAAAGATCAGTGTGTCTGCATCTTGCTACAGAACGGATTCTGAGTCAAATAGTGACGATTTCCGGAAGTCAGAAGAAGTAGGCCAAAACTGCACGCGTTCCGACGAAAACAGTGGATTAAAAGCCCAGACAAACATGCGATATCGCATGTTTGTCCGGGCTTTCAATCCACAGTCAGTTCCGGCGAAACACGTGCGATGTAGACCTACTTCTGATTTCCGAACGTCAATTTGAAGCGGACATGAATTTTGCTCCAGCGCAAGTGATCAAAGAAATGTATAGGAACTTTTTTACTTGCACTGCAAAATACCAGACGCTGATTTACCATGAATGCTGAAGAGTAGTGCTTGTTTCACTTTGCTTCTATAAATGAACACAGAAGACAAGATACCAGTACCACCCTAACGGCTATGCCGGCAAACCCATCTTGTGTTATCTGTGCAAGGGGTGAGCAGGCAAGTCTAATATGCGAACTGTCTTTTTGACTGATTGATTGATTGATTGACCGAGTGATTGACTGATCAGACTGTACTAGGTGGCCTTACTAGTTACAGCAACACAGATTAAGGGTGTGCATGCCCTGCAGGTATAAAAATATACAAGAAGAAGAGGGCGGATATCTTTCAGTTCTCTACGATCAACAAAAACATTAACTCATTCGAGACATGCCACCTCCGGATACGTGGCTGACGCCGCGTGTCCGGAGGCGGCATGTCTCGAATATGTTAATCTCAACAATCAAATGGAAATCGTACAGTGGTCACATGATGACCATACTTAGTCAGTAAAAGCCTCCAGACAAAATGGTACAGTCACGTGGTGATCACATTTAGCCAAACAAAGAAAAAACACGTGGGCCGATCACACCATTACCCTATTTAGTCGTACACTTCGACCTGACGACTTACCTATTTCTGAAGAAACAAATGGCCAGTTCCTAAAAACGGGCAAGAGACATAGATGTTCATGAGCCCCTGCAGCTCAGGCCGGGGTTCATGAAAATCTTTGTCTCATACAGATGGACGCGTCCGGTTGTGGGACTGAGCTGTTAAATGCCAGACGAACCTTGCTAATGAGAACATGTCTAACTTTCTCTCGGCGCTCGTCCCCTCTGGCTGAACAGCGTAACAGCGAGCCGATCGAATCACATTAACACATTCGCGGCCAGCCGAATCCGGATGCGCGGCTTATGCCGCGCATCCGGATGCGGCTGGCCGCGAATGAGTTAACCGGCAATTTTTCCAATCAGACGTCGATTTACGCTCACAGAAATCAGTAAAAGCACAGACAAGACTAATGTTGAAGTGACCTGTTGCGGCTGAGCAACGTGTTATAAATGCTGTCGTGGTGATAGCTTGCTGATGCAAACTGTCGCAGCACCAACACGATTCCAATAAGTTGGGTATGTAGGTAAGACAATGGCACGGACTTCAAACAGTCTGCGGATTCATCCAGCCCGCCGCCCCATGTGCAAGAGGTATATATTCTCATGAGCGCATGCTGCCGCAGGGGCTCATGAGACTATATACCTCTTGCAAAAAGTTGCTTCATTTACATCCACAGTTTGGTCTGGTGCTAACAGTATACCTATTACTGAGGACGCACACTGCATTGATCGGGGCGATCTAGCTAAACAGACCCTTTATTACTGTCTGGACGCCCTTACTGATTTAGGATCTGACTCTCATTTTGGAAAATATGCAACTCCTATTGGCCCAGAAGAAAACCAATTTATGTGGTGGGAAAAAAATTCTAAAAATCTAAACATATATTCCCCTACCCCATCTTATAAGATTAGCATACACAAAGTTCAGCATACCCATCTAATAAGATGGGGACACTGAACTTTGTGTACGCTAATTCGTTCTGCCATTAGACACACATGTTTTTCACCATGTGACTTCTGAAGCTGGCATGTAGTATGTGCTGGTACCCTTTTTAGCTTGACAATGCCAGGCTGTTACCCTTTTCAACAGTAATATCAGTAGATAGGGTCGGTCAACATTCTTCCGTTCTTAGTACTAGCCCTCTCAGTATTATTATTATTATTATGATTTTTATTTTTTAAATAAATGCCACGTGTGTTACAAAGGTAACAATACGTCTGTTACAGTTCATTTCTTTAATTGAGAGTTATGGATTATTTATGATGCCATGTGTTGTATGGGCAGACAGTGAATTTCCCCGTGAGGGATTAATAAAGTATTATTGTATTGTATCTGTTACATGTATCATCCTTCAGAAACAAAGGCGAGAAGTCTGACTGTTCCAACTATCGGGGAATTACCCTGCTGTCCATTGCTGGGAAAATCTTTGCAAGGCTGCTCCTGAATCGGCTGGTACCTGCCATCGCTGAAGACCAACTCCCAGAGGGCCAGTGTGGCTTCAGAGCAAACAGGAGCACCACCGATATGGTCTTTGTGCTGAGACAGCTACAGGAGAAGTGCCGCGAACAGAACAAAGGGCTGTACGTAACATTTGTCGACCTAACAAAAGCGTTCGACACTGTGAGCAGGCAAGGCATGTGGCAGATCCTGGAGCGGCTTGGCTGTCCCCCAAAGTTCCTCAACATGATTGTCCAGCTACACGAGGACCAGCAAGGCCAGGTCAGACTCAACAATGACCTCTCAGAACCATTCCCTATTCTCAACGGCGTAAAGCAGGGCTGCGTGCTGGCACCGACCCTCTTCACCATCTTTTTTAGCATGATGTTGAAGCAGGCCACAGTGGACCTCGATGATGACGATGCAGTGTACATCAGGTACCGTCTCGATGGCAGCCTGTTCAACCTCAGACGACTGCAGGCCCACACGAAAACCCTAGACCAACTGATTCGTGAGCTGCTTTTTGCTGATGATGCTGCCCTCGTTGCACACACAGAGAGAGCCCTGCAGCGCATCACGTCTTGCTTCGCAGATGCTGCCCAGCTCTTTGGACTCGAGGTCAGTCTGAAAAAGACAGAGGTCCTCCATCAGCCGGCACCCAAGACAGTGTATCGCCCTCCTCACATCACCATTGGCGAGTCTGAACTAAAGTCAGTGCACCAGTTTACTTACCTTGGCTGCATTATCACGTCGGACGCCAAGCTGGACAAGGAGCTTGACAGCAGGCTGGCAAAAGCGAACAGCGCTTTCGGGCGACTTTTCAAGCGGGTGTGGCACAATCAACAGCTGAAAACAGGCACCAAGATACAGCGTGTACAGAGCTGTGGTCCTCACCACCCTGCTGTATGGTTCCGAGTCCTGGGCCCTCTACCGCAGCCAACTACGACTCCTCGAACGCTTCCACCAGCGCTGCCTGCGTACCATCCTGGGCATTCACTGGAGTGACTATGTCACCAACGTCGAGGTCCTTGAACAGGCTGAAACTGTGAGCATCGAGGCTTTGCTGCTGCGGACACAGCTCCGCAGGGCAGGGCACGTCTCCAGGATGGAGGATCATCGCCTACCAAAGATCACCCTGTTCGGCGAGCTTGCTACTGGACACCGTGACAGAGGGGCACCAAAGAAGAGACACAAAGACTGTCTCAAGAAGTCACTTAGTGCCTGCCAAATCGACCACCACCAGTGGTCTTCGCTTGCTGCGGACCGTGACACCTGGCGCTCCACCATTTACAAGGCAGCTGTCTCCTTTGAGGACTCTCACAGAGCTAGCCTTAAGGACAAGCGGCTCAGGAGAAAAAACAGAGATGCCGCAGCTCAGAACCCTGGCCATACCTTCCCCTGCAGCCACTGCGGTCGAACCTGCCTGTCTCGGATTGGCCTCCGCAGCCACGAACAAGCCTGCAGACGTCGTGGGCAACTCCTATAAAATCTTCGTTCGCGAAGTCAAGCCAAGAGAGAGAGATCATCCTTCACCTTTTTTCCCCTTTTCTAGACTGCACGCATCACAAGACTAAATCTCTGTCATGGAGTGATTAATATCATTCTCGAAAGTGTGTTTTTCAAAGGTTAAATTTTGTGTGAATGTGTGTGTGTGTGTGTGTGTGTGTTAAATTTTGTGTGAATGTGTGTGTGTGTGTGTGTGTGTGTGTGTGTGTGTGTGTGTGTGTGTGTGTGTGTCTCTCTCTCTCTCTTCAGAAAGGCCAGCTGACCTATCCCGTCCAGACCATCATTTAGGACCACCTAAATAATGGAGTTTACGACAGTGTGCAGCCACCTAAATGATGGTCTTTAATGACAGGTGATCTGTCTCACAAGGGTGCCCAGTAAACAAAGGTCCTGGGGCCCACGATGGCCACAGTGGGCGTGCGCGGGCCAACTGCGGCCGTTGTGGGCCAAAAGACGTTTTGTTACTGGGGTGGTCACTCAAAACAAGTTCTGCCATATGGAGCCTTGGAATTTCACCCATAATTCATTCATCTCCAGTATACTAGAAGAAGATATACTCCAACGATGATAGTTTATGGGTGGTTCCAGAATAGTCTGGCGTCAGGCTATCCTGGCACCAGCCTTGAGCTACTATGGTCGAACTAACTCCTGAACCGTTATGTAGACTTCAGAGAACAACTTTCAATTTTGGGAATTGCGATACTAGAATCAATGTGCTGCCAATTTCAAAGGGCAGGATTAGAAATTTGACAGTAAAGTTGAAATGGTGAATTAATATGTAAGTGTGTGTGCAGAGTGCTCTTGAGGTTAGTCTGTTCTGAAACATTCACGGGCACCCGGCCAGACAAAAACCAGTCATTGGCAAATTGCTTTTCTCTCTCTCTCTCTCTTGCGCTTGTGAGCATGTTAACCCCTTCCCCGCCCCCCCCCTCTCTCATTGTACTGTCTGTCTCTCACACACACAACACACAATCACACAGACACATGCCCACACACACGTTCACACATGTACATCTAATGAAAATCATACTTAAATGACAAAACGTACAAAGATCTACAATAAACAAAACCTGTAAAAACAAACTAAACCAGTGCAAAAAAACAAAACAACTATCATGAACAAAATAAATTCAAAGATGGAATAAGACACACGCCACAACACGTACACATCACTGCAGTGAAACGAAAATTGAAAAAAAGACAAATCACACCAAGTGTACACTTGCTCACACAGCTGTATACTAAATTTGCATTGATACCATCTAAAACACAAGACACTAAACTAAGAGGCTTCGAACAGATTTGTATGTGAACTATTATGCACACAGACTAGAACACGTACTACACACCAAAACATGCCTGTGCAATCCTTAACCCGTTTAGCCCCAAGGTCCTATTTCTCAAAATTTGGAAGTGTTGCCCAACGACTATGTATCAGTTGCAGGAGATGGCTTGACCATGACAATTTAAGGGTAGTGCCAGATTAGCTTGGCGCCTTTAGGCGCCAAGCTAATCTGGCACTACCCTTGAATTATCATGGTCAGGCCATCTCCTGCTGTAGGGACCCAGGGCTAAAAGGGGTTAAACAATTGGTTGTCGGTAATGTCGAGGTGATACCTGCAGGAATAGCCTTGACGAAAAGCTACCCACAGCCAAAAGATTAAAGAACAAATGTGTGCTGGTCTGTGATTTTGGACCTTACGGCCTGCAGCCGTAAGGTCCAAAATCACAGACCAGCACACACATGATAAAACTAAAACGAATGACTTGCATCATTAGAAAATGCACACGCAAATAAGAAACCTTTTGTTAGAAAAAAAAGATACTACCAGACACACACACAAATACGAAACTTAGAAAGTCAATATTACCATGCCATAAAAAAAGAATGTTAACCCTTTGGCTGTCAGTAGCAGTTTTTGTCACGATCATTCCTGCAGGAATCATTGTGACAAAAACCACCAAAGGGTTAAAAGATGAACGAAAAGCTAGCACGCCTGACATACCTGGTACAGCCACAAAGAATTTGACCGCGTCCTTGTGTCCATGAAACGAAAGCTGGGCCTGCGCCATGGAGCAATAAGGGGTGAAAGACCCTGGCGTCACGCTGTCAGTTTTTGAGTTACTGTACACACGGATGACACCCCCAGGGCGACCACCACCCCCTGGGCTGGCCCCACCCGGTCCTCCTCCAGTCCCCATCACTGACTGTTTGTTGTCTGTGGAACATACAGAATTATAATAACATACATAACAATTGTTACGATTGTGTTTGTTGTCCTGTCAGAGCATACATGTGTTAATCGTAGGAAACGATCCGATATTTATTTAAGCTGTCATGGTTGTGATTCACATACCTTTTTAGTAACATTTTCTTTCGGTCGCGCAGAGCGGATTTCACTTCGTTATGATACGCTAAATTTAGTCCGAACGGTCTAGAAAGGTCGCACTATCTGATGACCGCGTATGTGTGATGTCGGTAAATTGACGACATTTAGTAACAAGTTGTTTGCTGTGCGTGTGAAGCCGTCAGCCGTTTTCTTGTGTGTTACGAAGGATCGTGGTCGTTCTCAAGGTTTCCGACTGGTTTGTGGGCTGCCTGCCATACTTTTGTGAGATGTCATTTTACCAAGGATTTGGAGCTGAAGTGAGCAGCCAAATTTGTGTAGCCTATTGTAGTTTTCTAGAAAGTTCATTTTTTATTAATATTTTTTTAGTTCTGGTTACGTAGATTATTTTGATTGGTTGCGTTGAATGATTTTCTTGGATTATTCTAGAAAGTGTCTTACTATATAACGTTGGTGCTAGGAGAGCGTGAATATACATTGTCTTGCATTGTCAGTTATAGAGACACACAGTTTATCGTAGGTACGTGGCCCGTATAGGGTGTACATTGTGAGAGATACAGCGTAACAGTGTGGTGTACGTTGTGTGAGGAACTTTGTGTCGACAGTGTGGATATTTGCAGAAGAGACTTTGTATCAGTGTTGGTGTATTTGGAACTGCATTGTGTGGAGATCGCATCGCTGAATTAAAATATTGTTGGAAATGTTACTCCAGTATTGTCTACATCCTTAAGCCACGTGTGACGGATTGCAGCTGAATGAAGTTTATTTAAAAGAACCTTACGTGCGTGCGTCTGGTGTGTTTATCATACTACGACTACAACTCCACCACGTAACAACAATCATTATCATTAAATCTGTATTAATCGTCTTCATCATCATCAACACCTTTTTTACTTTGTTTTGTTTCGCTAGCACAAACAATTCGAAAATCGACACCATAACTGTAGTGCTGTACAGGAACAAAGCTTCAGAGCCAGGGGCAAGACAGCTCTAAACATAAGTGATGTCCCTTGCATTTTCTCCTCTTTTTTTTTTTTTTTTGTTTAGGTACATTTGGCTCCCCCTCGCGCTGGGACCATATGGCGTTGAGGCGCGTCCCCTGGGTGGTGGATAGGGGGTCCCTCGTGAGAGGGGTGCACCAAATGAAATAAGGTGCCGTGAACCAACATGGTCTAAGGGAAGGTGACCCTGACAGAAAACCCCTGGTCCTCCTAGTAAGGGGGTTGGGCGTGGGGGTAGCTTCCCCACCCTGCAAAAAAGGAAATAGCTACAAAAACGCCGACGAAAAGACTAACAGTAATTCCTTTCCTGGAGGAGGAAGGTTCTTCTACCAGAAGACTTATGACGTCCTGTGGTGAAAGCCGGAAGTCTTCGGAAGCCACAGGACCGAGCCGCCTCTCTCTATCCAGGGACACAACCATGGGCACATGGAATGTCAAGACCATGTACCAGAGCGGCAAGGCCGCCCAGATAGCAGCGGAAATGCAAAAGTACAACCTTTCCCTGCTAGGTATCAGTGAAGCCAGATGGACGCAGTCTGGCCAGAAAAGGCTGTTAAGTGGGGAGATGATTCTGTATTCAGGTCATGAAGAGGAGAATGCCCCCCATACAGAAGGAGTAGCATTCATGCTGTCACCAGTGGCACAGAGAGCGCTGATGGGCTGGGAACCTCTTGGGCCAAGAATTATCACAGCAGCCTTTAGAACCAAGAAAAAGCTCAAGCTGAATGTCATCCAGTGTTATGCGCCCACTAATGACATTGACGAGGAAGAGAAACAAGAGTTCTACGACCGACTCCAGAGTGCCGTGGACAAATGTGCGGAGCGAGACATCACCATCGTCATGGGCGATTTTAATGCCAAATTAGGGGAGGACAACACCGGATACGAAGAGGTGATGGGGAGACAGGGACTAGGCTCGGAGATGAGTGAGAACGGGGAGAGGTTTGTAGACTTTTGTGCTCTAAACCGACTTGTCATTGGAGGCAGCATCTTCCCACACAGAAGAATACACAAAGCAACTTGGGTCTCACCTGACCATACAACAGAGAACCAAATAGACCATATCTGCATTAGCAAGAAATTTAGAAGATCCCTTCAAGATGTTCGAGTGAGGAGGGGAGCAGATGTCGCCTCAGACCACCATCTGCTTACCTTAAGAATGAAGCTCAAGCTAAAGAAAAGCCGCACAGAGACAACAAGAAGACAGCGCTATAATGTAGGCCTCCTGAGAGAAACTGGAGTTAGAGAAGAGTTTAAACTGGTGCTGTCCAACCGGTTTCAAGCGTTACAGGAGCTAGTAAATGAAGAGGAGGCGGTCACCACAGAGCAGCAGTGGAAGGCAGTTAGAGAGGCGCTGATCTCAACCTGCAAAGACACTGTAGGGTTCAGGAAACACCATCACAAGGACTGGCTGTCGGCACAGACCTTGAAGAAGATAGAAGTGAGGAAGCAGAAGAAAGCAGTTGTCAACAACAGTCGCACGAGAGCAGCCAAAGTAAGGGCACAGGAGGAATACTCGGAAGCCAACCGCGAGGTGAAGAGGAGTATCAGGGCAGACAAGAGGGCCTACACAGACAGCCTGGCAGCAGAGGCAGAAAAGGCAGCGGCAACATGAAACAGCTCTACGACATTACCAGAAGATTGTCGGGCAAGTATGGCCATACAGAAAGACCAGTAAAAGACAAAGAAGGCAAGCCTATTGCAGACAGAGCAGACCAACTTGACAGATGGGCCGAGTATTTTGAAGAGTTACTGAACAGACCTAGCCCACCCGACCCCCCAGACATCCAGCCGGCAGAGACCGACCTACCCATCAGCTGTGACAGACCCAGCCGGGAAGAGATCAGAAGAGCAGTGGCATTTTTGAAGAACGGCAAAGCAGCAGGGCCAGATGGCATCCCAGCGGAGTCTCTGAAAGCAGACCTAGAGACAACGGTGGAGATGCTGTACCCACTGTTTAGAAAGATCTGGGAAGAGGAGGTGATGCCGGCTGACTGGAAGGAGGGGTACCTAATCAAGCTTCCCAAGAAAGGCGACCTCAGCAAGTGTTCCAACTACAGAGGTTTTGATTGATTGTACATTGCTTAACGTCCCGACAGCAACAAGGCTTTCTCAGGACGTGCCTGCACTGCTTGTGAAAAAAAAACTAAACAGAAAATTGAATGTATGTCGCCAGCCGGTCAAATACGTTAAATAAACCAACAACATGGGGCCTAAATAAAGCTAAGACCATTTAGCAACACACATCCAATATCAAGAGCTACAGGCAGTGCAGACAGTAGGGAGAGTTTTAAAAAGGCAAATACAGGTGAATGGACTAAGGGTAGACAGAAACGCATGCCCCAGAATAGAGAGAAAAACCCACCCTGTGGGGCTGACCAGGGTGACCCTGGGAACTAAAAAATACCTAACCCCACCCAAGTCCCCCAGGGCAGACCCGGGTGGGGGTCCAACTACAGAGGAATCACCTTGCTGTCAGTACCAGGAAAGGTCTTCAACAGGATCATCCTAGAGAGAATGAAGAGCTCCATTGACCCCCAGCTGAGAGACCAGCAAGCAGGATTCAGGAAGAACCGATCATGTACAGACCAGATCGCCACTCTCCACATCATCGTGGAACAGTCTCTGGAGTGGAGCTCCCCACTGTACGTCAACTTTGTTGATTGTATGATTGTACAATGCTTAACGTCCCGACAGCAACAAGGCTTTCTCAGGACGTGCCTGCACTGCTTGTGAAAAAAAAAAAATAAACAGAACATTGAATGTATGTCGCCATCCGGTCAAATACGTTAAATAAACCTAACACATGGGGCCTAAATAAAGCTAAGACCATTTAGCAACACACATCCAATATCAAGAGCTACAGGCAGTGCAGACAGTAGGGAGAGTTTTAAAAAGGCAAATACAGGTGAATGGACAAAGGGTAGACATAAACACATGCCCCAGAATAGAGAGAAAAACTCACCCTGTGGGGCTGACCAGGGTGACCCTGGGAACTAAAAAGTACCTAACCCCACCCAGGTCCCCCAGGGCAGACCCGGGTGGGGGGGTCAACTTTGTGGATTATGAGAAAGCATTTGACAGCGTGGACCGAGAGACTCTGTGGAAACTCTTACGACACTACGGTGTACCCACAAAGCTCGTCCGCCTGATCAAGAGCAGCTACGATGGCATGACATGTCGCGTGATCCACGAAGGGCAGTTCACCAGGGAACTCCAGGTCAGAACTGGTGTCAGGCAGGGGTGTCTGCTGTCTCCATTCCTCTTCCTACTGGCCATAGACTGGGTCATGAAGATGACCACAGAGCACAGACGAAGTGGAATACAGTGGACACTGTGGACACAGCTTGACGACCTCGATTTTGCAGACGACTTGGCATTACTGTCCCACACTCATCAACAAATGCAGGACAAGACCATGAGGCTTGCTGACATCTCGTCCCTAGTGGGCCTCACCATCCACAAACAGAAAACAAAGACAATGAGGCTGAACGTAACCAGGGAAGAACCAGTCTTGCTTGCTGGCACCCCTTTGGAGGAGGTGGAGTCCTTCACCTATCTCGGGAGCATCATAGACAAAAAAGGCGGCACTGATGCAGATGTCAGAGCACGAATCGGTAAAGCCAGAGCAGCCTTTCTCCAGTTGAAAAAAGTGTGGAGTTCCAGAGAGCTGTCACAACACACCAAAGTCCGGATTTTCAACTCCAATGTAAAAGCAGTTCTCCTATATGGACCAGAGACTTGGAGATTGACAAAAACCACAGTCAACAGAGTACAGACCTTCATGAACAGTTGCCTTAGAAGAATTTTGAAAATCCACTGGCCAGAGAAGATCAGCAACGTCAGACTCTGGGAGAGAACAGAACAGATAACAGCAGAGAATGAAATTGGACGAAGAAGATGGGGATGGATCGGTCACAGTCTGAGAAAGCCAGCTTCCAGTATCACTAGGCAGGCATTGTCATGGAACCCCCAGGGAAAGAAGAAAAGAGGTAGGCCAAGAAACTCCTGGCATCGAGACCTCCAAGCAGACATCAAGAGACTGGGAACCACCTGGAGTAGAATCGAAGGAGAAGCACAGGACAGGAGTTGCTGGAGGTCTCTCGTCGACGGCCTATACCCGGGTAGGGGTGACAGGCGTAAGTAAGTAAATTTGGCTCCAACACTACCACAGGAGATGGATCATCCATAATATTTCAAGGGTAATGCCAGGTTAGCTTGCCACCTGATGGCACCAAGATGATCTGGCACTATCCTTGAACTATCATAGTTGATCCATCTCCTGCAAATGGTACAAAGTCATTAGGTGACGCCTCTAAAATCTGGATAATGCACCCTTGGGGTTAAAATAGGTTAGTGTCAGCACCATAAACAACATCAGTCAGGAGAGCGGGACAAAAGAGTACTTTCATCCTGATGAGTACATCCACGTTAAAAAAAAATAATAAAAAAAATCCAAACAATATCTTACTTTCTGAGAGAGGGACTGAGATGATGACACCATTGCCTGTACCGATCCACAGACGGTTGCATGAGATCAACATGGCCGTGATGCGCACAAATGAAAATCCCAGTTTTCCTGTGCCTGAAATAACACAAAATGATCTGAAACAGCAGCACTCACAAAAATCCCATAGCTTTCCAATGACTGAAATTACAAACAATTTGTTTAACCCTTATCATTCAGAATACACCAGTGTGTGAAATAAGTGTGACTAAAATAGTTTAAGAGTAGTGCCAGAATAGCTTGTCGCCTTTAGGCGCCAAGCTATTCTGGCACCACCCTTGAACTAAAGCCATTGGTCTATATCCTTATCTGTAAGTACTATAAGGTAGCTTTCATATCGCAGTGTACACATTTGAAGCTTTTAGCCTCAGTATGATATGGGTTAAAGAGATGATAGCACTTAAAGACAAACACAGCTCCCAGTGCCTGCAACAGAATTTGTTTTCAACTCTAAAACTCCCCGAACTAATTGACTTCTATTCTATGAAATGGAAGTCAATTAGTTCTGGGAGTTTAAAAGTGAAATGTGTCACCCCTCAAGAACAAATAATCAAACACAAAGATGTACACAAAGATGGACTGACACAGTCAATCAAAAGATAAATGTGGGTCTACTGGACTTTTGTTATATCCAAAGTTTATTTTATTATTATTATGATGATCATTACCCAGCATTTTGCTGACATAAGGCTCAATGTCCACATCCTGTAGATGTTGGTGGGTGTAGGCGTGATACAACCGCAGCGTGCTGTCCAGTCGGATGGACACCCACACACCATCACCCACCCAGCACAGCTGACGAACTTGACTCTCCTTGCGTGGATGGGCATCAAAGCTTGTCTGTGGAAACAAAAAATGTCAAAACAATGTTGTTTACAAAGAAAACACAGGATGGAGATAACGCTAAGGGGCATATGAGAATGTATATCTCACGCTGGCAGATGTTGGCTCAAATGGTATCCTATCAAACCCTTTTACTGCCAGGACAAAACAAACATCACCCATGAGCAAGAGACAGATCCTCATGAGCCCCTGCAGATGTGGGCGCTCATGATGATCTATGTTTCTTGCCAACACAACTCTGTATCAACTTTTCTTGGTGTAAAATTCACAAAGATTTTAGGAACAGGCAGTGGAGGGGTCAAAGGAAATCATCATCGTTAACCCTTTCGATGTTGGCAGCGCTTTTTGTCATGATGATTCCTGCAGGAATCATCATGACTAAAAGCGCTACCAACAACCAAAAGGTTAATCCTTTTAGCCCCGGATCCCTACAGCAAGAGACGGCTTGACCATGATAATTCAAGGGTAGTGCCAGATTAGCTTGCAGCCAATGAAGTTACCAGTTGTAACGTCTCATCGTGCCACTGGACTCTGATTTCTGTGGCCGAGTGGGTGGGGTTGCTCCAGCGCAACAGCTTCTCCACCAAAATCTCCTTCACACGCAGGTTTTGTGCATGGATCTTCATCTTCACCAAATCTGCTTCTTCATCTTTTTTTTTCTTCTGCCTCCTCCAGAATCCCTGCGGCGATGGGGAACAGGCGAACCGACAGGTAGAGGTTACTACTGGGAGTCGTAGCTCCGAAAGTGCACGTAGATGGCCCGTGGACCAGTGATCGCTCTTCCCTGTACCAGGGGCAGCAGGGAAGTTTGGCAGCATCCCAGGCGACTGAGCAGCCCTCTTTAGGTCAGCACTGCTCACCCTAGTAAGGGAGGGAAGTAGAAAAGGTGTTCCAAATATTGCCTGCCCTACACCAAACCGGTCAGCTTACCGCAGCTGGCGGTTTAACCCTTTTATGCGGTCGAAAAGAAAAACAAAGAAAGAAACTTATTCTCGGTACGTGGAACGTACGAAGCCTGTTGGACAGAGATCAGATGCAGAGACCGCACAGAAGAACAGCCCTCATAGCCAGGGAGCTGGCAAGATATAAGATCGACATTGCGGCTCTTGGTGAAACCAGATTTGCTGACGAAGGCTCGATCTGTGAAGCTGAGGGTGGGTACACCTTCTGGAAGGGCAAAGCTGAGAATGAGGACAGGATACACGGAGTTGGCTTTGCCATCCGCACCACGCTCCTCCGACAGCTGCCTTCTCTTCCCACTGGCATCAGCAAACGAGTGATGAAGCTCCGTTTCCCGATCTCCCACACCCGACATGTCACTATCATCAGCGCCTATGCTCCGACACTCGCCAGCGCCAATGACGACAAGGAGGCGTTCTATGAGAGCCTCGACTCCCTCCTGAAGTCCACTCCTGCAAGTGACAAACTCATCGTGTTTGGTGACTTCAATGCTCGAGCTGGGCGCGAACGTGACTGCTGGGAAGGATTAATAGGCCCACATGGGCTGGGCAAGATGAACTGCAACGGCCTGCTACTGCTGACATTGTGCACTGAGAATGGACTCGCCATCACCAACACCCTCTTCAGGCTGGCTAGTAAATACAAGACAACATGGATGCATCCCAGGTCCAAGCAGCGGCATCTCATAGACTATGTCATTGTCCACCAGTGGGATATTTGCGGGGTCAGAATCACCAGAGCCATGAGAGGAGCTGAGTACTGGACCAACCATCGGCTGGTAAGGTCTGTCCTCAACCTGCACATTGCACCAGCACACAAAAAGAGGCCGAAGCTCACCCGACCTTCATTCAATCTGGCAAATCTGAAGCGCCTGGATGCCAAGGACAACTTCCAGTCCCACCTTGATGACCTGCTAACTGACTATGGACCGTTGACTGGCAACCCAACTGAAATGTGGAACCAGTTCAAGGGGATGGTGACGGAGTCTGCCAAAGACGTGCTTGGACCCAAGCAGAGGGTACACCAGGATTGGTTCGATAAGAACAATGAAGAGATCAACAAACTACTGGAGCAAATGTGCAGTGCCTTCATCGAGTGGCAGAATGACATCAACTCCTTGTCCAAGAAAGACCACTTCAAACACCTCCAGAGAAACGCCCAGAGAGAGCTCCGCAACATGCAGGACACCTGGTGGGACAGCAAGGCAAAAGAACTCCAACACTTTGCTGAATCCAACAACTCCAAGAAGTTTTGTGAGATTAGTTGTTCAGTTTTAAAGTTTTGACAGTGTGTGTAGAGCATTGAATTGTGTGATAGAGTCGACTGAGATGTTTGTAATTGTAACGACACCAACACACATTCCTATGCTTTATGTCTTAAGGCAAATGGCAATAAACAGTATTATTATTATTATTTTTCAGCGCTATGAAAGCTGTCTACGGCCCTGAGAGACCCAGCACAACCCCTCTCTTTTGTTCTGATGGCTACACCTTGCTGAAGGACAAAGGCAGCATCACTGAGCGCTGGAGAGAACACTTCTCAAATCTGCTGAACCTGCCTTCCACTGTCGACCACGCGGCCCTGGACATGATTCTCCAGAAGCCAACACTGGATGACCTTGACCTCTCGCCCACCCTGGACGAGGTCAAGAAAGTAATCAACCAGACTAGCTCCGGCAAGGATGCAGGCATGGACGGCATCCCCACAGAGCTCTTCAAAGCAGCTGGACCTGAGACCCTTGGTGCCTTCCTGAACATTCTGACATGAATCTGGGCAGAGGTGAACATGACACAGGAGTTTAGAGATGCTACAATCATCTCCATGTTCAAGAACAAGGGCAGCAAAGCAGACTGTGCCAATTACCGAGGGATCTCACTCTTGTCCATCGTTGGCAAGATCCTCGCGAGAGTTATCCTCAACCACCTGATCAGCTCTGTATCTGAGGAAGCACTTCCTGAGGCTGAGTGTGGCTTCAGACCCGGCCGCAGCACAGTCGACATGGTCTTCTCTGTGAGACAGGTCCAGGAGAAATGCACTGAGCAGCACATGGACCTCTACGCCGTCTTCATAGACCTGACCAAAGCATTTGACACCGTGAACAGAGAAGGGCTCTGGGTCATCCTCGCAAACCTCGGCTGCCCGAGGAAGTTCACCAACATCATCCGCCTCTTCCATGATGGAATGGTAGGAGTTGTCCAGTCAAACGGTGACACATCCGCACCCATCAACATTTCAAATGGTGTGAAATAAGGTTGTGTTCTTGCTCCCATGATGTTCAACCTGTTCTTCATGTGTGTCCTGACCCATGCAGTATGCGAACTTGAAAAGGGAGTGTACCTGAAGTACAGACTAGACGGCTCTCTTCGACCTCCGTCGACTGAATGCCAGGACTAAAACCATCGAGAGACTGATCCTTGAGGCGCTGTTTACCGATGACTGTGTGCTGATGGCGCACACAGAGTCTGACCTCCAGACCATCGTCAACAGGTTCTCGGAAGCCTCTCGACTGTTTGGCCTCACCATCAGTCTCAACAAGACCGAGGTCCTGCACGAACCAGCCCCAGGCACAAGATCACCCCCACCCAAAGTGTATATTGAAGGCACCGAGCTGAAGACTGTCGATCAGTTCAGGTACCTGGGGAGCATCATCTCTTCGGATGGTACTATCGACAAGGAAATCGCAGCTCGCATCAGCAAAGCCAGCCAAGCCCTGGGTCGTCTGCGCACTCTGCGCTCATTCATGGGCATCAAATGGCAAGACAAGGTGATAAACCTGAAAGTCCTGGACAATTCTGGCCTAGTGAGTGTTGAAGCCTTGATCTTAAAGACATAACTTCGCTGGACAGTTCATGTCATACGCATGGATGATTCTCGCATGCCACGCCAACTCCTGTATGGTGCACTCTCAAAAAGCCACAGGAAGCAAGGACGGCCAAAGAAACGCTTCAAAGACTGCATAAAAGACAGCCTCAAGTACTGCATCTTCCCAGTAAAGGAACTTCAAGCGCAAGCGCAAGACAGATCTGGCTGGCGTGCTGCCACCAGGAAAGCCTGCACGCTCTTTGAACACAATCAGCGCGAAAAGATCACCAGTACCAGAGCTCGCAGAAAGACAGCGTCGACTCTCCCCACAGCTACGTTCCAGTGCCCCCATTGCCCTCGCAGGTGTGGCTCCAGGATTGGCTTGGCCAGCCACACCCGCACACACAAATAGAAGTCATGCACAATGGCGACATCATCGGTTTTTGATGGCCTACCCATTATTATTACCCTTGAATTATCATGGTCAAGCCATCTCCTGCAACTGGTACATAGTTGTTAGGCAACATCTCCAAAATTTGAGAAATGAGACCTTGGGGCTACAAGGGTTAAGCAAGCAAAGACTGCAGTGTGAGCAGATCACGCACTGACAATCATTGTATGTGTATTGACTACTTGATCACACCCCTCATTTAGTCCTTCCCGTTGCCTTTTCAGACCTAATTTTAATTTTTAAAATATCAAAGCCGATGTCAAAGCCAAACTGTGATCTCTGAAAGATGAATGCGCTGGCTTACCTCTATGCTCATTTCCTGAGGACTAATGATGTGGACTTTGTTCTTGTAGCCGCACCACACACGGTTTCCTGCCACTACTGTCATACAACGAATGGAGGACTTGGGCCGACCCAGATCCAGCAGGTGATAATTGAGTAGATCCCACTGACCATCTGCAAGGAAACATGTCAAATATCTGAGAAACACAGAATAACAACCTACTAATGGATTGACCATAATAGTTCTAAGGTGGCGTCGGAATAGCTTGGCACCTCTGCTATGCATCTCATTTTAACCCTTTTGGCCCCAAGATCCCATTTCTCAAATTTTGAAGGTGTTGCCTAATGACTATGTACCAGGTGTAGGAGATAGATTGATCATGATAATTCAAGGGTAGTGCCAGATGAGCTTGGTGCCTGCCTGAAGGCACCAAGCTCATCTGGCACTACCCTTGAATTATCATGATCAATCCATCTCTTGCTGCAGGGTCCCAGGGCTAAATGGGTTAATAGACGTGTACTTGTGTTGTACTTTCTAAGTGGGTCCATCTGGGAAGAACACCCACATACGGTATGGATACTCACTCCCTTCCACCCCTCTTCATTTGGTGAGAAATGGGTAGCCTCACAAGTAAAAGACAAAAAGAAAGCTCACCAGTAGTAAAAATCTATTTTTATTATAATAATTTTGGCGATTTCTTCATCTTACCTGCAGCTCGATGGAATATTGCCACTGTCCCGTCAGCCAAAGCTACAAACACACGTCCTTTTACATGACTGGAACAGACAAAACAGAAATGTGCATGCTTAGCGATCACCTTTTTGGTCTAGACCGTAGGCAAGAAGAAAACATACACAAAGCTCTGTCGAACATTCACAACATCTACACATAAGACTATGCTCAATGTCAGACTGAAACAGAAAAACCCAGGTATACAAACAACAAACCATGAAGATGGACGGCGGAGTGCCATGTATAATGAGCTCATACGTACACTTTTTGTTTTCTTTGATTTATTCACACCAGACCAAGGCGACTGAACAGTATGTGTGTGCGCACAAAAAAAAAAACAACCTCCCACCAAGAAAGAAACATGCTTAGAAAGGCCAAGTACAATACATCTGTGTTGTACTTGTCCTAAGTGTGTTTCTTTCTCTGTGAATTTTGTTGATCAACATATTGAGAATCCCCTTAACCCTTATCATTCGGAATACATCAGTGTGTGAAATAAGTTTGACTAAAATAGTTCAAGGGCAGTGCCAGAATAGCTTGGCGCCTCTAGGCACCAAGCTATTCTGGCATTACCCTTGAACTAAAGCCATTGGTCTATATCCTTATGTGCAAATACTAATATGTAGCTTGCGTATGGCAGTGTACAAATTTGAAGCTTTTAGCCTCAGTATGATATGGGTTAAATGTGCACTGTTCATTGAGACAGCATCTTACAGCTGAGGGCCAGTCCGAACTCTTAACCTGTTTAACCCCACAGCCACACTTCCTAAATTTTGGACGTGTCATCCAACGACTGATTTAATTGCAGGTAATGGATCGACCATGATAATTCAAGGGCACTAACCTTGAATTATCATGGTCGATCCATCTCCTGCTGTAGGGCATTGGGGTTAACCCTTTCAGCCCCAACGTAATATTTCTCAAATTTTGGAGGTGTCGCCCGACGACCATGTACCAGTTGCAGGGGATGGCTTGACCGTGATAATTCAAGGGTAGTGCCAAATTAGCTTGGCACCTGAAGGGGCCAAGCTAATATGACACTACCCTTGAATTATCATAGTCAAGCTATCTCCTGCTGTAGGGATCCAGAGCTAAAAGGGTTGAGGCTTATAGTTATGCAGTCAAACCCAGACAAAAGTTTTGACAACACCAAAGGGCTACTCACACTATGCCGAGTATAGAGTCCCGAAGTTTGACAGAGTGCAGACATCTCCTCCACTGTGCTACCGCAGAGTGCACATACAAACTGAAACATTACATGGCAACAATTACATTCACCCCTTCACAGCCAGTGGACGCAGATTTTTTGGTTTGAAATCTTTGTGGATTCAATGCATCCATCCAACAAACAGCAGAGACAGCAAGAGACACAGACCCACATCAGCCCCTGCAACCACAGGGGGGTCATGAGGATTTATGCCTCTTGTACGTGGACTTAGACTGTATTCATTTTTTTCTTGGCAGTGAAGGGCCTAAGATACTGGTAACCGTTAACTGATATATGAATTTTTTTTTTTTAAATCAGACCAAACAAGTGACTGCACCGCCAAGCCCGTAAAAGGACAGGAAATAATGCTGTTTTAACTCATTCAGCCTGACGGCCATATTTCCCAAATTTTGGAGGCGTCATCTAATGACTATGGACCAGTTGCAGGAGATGGATCGACCATGATAATTCAAGGGCAGTGCCAGATTAGCTTGGCGCCGACAAGCTAATATGGCACTGCCCTTGAATTATCATGGTCGACCCATCTCCTGCTGTAGTGCATCAGGGCTGAATGGGTTAACTTTATTCTTCAGAAGTGGTTTTTCTCTGTGTTGGATTAAAAATTGCCTTACTCCTGCATACTAACAATGAAAATTAAACACAAATCAGTCGATCCTCTTATAAATGTCACATATCTGAACCCTTAAATTCAAATCCTCTGTGTGCCACTGGGATGAATTACTGATAATCTATCAATCCAGAAATGTGTTGCCCCGAAAGGGATACAACATGGATAATAGCTAACTAGAGCACATATGAGAAAGAAGTTAACTCATTCTGCCCGCAACACACCACAGCAAGATATGGCTTGACCATGATAGTTCAAGGGTAGTGGCAGAATAGCTTGGCGCCTATAGGCGCCAAGCTATTCTGCCACCTCCCTTGAACTATCATGGTCGATTTGTCTCCTGAATTGTAATGCAGTCCTCAGAGGATAACTACAAAACGTGGGTATTTTGTACTTCAGGCACAACGAGTTAAAAGAGATGTCATACACATGCAAGTCATCATTATCATTAATTTTCAGGACAATTTTTCTCACTGGTGCTCGACATTTTGAACTCTTTGGATGTTGGCAGTGCTTTTTGTTGAGGCGATTTCTGCAGGAATCACCTCAACAAAAAGCACTGCCAACAGGCAAAGGGTTAGACCCCTTGTTGCATGCAGCCACCAGTGCTGTCTACAATACCAGTGGCTGTCTGTACTATTTCCAATACCAGTGACTGCATGCATATGGGAGTGAAATTTGATGTATTCTGACAATAAACAGACCTCCCTGTCTGCCCTCCCATCCACATTGTGGGAAGGACGCTGCTCATTTTTTCCATCTCCTCATATTGAATTTCATTTTCTGTTGGCAGTGGAGAGATTCCATCTCGAACAAGGTCAGATTGCTCGCCAGTAAAGCGTCGTGTTTTGTCTGAGCCATCGGTAGGAGTTGTGGTTCCTGAAGAAGGAGGCGATCCGGTAGCGCGATACATCTTTGGTCCTGTCTCTTCATCAGTAAGTGAAGTGGGTCGTTCAGCTGTCAAACAGACGTTGACAGTTTTGTGCATGATGGAAGTAAAACTTAACAATGTCTCTCAGTGCAGAAATTCAGCCAAGCAGCTTTCAAGAAAGTCCTGCTTCCTTTATTTTTGCTGCGTTTTGTATTACATGTACTGGATTTTTCTTCTTGCAACATGTCACACACACCGCAGATAACAGAAACCAATAAATGAGAAAAAAAAAACAAGAACATGGAACCGCCAGAAATAAATTCTATTTGAAGGAGTTTACAGTCCATTCTGACATGACATAACAGGACCCCAATGCACAAAAGGCCATCCAGCCGACATTGGCTCGCACATGGCCATGTGCAGGCCAACAGTGGCCCGATGGACTTTGTGCACTGGGACATGGATCAATCATGACACTTCCAGCTTGTGCTGACAAACGTTCAGGTAGCTTGAAACTCCATAAACAGTAGCCTGGCTGGTCACTTAATAATCTGGAGCTCAGAAGAACATTTTTATTCGAAGGGCAATTGAATTTTGTCTTGGGTTACTAACTTTTGAAACTTGTTAGCCAGACTGGCGACCAATATTTTCAGGCTTTCATAAACATTTGCTCAAGGGTAGTGCCAGAACGGCTTGACATATGTAGGTACCAAGTAATTCTGGCATCGCCTTTGAACTATCATGGACAATCTGTCTCCTGAACTGCTATGTAGTCTACAGAAGACAACTCAAGTTTTGACCTTTGTACTCAAGAGAATTACCTTTTGGGTGTCAGTAGAGGTTTACGTTGTGATGATTACTGCAGGAATCATTGCAACAGAAATCGCTACCAGCACCCAAGGGTTAACCCCTTATTTATCTGTAGTGCTTTTTGTCAAGATGATTCCTGCAGGAATCACCTTGACAAAAAGCACTAGGCCTGCCAAAGGGGTAATAAAGAAGACAGTAAATCATTCCTTTTTTCTGACATATAAGTGCTGCTATCAAGTATATTTAACTCATTCATCTCCGACACACCAGAGCAAAATATAGATTGACCATGATAGTTCAAGTGTGGTGCCAGAATAGCTTGGCACCTATGGCACCAACCTTGAACTATCATCGTCGCTCTGTCTCCTGAATTGTAATGCAGTCCTCAGAGGACAACTCCAAAATGTAGGTATTTCATACGTGGGACAGAATGGGTCAAAACTTAAATGACATTAGTGCATATAAAATGGTCCACCAGTTAAAAGATTTCATTGATTTTCTCTCACACACACACACCATAACACACACACACACACACACCTGCAATGTACACTAGTATTACATTAACTAGCGTTATTTTGTTACTTGCATATTGGTGATTTACTCAGTCTTCTTTGTCTATAACGTCGGATATAACAAAGGTTGGACATAACAACAGTTTTTAGAAGTCCCGACAGCACTCTTTCTATGTAAATTACTTGGCTTATAGCAACGGATATAAAACAAGGAAAGTTGGGTCCTCTGGCAACTTGTTTTGTCTGAAGTTTACTGTACACAGAAAAAAATTGCAGAACCTATAAAATCTACTACAATAAAATTACATATATTATCTATAGCTGACAGGAATCAAAATGTGGATTATCACCACACACACACAAATCTGCATTCCGCTCACAAAAAACAGAATTGCTGGTTTTTAAATTAAATGCATCTATAAATAAAATAGCTCTAACACTAAACATAGTAGCACTTTCAGAAAGAGACATGCAAACTAATCTTGATTTGTTTCCATTCTGTATATGTCAGGCAGTAAAATAAGGGACTATCAAAATGGAAGGGCGGAGGGGGCAGGGTTGAAGACCAAACAGATGGAAAAATGAAGGCACGGAATATATAGTTTGCAGACTGCACCATTTAACTCATTGGAGACGCACCGTAATGCATATGCGGCAATTCGCCGCGTACCCGGTTACGGCACCTCTCCAATCAGTTAACTCATTCTACCCCAGACACACCACAGGAAGATAAGGATCGACAATGATAGTTCAAGGGTGATGCCAGAATAGCTTGGCGCCTATGGGCGCCAAGCTATTCTGGCATCACCCTTGAACTATCATGGTCGATCTGTGTCCTGCACTGCAATGCAGTCTTCAGAGGGTAAGGTCAAAATTTTAGGATTTCGGTGTTGGGGTAGAATGAGTTAAGGAAACAACAAATAGCATATTTCAACAGCACAAACAAACAAACAAACAAACAAGTCTGCAATGGAGTTACCAAGGAACTGGCTCAGCTAGAATAAGCAGGAGAAGAGTTCTGTCATTACATGACAAAAAGCCAGGCACCCATTTTTGTGCATATACATGTATAGCAATGAACACACTGGCTTTTGTCACGTAACTGCAGTGTTAACAATGAGGAAAGGTGTACATGTATAATACAAGTAAAAACCAAGTGGTGCAAAGTGTTGGAAAGGCTAACTCACGCACACCTATTGTGACTTTCATTACTTTGGGAGGTGTCTGTAAAGACACTGTACCAGGTGTAGGCTATGGCAGTTGAAGTGTAGTGCCAAAAGGTTAAGATACCGCAATTGGAGATGGATTGCGGTATCTTAACCTTTTGGCTGTCAGGAGTGGGTTTTATTGTGATTATTCCTGCAGGAATCACAGAGACAAAAACTGCTACTGACAGCCAAAGGGTTAAAGTGATCTGCTCCAGGTCAGGCTTCGCTGATCAAACAAGTTCTCAAATACTGTCTTGTCTCCACCAAGACTTCTCTACCCTTCTCTACATATGAGAAAGGCACACATAAAATAGGTTTTCTGCATCCAAGGAACTCTTCCCCATGCAAAGGAAAATAACAGCAAAAACGTCTTTCATTTCACTGCATTTAAACTGCATAAGTAAACTTTTGTGCAGCATTATTCTTAAAGGAGATATTGTGAACTATACTAATGGTCAAACCTCAAGGGCCACTTTTTATCGCCAACGCACCGA
The DNA here is from genome assembly GCA_036245525.1 of Semisulcospira habei. NCBI lineage: Eukaryota > Metazoa > Mollusca > Gastropoda > Semisulcospiridae > Semisulcospira > Semisulcospira habei. Next base: position 31,947,902 of record BTPG01000005.1, read on the forward strand.
CAACACCACACAAATAATGTAACAATGCTTGGAGTCAGTACTTTGCTAATTTATTCAGTAACAATTTCATTTAAGTTTTGAGTAAATCAAGGAATTGTAACAACAGCAGTACGTTAGAATGTTCACCCACCCCTCATTTGAAAAGTTACACAAAACTGGTCCAGTCAGTAGCGAGTGTACCCACCGTTTGCAGCCAAGCATTCAATGCAGCGTTGACGCATGGAGTTCACCAGGGTTCGGAGAACATGTTGTGGGATCACTTCCCACTCTTGATACACGAACTGAGTCAGCTGGGGGACGCCTTGAGGTGGGGGGTGGTTGCTGACGACACGTTGCCCCAGCACGTCCCAGAGGTGCTCGATGGGAGCCAGATCAGGTGAACGAGCTGGCCACTCCATCCTCATGATGCCCCATTGCTCAAGGTACTCATCCACCACACGGGCACGATGAGGTCGAGTGTTGTCATCCTGCAAAACAGCATTGTCGCCTATGGCTTGGAGAGCTGGCTGGATGAGGGGCTACACAATCTCGCCCCGATAGCGCAGGCCAGTCAGGATGCCTCAGATGACGTGGAGGGGGGTTCTGCCTTCCCTGCTGAAGCCTGCCCAGACCATGACTGAGCCTCCTCCGTAGCGATCCACCTCTTGGATGCATCCATCCGTGAATTGCACGCCCTGACGTCTGCAGACCCTCACCCTGCCGTCGTTGAAGGACACAGTGAACCGTGACTCATCAGTAAACAGAACCTGAGTCCACTGGAGTCTGCTCCAGCTCACACGTTGACAACACTAGGCAACCCGGGCTCTGTGATGAGCTGGAGTGAGGGGTATTCTCACTGCTGCTCTGCGTGAAGCCAGGCCAATTTCACGCAGACGTTGGCAGACTGTGCTTCTGCTGACGTTAACTTTTGCAGCTTGCATCAGTTGATGTCGCAGAGTGGTTGATGTGACAGTTCGGTCGCGCAGAGCCGCCACACAGAGGTATCTGTCCTCCCTTCTGCTGGTGCAGCATGGGCGTCCTAAGTAGAGTCGTCGTTATGCCCTTCCAGTTTCTTGGAATCATGCCAGCAGCCTTTGGATCACTGAATGGGACACCCCAAGACGTCTCCCAACTTCTCGTCTGGAAATTCCATCCAGCAGCCATTCTAGAGCCCGGCCTTGATCTACGGGCGTTAGGCTTCGTCGTGGTGGCATGGTTAGGAAAGTGACAATTATGCCCCTACTGTACCGGTATTTGTAGCAAAACAGAAGTGCTCAGTGTTCACGACTGACCCCTTTAGCACGTGCATCACGATTTTACCGAGTTTTTCCACCTGCCTGCCTTTGGTACATTTGCCAATATCGCACAGCTTTTCACAAAAACTGACAATGTTTCACGTGCGTTTGACATGTTCGTGGAAATTGATGAATTGTTGTCTATTGTTCACTGTACAGTGGAATGTCTAAGGTCAACTTTTAACCCATTTGGATCGAAAGAACATTGCATTTTATTAGTGTACTTGCCACGATAAACAATGACTCAAAAAGGTGGGGGTCGCTTAAGTTTTGACCATTAGTATTGCAGGTCGCTTTAAGTTTTAAAGTGAATCTCAGGATCAAGAATTATCCTCAATCACTGTATCAGCAAGAAGTAAAGAAGTTCAGCACTTATCAACTTTGCGATATCATTCCAGATTGCAAGCATTTCAGAGGGCATTCAAATGAGGCTCTGACAGGGAGGCAATCACATTCTACTGAGGCTCTGGCAGGGAGACAATCAGTGTAAGCCACATGCAGCTCTATGGGTGTATCCCTTTACCTTCCCCTTCTGGTTTGTTGTTCTCCCCTTGCGGGGTCTCTTTTTCTTTGTCTTCCTCATTGTCCTTATCTACGTCCTCGCCTCCTTCTGTGCACCATTAACATCATTCAAGAAACTAAATAAGTGCTTGACTTACGGAATATGGGCGTCACATTTTTTTCATGGAAAAATGGGATAACAATTAACAAAATGACATGTTCCCATACCATTAACCCTTATCATTTGGAATATACCAGTGTGTAAAATAAGTTTGACTAAAATAGTTCAAGGGTAGTGCCAGAATAGCTTGGCGCCAAGCTATTCTGGCACTACCCTTGAACTAGAGCCATTGGTCTATATCCTTATCTGTAATACTATAATGCAGCTTGCATATGGCAGTGTAAATTTAGCCTCAGTATGATATGGGAAAATATTCATTTGAGTGGTTTTAACATACTTGTTTAAACATGTAGAGAATTCCATACATCATGCCAGTTGATTTATCTTTAGTTTAAAATGTTGTCTTCCATCTTTAACCCATTTAACCCCAAAACTGTACATTCCAGATAGAGCTGACACCTAACTATAAACCAGTTGCAGATGACAGAACCACCATGATTATCTAAGGGTAGTGCCAGATTAGCTTGGGGCCATCAGGCGACATGCTAATCTGGCACTACCTTGAATTATCATGGTGGATCCATCTGCTGCTGTAGTGTGTTGGGGCTAAATGGGTTAACCCTTTGGATATTGGTAGCAAATTCGGTTGTGGCGATTCCTGCAGGAATCACTTTAACCAAAGTCACTACTGACAGCCAAAGTGTTAAAAACGTTGGAGCTCTATTTACTATCTTTATACTGGCTTGGAGAATGATCTGTAAGATGCATTTCTAAACCTTACTGAAAGCACACACACGCACTGAACCTAAGAAAAGCAGTATGCACTGCAATATAGAAAACTCACCAGATGAGAGCTGTTCGGCCACCTTTGTTATTTCTTCACCCAACTCTGTAAACAGATCAAAGCCAAAAACGTGTTGGTGAATGTGGATTCAATGTTAACCCATTACATCCTTTTTAAAATTTTGCTTATTGTCCTATGAATTACAAATGAGGAGATATATCATCCATTTTAGTTCAAGGGTGGTGCCAAAATAGCTTGGCACCTCAGACGCCAAGCTATTCTGGCACCACCCTTCAACTATCATAGTTACATTTATTTCTTGCAAGAGTGTATCAGGATGAAAAGGGTTAAAAAAAAACTATGAGTGTGAAACAGCACATCTCTGTCACGCCTGTTATCCAACTAATTCTTTCTTCCTTCTTGGAGGTGCAAAGCTAGTCTGACGCTATCAATCATGGCTAAGCTATCTCTCACCAGGGCGTCTGCAGCAGTGTGATATATATCACAGTCTCCTACCTGATGAACTTCGTGGAGAGCCCAAGGGAGAACGGTCTGGACTGGCTCCTCGACTCGTGGGTCCTGTGGTGCACTGGACAAAAGTTATGCCCCCTATGCCAGTGCTCTCCCCTGGGGTGGTGCTGTTGGTGCCAGCGGAGACAATAGTTTCCTTGGGAAGTTCCGGTGCCTCTGCTTTCAGCACTTCCTCCGCTACTGGATAGTCTGACTCCATGGCACCTGGACATGGATAAAGGTAAGAATGTTTTCTAGGCGAGTTTCAGAACAACTGTACCGTAATTACCCTAAATATTCCACTACTCCAAATATTCGACCACCAAAAAAAAGTCCTAAATATTCAACCACCACCCGAAAATTGCATGTTCTCAAATATTCAACCACCACCCAAAAATGTCATGACCTCAAATATTCAACCACTACCCAAACTGCGCCTAAATTATTTGTTCAAAGCCCTTGAAAAAGGTTTTAAAATCTCCACTCGCGAAGTCTGATTCCAGAACGATAACTGTACTACAAGCCCGTCAACGAATCCTTGCATTCATGCCGCGCAATCACTGCGACACAGTACTCAGACGTAGCCCCAAATCTGTACTATGGTACTGCTCATTCATAGATGTAAATAAGCCAAGGGCCAGCATACATTGTCATGATGTATTGCCAGTGCAGCAGTTTTTGAGATTCTATGCCTGTTGCAAGAGACACTACCTATATGATGATAGCAGCCGGCAGCGCAATCATGCACCACCCTGCCTTTCGCAAAAGACATAGATTCACATGAACCTCTGCAAGCACTTAAAAATGTGTTGGCCTCAGTCCCTTTTTACATCATCACATTGAAAACTGTATCCGAGTTTACATCTACGATAAGGCAACGTTGCTTGCTGGCTGCACACTGTGTAGATTTGGTAGCCATTGATTGGCTAATTGGCTAGTTAGAGGGTGGGGCTATGACTGCCAATCACAAACACAACAGCTGTCCATAGTCCGAGTGGTTCTGTGGTGTGTACCTGGTACGTGCATGCTTGTGCTAAAAATAAAATGAAATTGACATTGCCTTTTACATGTCATAACTGAAGAATAAACTTTGTGTTACGTGTTGAGTCGAAGTCGTAGTATGATATCACACCAGACGCACGCACGTAAGGTTCTTTTTAAAGAAACTTCATTCAGCTGCAACCCGTCACACGTGGCTTAAGGATGTATACTACACTGGAGTAACAGTTCCAACAATATTTTATTTCAGCGATGCGATCTCCACACAATGCATTCCCAAATGCACCAACACTGATACAATGTCTCTTCTGCAAATGTCAACACTGGCGACACAATGCGTTTCTCTTATAACGTACACCACCGTTATGCTGCGTCTCTCACAATGTACACCCTATACGGGCCACGTACCTACGACAAACTGTGTGTCCCTACAACTGACAATGCATGACAATGTACACACCTGCTTCCTACTCCTAGCACCATCTTTTATAGTAAAACAACTTTCCAGAAAAATCCACCGAATTCACACAACGCAACCAATCAGAACAGAACACGTAACTGAAACTCATAAATATTAAATAAAAAGAACTTTCTAGAATAAACTAAAATAGTCTACAAAAATTTGACTGCTAATTTCAGCTCCAAATCCCAGTGTGTAATGACGTCACACAAGAGTATGGCAGACCGTTCACGACCTTTCATAAAATGCATTTTTCTTTAAAAGGTATTTTTTCGAAAAATACTTACCGATGACATGACCTTATGGGAGATGTCTACTACTTACGCAATTCTAGCCTAAGAGCTCGTTGTGTTACCACACAACCCGGGAGGCACCCCGAGGGGGCCGAGAGTTATCTCCCGATACTTCCCATCTGGGACAGAGTACCCATAGTCCTTCAGTCAGGATACTTAGCTTACCAGCGGCAAGCGGGGCAGGTGGGAGGGTCGTCCGAGTCATGTCATCGGTAAGTATTTTTCGAAAAAATACCTTTTAAAGAAAAATGCATTTGTTTCTTCAAAAACATTACCGATGACATGACCTTATGGGAGAATGGCGAAAAGGAGGAGGGTGCCGCGCTCTAGCACACCTAAGGCCCCAAGGGCCGTCCTCCCAACCGCAAACTCCCGACAACTCTAGGTAGGTATAAGTGACGGCGCTGAAGCGCCAGGAGGGAGGAGAGCCCCCCCGGGATGTCCCCCACCAGAGCGAGTAACCTCGCTAGGCTGACAGAACTCTGCGATCGAGAGCACCTGCGCGCCAGCCCTCCAATAGCCACGAAGAGGGCAGCCCAGTTCCTGGCGGCTGTGGCGTTCGTGGCCCTGCACGTAGCTAATTGGACGTAATTAGCCTCTAAGTTCCCTGAGGGAGGGATCCTGGAATTCGGATCGTATGGCAGAGCGTAGACAGGGAGATCGACTGCCCTGTAGCTTCAGAGCTGCCGGGCACGGCCAGGAAGCGTGCGCGTCCGCCCGTACGGCTATGTCGTCGTAGGTATACGTGAGGCAGGCTCAGGCTATCCTGCCTAGTCTCCTGGGGATAAGTCTACCAGCTGGGGTCAGCAGGGTCGGTGGGGGAGAGGTGACGGACGCTGACCAAGAGCACAATGTCTCGCCAACTTCCTCGTAGAGGCGTCAAGTTGGGGAAGCGGGCCATAGCGAGGCTTCGACTGCTGCCCATGCGAAGACTCCAGCATTGAGGGTCTGTCGCAACCGCCAAGGCTCAGGGGTAGGCGCTCCAGCAAGGCGGAACAGAGACCATCGCGGCTGCATGAGGACCTAATAGAATGCGGGAAGCAGTAGCGGGGGGTCCGCGGCGAGAGAGAGGTTCAGGACCGGTACCAGGGAAAGGGGTGACGCACAAGACGAGAGGAGGATCCTTCCCAGGCTAGGTCAGAGCGTTGGCAACTCGTCCAGAAGGGCTATACCCCACGAAGGCGCGGGGAAAGCCAGAGATCCCACCTTGCGGCAAACCGGTCCACTAAGCCATCTCGCCAGCGCGCCGATCCTCCGAAGGTATCCTGGTGCATTCCGAGTGAAGCAACTGGTTCCATCGGGAAAAAGGCTGGCTCAGACCTCCCACGAGCAGACCTCCTAGTCCATGTCCGATCCAAGCCGTTCCCGCTCTTGTCCACGAGGTCCGGAGGCTAGGCTGGACCTCGAGAAGAACCACGGAAGTATGGGGCGTAGCTACAGCAGCCGGGCTGCGAGACGACCGACGGAGAGTAGAGCCGACCTCCGAGCAGTGGCTAGGCCCTTCCACCACGAGCACCGCCGCAGCAGTACCCCCTGTCCGAACTCCGGCATACCCCTGTGCGCCCAATGGGGATACTTACTTACTTACGCCCATCACCCCCCCTGGGGCATAGGCCGCCGACAAGGTCCCTCCAGCCGTCTCTGTCCTGGGCGAGTCTCTCCAGCTGTCCCCAGGTGTGGCCCATCTTCTTGGCATCTGTCTCCAGGTCACGTTGCCAGGTGTTTGTGGCCGACCTCACTTCCTTTTCCCTGTGGGTTCCATCTTAGGGCTTGCTTAGTGGTGTTGGTTGCTGGCTTGCATAGTGTGTGACCTATCCATCTCCAGCGGCGTTGTTGAAGCTCCACTTCTGCAGGCTTCTGCTTTGTCCGCTGCCACAATACCTCGTTGCAGATTTTGTCCGGCCAGCGTATCCCGAGGAGCCTTCTCAGACTGTTGTTGATGAACGTCTGTATTCTCTTGGTGGCCGACACTGTGGTCCTCCAGGTCTCTGCTCCATAGAGGAGGACTGGTTTCCCAATGGGGATGTCGAGTAGGTTAGGCACCAGGGAGACGGCGCTGTGCTTTGGTTCCACAATGTCCATGGGTAGGTTGAGGAACCCCCGGTGAATCCAACGGAAAACCGAACAGGAGCGGAGACTCCATCAGCGGTAACTCCTCCTTCGCATGAGAACCGAGGAACGTAGTGGAGGCCGAGTGCACGGGTAACTGGAGTCAAGGGTCGGCAGCTCCGGAAGAAGGCGCAGCCCGAGATCTGGAGGCGGAGCCGAGGACCACCTGCGCGGACCGCATCCCCTCGCCATCTGGCACCAGCATAAGCGAAACCAAGGTCCTAGCAGCCACCTCCGGTCTGCACCCCCAAAGTGAAGGCCAGGAACTCCGAAGAACCTGGGTCAGCCGAGTCGTCAGCACAGGGGGTCCTTCCGCGGCCAGATGACCTGCCAGGGGCCAGGAGCCGTCCACTGGAGAACAAAGAGCAGGGTAAGGCGCTCCCTGATCCCACGCAGTTAGGGCGTTACGGACGAGAGAGGTCATCTAGTCCAAGAAGCTCCGGGAACCGAGAGAAGAAGCGCAGGGAAGTCGAAACGCCTGTCACGAAGTGCAGCAGCCGCGGCCAACTCCGAGCCGTACTTTAAGCCCCAAGTGTAGGTAAACAGGTCTGTGCTAGGCGAAGTAACGACCGCGTCCTCCCCGAGGATCCACCGGAGGGGGTCGAGCATCCAGAAGTGGAGAGACTGCAGCCAGGCGCCCTAGGACGGAGCACGAAGAAGGGGAAAGGGCTGAGTGAGGGGGAGAGGAAAGGGACGAACGGCAGCCGGACGCGAAGGGATCGACGAGCGAGATGGGACAGGATCCCTGGAGCGACGTGAAGAACGGCAACTCCTAAGCACGCCCGCAGTGGAGAGAGAGAGGAGTGTAGACGTCGAGTGTAGGAAGAGTGACTCCAACGATGGCGAACCGTAGCGGACGAGCATCCCAATGGAGCGGATAGTTAGTTATTTGGGTTTAACGCCGAGCAGGCGACTAAGGCCATCTCACGGCGGCCCAATGGAGCGGAGCGGTCCCTCCTCGCGTGTATGAGTTCGAGAGAGGAGATCCGATGTTAAATGTCATGAGGATTCCAAATCGTGATGTGACAGTGTACGCGTGCATGAATGTCTCCATGGACCGAGCTCTATGGCGAGGTAGGCTCGCTGCCGGCGAGAAGACTCCGCAAGGAGCCATCGGGCTGTCTAGGAGACGAGTGGGGATCGGCATTGGATCAAGGACGGATTGGCGCACGTCCCTCGGCACCGAGCTCCGTGCCGGTGCTGGTTTCCTGTCTGTCATAAGGTTTGTTCTTGGTGCGATCCCTCCTGGGAACGACCGCATTGATCAACCCACTCTGCGTACTGGAACGTTGCGACCGGCGTGGTGATCTCTCCACAAGATTGTCAAGGACTCGAGCGGTAAGCACGGAAACTGGAACCTTGGTCCAGCCAGCTGGTCACCAAAGGACTCTGTAACCACTAGCAGCCGGCTCAGGGTGATCCCCGACGAGCAGCGCTGTCCTGGTGGAGCCCCCTCCAGGGAGCGAGGGCGGTGCCAGCATACCCGTTCCGAGCGCGAAACCTGCGCTACGTCGTCGGCCGCCTGGACGGCTTCCCAGCTGACCTTGAGCGGTGTGTGGGTTCCGTACTGTGCGCCCAGCGGATTCCATTTGTGCCGAGACGATGCATGCGTGCGAGAATGTCTCCGCGAACCGAGCTCTATGGCGAGGTGGGCTCGCTGCCAGCGAGGAGACTCCGCGTAGGAGCCAGTGGGCTTTCTAGGAGACGAGCGGGGATCGGCACTGGGTCAAGGACGGATTGGCGCACGTCCCTCAGCACCGAGCTCCGTGCCGGTGCTGGCTTTCTGTCTGCCACAATGTTTGGTCCTGGTGCGTTCCCTCCTGGGAACCACCGCATCGATCAACCCACTCTGCACACTATACTGACGCGTCCGGCCTGGTGATCTCTCCGTCATCTCGTCGGAACTCGAGTGATCGTAGTACCGGGAACAGCAGCCGGTATTTCAGCAGGTCTGGAACCAGTCACAGGTGCCGGGCGAACTCGGCAAAGGAAGCCCCAAAGTAGCGCACAGCGCCGTTCCGGTCATGTGGAGCAGACGTCACACCAAGGTTCGGAGGTACATCCGGCACATGGTAGACAGACCTTGTGCGAGTCCGACGGTCACTGGAATCCTCCATGTAGTGTGCAGGTCGTCCAACGGCCACTGCAACATATAAAAACCGAAGGCACGCGGGCGTAGGCCTGAGGGACCCTGCCCTGGTAAGGTTAACCTTCGCAACACATCATGCACAACAAACTCAAGCATGTCATGACAAGTATAGCCTGAAGCAAGCGGCTGGCACAGTAACCTTCGTCGGAGCGGTGCCCTCCGCTGAACACCGGCGCTGTACTATAGCGACGGGCCTCCAGGTGCAGCTTTGATCGTAGTTTTATGTTGCGTATAAAGGCCATTAATCTCCTGTCGACCATAATTTGTATTCACATGCACAAGCCTTAGTCAAGGAGGAATCTAACCAAGAGCATATACTAAAGTGTTCGGGGGACATAGGGCTGTCTTAGCACTCTGTTCCCGTCAGGCAGGTTCGGGTTGGGATGAGGTCACTGGCGCCGGCCCTTAGCTGCCTTGGCGACGGGCTACACCCGTCCGAAATCAATGTCCATTTTGTAGCTCTGTTCCTGTAACTTGCGGAACGAGCGCATGCATGAATGTGAGCAGCACCTGTGGTGGGAAGACTTTTTTTTTTTTTTTTTTTTTTGTGATTTTCGTCTATTACAGCCACACAAAGGTCATCTTGAACCTTAACAAACGGCAGCAAGGCGTGGCGACCAGTGGCCCTGCGCTCAAGTGGGCATAACACACGACACTCAAGAACTGAAACATGTGATGCCAAGGATAAAAGTGCACCAGGATGTTCACCCACCAGCCAAATTGTGTACCTAACAAGCCCCCCTGTAAGGTAAACAGGTCCGCATTACGCATAACCACAGTCATTACGTGACCGACACAGTACCGAAGTAAGCGTCGGCTCTCGCCACACTGACCAACGTAATGCGTCAAGGAATGGCTGGAGCATAACACATTCCCCGAACCCCACAAGGTACAAAAGAGTAGGTAAGGAACAAGTGAGTAGGTAAGCGCCCGAAATATGGTTAGACTTAACTTTTCACCGATCTTTCACACCACTCCCATTCCATTAAAGGTTTTAACCGCGAGGAAAAGGTGCTCTGCATCGCTAGACGCCATCTTGGAAAACGAAGCTGACCATCTGTGGATCTGAGCCGTTTAAGAAGGACCGTTCCAGATTAAAAACGTCTCATTTATTTCCTCACGCGTAAATGCCCTCTTTTTGAGAAAGGGAGATTTTGACCCTGTTAATAATAATGCCACACCAACACGGAAGGAGAGACAGAGGGAGCGGGCGCGAGGCCCGCCAAGTAAAAGTCAAGAGTCTTGGCGCCAAACAACAGAAGAAGAACGCCTACGTGCCCGCTCAACCAGTGCCCAGCGCGGGGACCGGCCGAGGGCCAACCCAACTACCTTACCTTTTCCCGGAGCGGGACCGGGGAAGGGGGGAGAAATCTCAACTAAGGCACGCGCGGCGAAGTCACAGCGAAGCACCCAGCACAGCCCAGGCAGACAAGCAGCCAAGGGGCAGCTGCCAACGAAGAGGGGACACCCGAGCCCCGCAAGGCACAGGGAGGACGGACGAAGAAGAAGCCAAGCGAAGAACCACTGGCCGTCGACGACCGGCGAACCGGTCGAAAATCCCAAGTCCGTAGGCTAGAGCAAACACGTCTGAACAGCGTAAGCCTAAGTAGACTGACTGAAGGACTATGGGTACTCTGTCCCAGATGGGAAGTATCGGGAGATAACTCTCGGCCCCCTCGGGGTTCCCCGAGTGCCTCCCGGGTTGTGTGGTAACACAACGAGCTCTTAGGCTAGAATTGCGTAAGTAGTAGACATCTCCCATAAGGTCATGTCATCGGTAATGTTTTTGAAGAAACAAACACACTGACTGGCTGCTAAATTCACGCTCACATAAAACAACTATGACTAAAAATAAAAATAGAGCGGCTCTACATTTTGATGTCACTTTGATGTCACAGATACGAGGTCACTAGACAGCGCGACCTTGCTCAAACGTTCTGGTTTATTCTCAGCGAATCTACGCACAACAAAAATCGACCGCTATTCTCCGTGCGACTTTGCTAGAAGCTTCCAGACTAAACTTAGCGTATCATAACAAAGCCAATTCGCTATCTATAAAGAAACTTACTGAAAAGGTACGTGATTCGCAACCATGATAGCTCAAATAAATATCGGATCGTTTCCTACGATTAACACATGCATCCTCTCACGGAACAACACAACCACAATCGTAACACTTTGATTGATATCAGGTCCATTAAATGTCAGGAATACATTTTGTCAAGGTGATTCCCGCAGTACTCACATCAATAAAAGGCCTTGTCAACACTGAGCAAAAGGATTGATGGTAGTAACACACGCACACACACCCATACACACACAAATGCTGCACATGTGCACACACAACTTTGAAAACAACAGCAACACTGAGACAGATCAGCCGGCCGAAGTTAATCATAGCTGTGCGGTAACATTAGATTCTTTTGTTAAATTGTAATTCACCTTTTGTCTTTGATGTAACAGAGATTAAACTACCTTTTTCTGGACACCAACTTTAACTCCCCTCCTTTTCAGCCGATAATGTGTACCATTACTTGTTTCCGGCCATCGATCAACTTCAATAGTTCTAGGCTTACTGCATGATTAATGAGCAGGGAAACGAAAGCTAACTGCCAGTGACTAATCAGTCAATCACTCAAGGTGGCAGTGCGGATGCCGAGGTGCCTTTGTGTCTGATCTCCTATCAAAAGGCCAAGTTGTCACGTTCAGTGACCCGGCGCTTAGTGGTTTCTCAAACCGTGACTGAACTGACTTACAATTTGTCGAGTGCCCGATACCGGTCGACATAATCCGGTTGGCTTTTTCAAAATCTTGTGACTCCTCCCCAGACATCTGTTATCACACTTATCAATAACATAACCACTGTGAACTCTTGGGACTCATTAGGTGGTCATAGGGGTTTCCATGGGAACTGCCACTAACCTGAGCCATCGAGGATATTACCGACATATCGATATTCTCTTTGAGTTAATTCCCTTATCAAAATGTCTGCGTCTTTGATCACGTGTTTTGCTGTTTTGAGTTTCCATGAGGTTTTGAGTTTCCAAGAGGGGAAAATAATAAGATAGTTTATTGCCATATGTTTCCATGTAAAAGAACAATAAAAACATTGGAATTTGTCTTGATGTCAGTTACTAAGACTAAAATAACACACACACACACACACACACACACACACACACACACACACACACACACACACACACACACAGAGTAAATGGTGATTAAACTGCAGTGGCTCTGGTGCTATGAAATAGGAGACTAAGGCGTCTAGGTAAGCTTGCTTTCTTATTTACAGCGTAATCAATGACCAATTCATTTACTGGTAGGCCTGGTCAGTCATGCTGGCTCCGGTGCCCTAAAGTTTCAACCAGGTGACCCTAAAGTTTTGACCAGGCTACCAAAATTCGAGCGATTTATATTTTCAAAACCCATAAATATTAAACCAGAGCTGAAAAATCGGAATATTTGCATGTAAAAAGTGGTCGAATATTTAGGGTAATTACGGTAAGCAGCTTGTCTTCCTGTGAATTTTCTCCTTTATCTCTTGTATATAGGTGTGCTTGTGCTTGATTTAACCCATTCAGTCCTGACAAACTACAACAAAGTTTGAATTGACCATGGTAGTTCAAGGGTGGCGCCAGAATAGCTTGGTGTCTGTGGGTGCCAAGCTATTCTGGCACCACTCTTGAACTATCATGATCGATCCATATCTTGATATCATGTGTCAGGACTAAATGAGTTAGTTACCTGGAATGCTGGCAATACAAAGAATGTGCGCGGAGGAAACACGGAAGCTGTCGATGATGTCTCCTGGGTTGTTGGCATCAATGACATTGACACGACTAGTGTTGTGCTGGCTGGTGCAGATCCACACCAGGGATGACAGTTGCTCCTGATCCTTCACGTTCTGCTCGTGATCCTAGTTGTCCAAGAACAAGATGTAAATATACAGTTCACTCAACAACTAGACAGTTTACAATCACAATCAGGTCAAAACTCAACAACTAGACAGTTTACAATCACAATCAGGTCAAAACTCAACAACTAGACAGTTTACAATCACAATCAGGTCAAAACTCAACAACTAGACAGTTTACAATCACAATCAGGTCAAAACTCAACAACTAGACAGTTTACAATCACAATCAGGTCAAAACTCAACAACTAGACAGTTTACAATCACAATCAGGTCAAAACTGCACATGTTTTGATGAAAACAGTGGATTAAAAGCCCGGACAAACATGCGATATCGCATGTTTGTCTGGGCATTTAATCCACTGTTATCATCAAAACGTGAAGTTTTGACCTACTTTAGATTTCCAAAGGGTTAACAGTTGGCAATATCTCCTTTATAATTGTTTCTAGTAAGTGTGTTGAACAATAATGCTGGACAAAAGTGCTAACTTAAATTATCGAGTCTGAATTGTCGTAAAATGAAAGACTTCGATGCTCTTCTTCTCTTTGTATGTAGTAGAGTTCTTGCCATTATGCTCAAAAAGCTGCGGAAAACCTCTGGTATGAGTGCCTACTCACACAGATAGTGAAAAGAAGGGCATAAAATTCTTAGTTGATGCAAGACAACATTGATAACCTGTGGTACCGGCAAATTTTTTTAGCAATTAACCCATATCATACTGAGGCTCAAAGCTTCAAATTTGTACACTGCCATATGCAAGCTACATTATAGTACTTACAGATAAGGATATAGACCAATGTCTTTAGTTCAAGGGTGGTGTCAGAATAGCTTGGCAGCACCCTTGAACTATTTTAGTCCAACATTTCACACACTGGAGTATTCCGAATGATAAGGGTTAAAGCCCGAGTTGGAGCAGATCACTTTAAACCGTCGGCTGGCCTATATGAACGTGCGCACAGTCCCGATGAGTCGTCTGAATCCTAGCCATCAGCGTGAAAGCATAGTGCTGCCTGCTCTGCGACTAAACAGTAGGTACACCTTCAGGACCTGACCCTTTAACCCTTACCATTCGGAATACACCAGTGTGTGAAATAAGTCTGACCAAAATAAATCAAGGGTAGTGCCAGAATAGCTTGGCGCCTCTAGGCGCCAAGCTATTCTGGCACCACCCTTGAACTAAAGCCATTGGTTTATATCCTTATTTCTAAGTACTATAATGTAGCTTGCATATATGGCAGTGTACAAATTTGAAGTTTTTGTCCTCAGTATGTTATGGGTTAAGCAGACGATTGTGTAACCATGCAAAAAAAGACAGCACTCACCTTGAGTTCTTTGTCCAGTTTGTCTACTTCATCCTTTGTCTCCCCCTGTTTGTCCTGCTCTATGGGTGGACTGGAGTCATAGAAAACACTAGCTCCCACAATGGAGCCGCCATCGCGGGTCTTACCGCCCGTCAAGTTCACACCAGCAGCGCACCAGATCTTGAAAACCGACAGAAAGACATGTCAAAGTTGCATGGTTCCTTCATTTTCTATGTGAAATACTGAGATAATGATTCAGTGTGAGATTGGTAGCAAAGTGGAATTTCAAATGCAGCTAACTTTGGACATAAAATGTCAGAGGACGCAATTTTTTTTCTTCTGTTGTTGCATCTAAAATTTGTCATACGCAGAGTAATTAAGAAAACTTCCAGATTCAGAAAACTTAACCCTTTTGCTGTGGGTAGTGCTTTTTGTCACGATGATTCCTGTTGACAGCCTGTCCTATGACAAGACTATAGGAATTTTATCTTTCGATCTTTTCATAAATAACTGACACAATTTTCCGCAGTCACTCAACATTTCATGCGTAGCCGCATAAGCGCCAGGGCCTCATAAAAAGTATTGTTATGTTTTCACTTTCCACAATGATCACAGTTGGTGAAATTAAAAAAAACAAAAAAAACATGATCCTGCATCAGTCTGTGATATTGAACCTAATGGCTTAAGACTTACGGTATAAGATCACAGACGAGAATGCATATTATAATGTGACCGTCACTGTTTACCCTTAACATTTGGAATACACCAGTGTGTGAAATAAGTGTGACTAAAATAGTTCAAGGGTAGTGCCATAATAGCTTGGCGTCTCTAGTTGCCAAGCTATTCTAGCACCTCACAAACCAGATAGGTGAGGCTAGCGCTGGCAGAATTGTATGCAAACCAAGGGGAATCACAGCGCTGGACAAACAACAGTTAGATCCCCTGCCCCCACCTATCAGGCACCCAATCGCCAGCCCACAGAGAAATACGCAGGTATAGAATAAGACGATCATTTCCATCCTCAAACGAATGGATCAGGTCTCTTATATAACCCATGTCTTTCTCCGGAACTTAGGAAGTAGGCAGGAGAAACATACATACACAAACATGAAGGTGCGCTACTATTCTATTCTAAACTATTCTAGCACCACCCTTGAACTAAAGCCATTGGTCTATATTCTTATGTGTAAGTACTATAATGTAGCTTGCATATGTACAAATTTGAAGCTTTTAGGCTCAGTATATGGGTTAGTGATCCTGATCCTGACATCCTCATTTTGCAGATGCCAGCAAATGGATAAGAATAAACAATGGTCTCCTGGTCTGTAATTCTGGACCATTTGACTGGAAGCCATAAGGCCCAAAGTCACAGACCAGCACAGAAGTTAAAAAGTTTCCATAACTGCATGAGGCTTGTGTACTAACCTTGATCCCCACAAGGTCGTCGTACAAAGGTCGGCAGTACACCGGCACCGGTACGGAGACGTGGCTCCTGGAGCTTGGCTCTCGCGGCATGGTGGTGAATTTGGCCGGCAGCGACCATCCGTATGCCTGCAGACGACCATCATCCTTCTTCACGTGGGCACGAACTTGTTTATACTGCTCCCTGCGTTCCTTTTCTCTCTCCTTCTTCACTTTCTCTGATGTACTGGAACAAATTCACAAAATATGAGTACTGTTCTGTGATTTCGGACTTTACAGCTTCCAGTGACAAACATCTACAGACATGATGGCAAAAAGGGCATGCAGTATAACAGACTGTTTACATCAACTCATTTGTAATATTTATTGAAGGTGGACACCACAGAGGGCAAAGGATCAACCCATTAGCCCTGGGACCCTGCAGCAGGAGATGAATAGATCACGATAATTCAAGGGTAGTGCCAGATGAGCTTGGCGCCAAGCTATTCTGGCACTACCCTTGAACTATTTTAGTCAAACTTATTTCACACACTGGTGTATTCCGAATGATAAGGGTTAACAGTGATGGTCACATTATAATATGCATTCTCGTCTGTGATCTTGGACCATAAGTCTTAAGCCATTAGGTTCAAAATCACAGACTGATGAAGGATCATGCTTTTTAAAATTTCCTCAACTGTGATCATTGTGGAAAGTGAAAACATAACAATACTTTTTATGAGGCCCTGGCCCTTACGCAGCTACGCATGAAATGTTGAGTGACCGCAGAAAATTGTGAGTCAGTTATTTACGTACGTACATACGTACATATTCGGTACGTAGTCGTTGGACAACACCTCCAAAAGTTTGGAAATGCAACCTGGGGTTAAGAGGTTTAACCAGGATAGTTCATGGATTAGACTGGTGTCAAGTCACTCTGGCACTACTCTTGAACTATCATGGAAAATCCATATCTCACAGTTAACTCATTAAGCCCTGAGGATGAAATTATTAACTTGACGGCTGTTGGTAACGTTTTTTTCTGTCGAGATTGTTTGTGACAGTTCAAGGGTTGTGTCACTGGTGCCAAGCTATTCCAATACAACCCTTGGGCGGATTAGTTGCCTCGGGGGGATGGGTGGGGGGTGGGGTGGGGGGTGGGGGGTGGGGAGTTTCAATTTTCGTTTGGGACCTTCAACCTCATACTAAAGGCCTCCCTGATGCCAGAGAGGGGAAAAAATCTAAAAGGGGGTGGGGGTGGGGGGTGGGAGGGTGGTGTTAAGACTTTTACAATTCAACAAAATATCAAACAACAGGGGGTGGGGGTGGGGGGTCGGGAGAGGGGGAGTCGGGTGTCCAAACACCCTGACAAGGGACTTTGTTTTAGCATTTTGAAAAAATGTGGGTCGGGAGGGGGGGGGGGGTCTAGAACCCCCCCCCCCAATCCGCCCCTGCAACCCTTGAACAATCCTGGATGAGCCATACTTGCCATGTCATGTCAGGGCTTTATAGACATTACAGATGTCTTCCAAAGTTTCTAACATAATTGCTTGTTGTATACGCACATGTCATCTTGAAGGAAATCATAAGCTTTGGCTTTCTGTCCCTGAGTCTGTCCTGATGTCAGCTTTTCCCGGTTCCTCTTATTGGGGTCACCCACAGGCTGCACCTGCGTTGTAGGCGCGTTGTACTTGACTGTCGCCACGGGCAACGGTCGCTTGGGTTTGTTGGAGGAGCTGAACAGGTTGTTGAAACTGTTGACACAAAGACACAGACCCTGGCGAAACCTCATTACACTTTTGTGTGAAACTGAAAATTCTGTTGCCAATATCACCATGCCCCCTCCCCCTCAAGCATTTACAAGCAAAGAAAGAGATGAAAAAATAATGTCTGGGGTGGGGGAGAGGGGAAGGGAGAAAAATTACCAGAAATCAGTACACTCTTTTCTCATGCATCTCTTAGCTGTTTTATTTGACAGTTCCTCAGCACCTTTGTTTTTAGGTGGAAAAGAATTATTTTTCTTTCACTAATACATTCCTCAAGTTGTGTCATATCGGATCAAACAAGAATGGCAAAGTTATCGTGGCTCATGTGCATGGTAACTGACATAATTTTGATGACTTGTGAATTTGATTTTCAAGATTTGAGATAACTTTATTACCAGATGTTTGACCCTTAACATTTGAAATGCACCAGTGAGTGAAATAAGTTTGACTAAAATAGTTCAAGGGTAGTGCCAGAATAGCTTGGCGCCTCTAGGCGCCAAGCTATTCTGGCACCACTCTTGAACTAAAGCCATTGGTCTATAGCCTTATCTGTAAGTACTATACTGTAGCTTGCATATCTATCTATCTATCTAGACCCCGTAGTCTTGCCGACCGTTGGGGCACGACTGATGACTTAACAACCAGCTCCCTCCATTCCTCTCTGTTTTCTGCCATTCTCAGCGTATCGCCCAGCTTCAGTCCTGTCCACTCTGGGATATTGTCCTCCCATCTTTTCCTCTGTCTTCCTCTCCTTCATCCTCCTTGCACAGTGCCTTGCAGGATTGTTTTGGCAAGCCCTGCCGAACGTGTGACATGCCCATACCACTTCAGTTTGCGTTTTCTCACAATGGCTAATAAGTCTTCATAGGGCCCGATGGCTTGCCTGATTCTGCTTCCCACTTCCTCGTTTGTGATGTGATCTCTGTATGAGATGCCAAGCAGCCTTCAAAAACATCTCATTTCAGTGGCTTGTATCCTCCTTTCAAGGTCTGCTGTGAGGGCCCATGACTCGCAGGCATACAAGAACACTGAGATGACTAAGGAGCGCATCAGTCTGATCTTGGAGCAGAGTGTGATGTTTCTGTCCTTCCATATGGTCTTCAATCTTGTCAGTGCTGTTGTTGTCTGCGCAATCCTGGACAGTATTTTTGGCTTTGATCCCTCAGCTTGCATATAGCAGCGTACAAATTTGAAGCTTTTAGCCTCAGTATATGGTATAAGCATTACAAAATTGTTGTGGCATATAAAAGAGCAGCTGGGCCAAGTTTGGCACAACAGTTGACCATAGTATCTGTAACATGTTTTTTTCTCAGCAAATATGAGGTTTTTCACATCTTACCTTGTATTACAGTCTTTGTGACAAATCAGTCTAACCCATATCATACTGAGGCCTAAAGCTTCAAATTTGTGAACTGCCATATGCAAGCTACGTTATAGTACTTACAGATAAGGATATACACCAATGGCTTTAGTTCAAGGATATTGCCAGAATAGCCCCTTGAACTATTTTCGTCAAACTTTTTCACACACTGGTGTATTCTGAATGATAAGGGTTAATTAGTATGCACAAGAGGGTCATATGATCACCGACTACCTTTGTGAAAAGCATGATACAAAAAGCCCAATTTCATAGAAAAACAAATGCATCAATTTAGTTTTATGCACACGCTTCCTTGACCTTTCAGAAGGGTCCACAAAAATAGTACATTACATGCGTAAGTTCAAGGGATCATAATCAGGTGTACCTGTCAGTTTTAACCCATTAAATGCTGAGGCTAAATTTTTTTCCAATTTGCGAGTTGTTCCATGATGGCTACATTACAGTTTCAGTGATAGATCAACCATTGTAGTTCAAGGGTGGTGCCACCCTGGCACCACCCTTGAACTATCATGGTCAAATTTATCTTACGTTACAGCGTATGAGGACTGAAAGGGTGACAGCTTTAACCCATCTAGCCCCGAGTCCCTACAGCAGGAGACGGATTGACCATGATAGTTCAAGGGTAGTACCAGATTAGCATGGCGCCTTCAGGCGCCAAGCTAATCTGGCACTTCCCTTGAATTATCATGGTCAATCCATTTCCTGCAAATGGTACAGTCATTAGGCAACATCTCCAAAATTTGAGAAATGGGAACTTGGGGCTAAAAGGGTTAAACAGTTATGGAGCAAAGCCAGCACCCATCTAAACCATTGCACCCTTCACCTGTCCACACCCTAATGAAGACCGTTTCCTTTCTCCGTATCACAGGCAACCTCCACATCCAAACCGAATAGACATCTTTCTTTGCGCCACGGGAGCAATGAGAATGATCTTTGTGCAGACACACATAATATGATCTGAACGCGCGCAACCTGTTGAGCGCCACCACCCTTACCAAAGATCACCTGTCATTTAACCCTTTTAGCCCCAACACCCCACAGCAGGACTGCGACTTATCATGAAAAATCAGGGGTAGTGCCAGATTAGCTTGGCACCTGAAGGCGCCAAGCTAATCTGGCACTACCCTTGATTTATCATGGTCAATCCACCTCCTGCAACTGGAACATAGTCAATCGTTCAGCAACACGTCCGAAATTTAGGAAAAGCACCCGTTGGGCTAAAAGGGTCAAGACCATCATTTATTTGCCCTTCAAATCTTTTCTAGAGGCAGCAGCTGTCCTTCGAAATCACTTTTATCTTTGGAACATGGTGGCTGCCAGTTGTTGAAAGCAGGCTCCTGTCGGCGATTTTAAACCCCCTACGTCTGTATGCTGGTCAGGGATTTTGGACCTTAAAGGTCCAAAATCACAGACCAGCACACAGACGTAGGATCCAAAATCACAGACCAGCACTGTTTTTTGTGCCTGGACGGTTCATGTTTGTTCACAGGAGGGTTGGTGCGTGTCTGCTGGTGCAGTAGTGATTTAACCCCCTTGCACATGTAGACCCTGGTACTGTTTACAGCACTGGAGGGTGCATGCACAAAGGTACCTGCATCAATAACTATGGAAGTGTCCGATAGCGCATCGTTAACTCATTCTTGGCAACCCTCATGAACAGCTGTGGAAGTGTCGTATAGCGTTGCCTGGCGGTGACGCTATACAACACTTCCAGAGCTATTGATGCAGGGCCCCTTGAACGAGTTAAATGTGTCCTGTTCCGTGATCGTCTACCTTATGGCCTTAAGCGATCATATTGAAAATCACAGACAAGCCTATGCGTTTGTTTGTGGGAGAGTATTTCTTCACTTGTGTTGACATGAAACCAATCATGTTTTTAAGTGCTTAAGCATTATACATGTGTCATTTACTGCAGAGCATACACTATCTGAGTGCGTTGTACAAGTAAGAATATGCTGTTAGTGAATCTGCCACATTCCCAGTGATATGGTGTACTGAATATGAGAGTACAGGTCAGCCTCAGCATATCACGGTATCATGAAGTCAGACAGCAATATACGGGATTGCATTACTGAAGTATTGAAATTAACTATTTAGCCCCAACGTCCCATTTCTCAAATTTTAGAGGTGTTGCCTAATGACTATGTACCAGTTGCAGGAGATGGATTGACCATAATTTAAGGGTAGTGCCAGATTAGCTCAGCGCCTTCAGGCGCCAAGCTAATCTGGCACTACCCTTAAATTATCATGGTCAATCCATCTCCTGCTGTAGGGACTCGGGGCTGTTAGTGAATCTGCCGCATTCCCAGTGATATGATGTACTGAATATGAGAGTACAGGTCAGCCTCAGCGTATCACGGTATGATTAAGTCAGACAGCGATAAATGGATTGCATTACTGAAGCATTGAAATTAAACCCTTTTAGCCCTAACGTCCCATTTCTCAAATTTTAGGTGTTGCCTAATGACTTATGTACCAGTTGCAGGGTCCCTACAGCAGGCGATGGATTGACCATGATAATTTAAGGGTAGTGTCAGATTAGCTTGGCGCCTGAAGGCGCCAAGCTAATCTGGCACTACCCTTCAGGTGCCAAGCTAATCTGGCACTACCCTTAAATTATCATGGTCAATCCATCTCCTGCTGTAGGGACTCGGGGCTAAATGGGTGAAACAGATTAGTGAAAAAAGCACTTGGTAAGCAAAAGTCTTCCGGCCGACATAAGCCTGAGCTGGTTCGCTCATGATTACTTTGCAGGCCAGCTACGGCTGACATCGGCCCAGGCACCTTTTGTACGCCGGCCATCCCTGTGGGAGTCAGAGACCTGTATGTGTTACATCCTGCAGCACATAATATTGAGGCTGACCTGTGCTTATTTTTCTAAAATCACTATACAGACACACACACACTCTCATGCCAAAGAAAAATGTGACAAAGATTAACACACACGGATGAGAAACAATAAAAGGACAATAGATGAAAATGGGGTCTGAAAGGGTCAAGATGTCAACCATTTGTACAATCTACAATTGTGTTTGTAAAGGCTACTGGTGTGTTCTAGACTGCAAATCCTGCATTTTGGTACATACTGAAAATGGTTTGTCCCAAACAGGTCTCTATTCAACAGATTTCTGTGTATGTTTCATTCCGTGTTTTTTTTTTTTTAAGTTAACCTGCATGCAATGCTAGGAACACAGGCATCTGACGGACTCAGTGCACACTGATACATGTACTGCCAGTCGGCCCCCTCATGAGCAAGGGGGCCAACTGGCAGCATCAATACACACTGAGCTCGTCAGGCACCTTATGGCTAGGAAAGACAGAATTAAAGAAGCGAGCAACAAATCAGTGACAGTTTGAAACTAATGCATCAGAACTTTGTAGATGGTTTCACTCCACCTACTAACCAACTTGCATCATTACCATTTGTGTGCTGTTTATAGAACTTGAACAGAACCTTCATATTTTTTCTCTCTGCTATGAGAAACATTTATCTGTCTGGAAAATTAACCCTTTCACTGGTGAGAAATGGCGAACCTAGCCCAGCTGCAGGAGACAGAGATCATCGTGAGGATCATGGCGAGGATCTACGGCTCTTGCTGACACTACTTTGTATCCGTGTTTTTGGGATGGCTGGGGTACAAGAGGTATAGATCCTCATGAGCCCCCGCAGTTGCGGGGGCTCATGAGGATCTATACCTTTTCCCGCTTGGAATCAACACAGAGTTCAGAAACATAATGCGCATCCACTCC
Source organism: Semisulcospira habei (assembly GCA_036245525.1). Taxonomy (NCBI): domain Eukaryota; kingdom Metazoa; phylum Mollusca; class Gastropoda; family Semisulcospiridae; genus Semisulcospira; species Semisulcospira habei. Next base: position 31,970,621 of record BTPG01000005.1, read on the forward strand.
CACAGAGGGGTTAAAATCCAATGACGCACTGCACAGAGGTTCCACAGTATCATTCTGTATTTGTCACTTATACACTGTGCTTAACCCATATCATACTGAGGCTAAAAGCTTCAAATTTGTACACTGCCATATGCAAGCTACATTATAGTACTTACTGATAAGGATACAGACCTATGGCTTTAGTTCAAGGGTGGTGCCAAGCTATTCTGGCACTATCCTTGAACTATTTTAGTGAAATTTATTTCACGCACTGGTGTATTCCAAATGATAAGGGTTAAGAATCATGTAAAAATAAGTTATAAACCAGCAAACCAAGGGGAATGGGAGGTGCTTCACACTAAGACAGACACAAGTCTAAAGGGGGTTCCTTTCTATGTCTGAGATAGTCTTTCTTGACTACACAGCATCCTGGTTCACTGTAACCAATCAATCTATCTACCATACTAACCCTTTGGCTGTGGGTAGCGTATTTTCTTGAGGTGATTCGTGTGGAATCACGTCGAGAAAAAGTGCTACCCACAGCCAAAGAGTTAAATTTCTATTCAGAATCCTGATGCATTACTTTCACTATTTACATGACTGTTCAACCAACACCAATGCCATTTTGATCCGCTCACACAGACAGGCAACAAAAGACATGACGTCTGTGTCATTTTCACTCACAGTTTATTCTGTGTATAAAACACACATTGCCTCCTTTTAAAATAGTAACCACATTTATATACTATTCACATTTAAAGTATTTTTACATTTAAATATAAAATTTACAACGGTAACAAAAAAATTTACAAACGACTTGTTTTGAAAAAAATCAACCGCAACTTTGAAATGATAACCAGTAGGCAACAGGAGGGATCAAAATGGCTTTGATATTCATCGAGTACGAGTACGGTAAACATCTGACAATTATGCAAACACGGACACACCTCTAAAGGTACACAACATGCAACGATCAATTGGAGGGGTCCACGGTTTGATGCCAATCTCTACAATATCATGCGAATCATCATTCAAGGTAAAGTCATTTGAGGTACACATGTACTGTACATCCCTGAGATAAACTGGATACTACGTTATTTACAGGTTTGAAAGTAACCCCTTCACTTCCAGTATTAATAGTGGGAACAAGTTATTCGTAAGTGCTGACGCTTTGGCTGTCGGTAGCCCTTTTTGTTGAGGTGATTCCTGCAGGAATCACCTCGACAAAATGGGCTGCTGACAGCCAAAGGGTTAAGAAGTTTCTGCCTGTTTGCTTTAGCAATCAGCACGACAAATCAGACATAAGCATGGATGAAGTCATAGTATAGTCAATCACGTATCACCCTTGAGCTTTGCTGGGTTATGGTTTATAATCATTGTTGGTAGTGCCCAGCTCATTAACTCATTAAGCCTGACGCACGTATTTCCCAAATTTTGGAGGCATCATCTAACGACTATGCACCAGTTGCAGGAGATGGATCGACCATGATAATTCAAGGGCAGTGGCAGATTAGCTTGGCGCCAACAGGCGCCAAGCTAATCTGGCACTGCCCTTGAATTATCATGGTTGACCCATCTTCTGCTGTAGTGCGTCAGGGCTGAATGGGTTAAAGCCTACCAATGACTTTTGCAACTGAGGAAGACAAAAGATCTGTTAACCACTTCATTGCCAGCGGATGCAAAATCATCCTTGAAAGCTGGGCAAATTCAACACGGAAAAATCCCTTTAATCCAAGGAACACAGATACGAATGGGGGTCAGCAAGAGGCAGAGAACCTCATGAGCCCCTGCATCTGCGGGGGCTCATGAGGTTCTCTGCCTCTTGCTGTTGAGTGGTGTGTGATTTTCTCCTGGCAATGAAGGGGTTAAGACTGGGTACCACCTGCGGGAGATGGATTGGCTTTGACACTACACTTCAAAGCACAAACTTACAGCTTAGCACCTTCCCAGGCGACAAGCTCATCTCCCACTCTTGCTCCTTAACCCCTTGACTCCCAAAGAAAAGTCAAACCAAACAACTGCCAGAGACATAGCACCTCATGAGCCCATGCAGTTGGGGGGCTCATGAGGATCTATGCCTCTTCCTGATACCACTATGAATCCATGTTCCTGGGACGGATGGGGCTTTTTGGCGTGAAATCAACCAAGATTTCAGAAACACAATCTGCGTTGACTAGCAATGAAGGGGTTATGGGTGAATGTGGTTCAAGACAATTTTACAGGGCAAGAAAATACTCTCTGGAAGTGAAAGGGTTGTGCGTCTGACTGTAGGAGCATTTATCGCCAACATAATTCCTGCATGCACATATCACGCTGTCAGGTGATAATATATTGCCAGGAATTGTGGCATCAAAAAATGCTAGAACAGCCAACAGGAGGATTCCAGTATTTGAGCTACGTCCAATTTCCAAGTCAACACATGTTTTCCTCACCTCTTCGTCCTTTGGAAAGTCGAATGACAGAAAAGTCTCAGCATTTAATCTCATTTTCCAAGAAACTAAAACACTTTCTCAGTCGAGGTCAACCAAATGAAATGAAATGAAAAGAAGCACGGCCAATTTTGCTGTCTATATCTACATGCGCACACACAAGAATCAAACATGTTTAAAATAATGATTTTGATATAAGTAACAAATATCTTCATACATGTAAAGCATGCTATGTGTAATATCTCTTGCCTTCATTTTGATCCCTCTCTGCATCTATTTGGTTGTACAAAGCAAAAACTAATCACTCCAATGGTTCCTTGACAAACACGCAAAATTCACAGACACAGTCACACAATTACACTGTGCAAATCTACTCATGCAATTGACCTTCATGCATGCACACACGTCTTTCACTTAAAAACAGGACTGGAAAAAAAGCAACATACATCATTACATGTGCTGCCTTCAACTTTGCACAAATGTCTTTAACACCTTTGGCTGTCGGTGGCGGATTTTGTTGCGAAGACTCCTGCAGGAATCATAGTGACAGAAACTGCTACCAACAGCCAAAGGGTTAATTGTGCCTCTAATGTGAGGCTCCGAGTCAAGACGTTATACATGCAGTATCATCGCAGATGAGAAATTGAACTCTTTGGCTGGCTGCAGCAGATTTCGTCAAAATGATTCCTGCTGGAATCATTCCAAAAAAACACCCCACTACAAACCAAAGAGTTACTACCTGCAGCTTTAGATTAGAAATAAAAGAATGCCTCAAGTGATTAAAAGGCAGCGCTGTCTGAAAATGAGTAAATCAATCAGTCAATGGATTCATTTTTGTAAAAAATAATGTCAATCGTGCAAGAATCATGTTAGTTATACACAGACAAGGTACAAAGGTATTATGACCAAGGTATTGTGCATGCATGAAAACATATGAACACGAAGGGCTTGTCATATCTTCTCTCACATGCTCCTCTTCAAATAACTCTCGCATTCTAAATTAAGGAACCAAGGAGTGTATTCTAGGTACAACGAATAATGACAAAAATAATTCCACCGAAAAAAACATGACCCATATACAAGTGACACAGATCCACATGAGGGCTCATGAGGATCTTTGTCTCTTGCCCACCCTGGTCACACCGGCTTTTCTCAGGCAAAAAGTGGCATTAGGCATCCACTTACAACAGGAAAGGACTCTTCGAACTACGCCAGTGAGACAGATTTCAGCACCTGGTATATGTAGTTTTGGCACAAGCACAGCAAAAATAATGGATTTAAATGAAAATAATAATATAAAGATGTTGAGATCGCAAAAGAACTTATCGCAGTGAAATCGGCTGGGCAGTATGTAATCTGATTAATATTATACGGAGAATGGATAGATGTACAATAACAAATTAAATTCAAGAAGATGCAACAGACATTCAGTACGAGAAGATAAAGCGACACAATTACCCCTTCAGTGCTGAAAAAAATGGAACACCACCCAACTGCAAGAGGTATAGATCCTCATGAGCCCCCGCAATAGTGGGGGCTCATGAGGATCTATGCCTCTTGCTCAAACCCCTTTGTGTCCATGTTCCTTTTACGTCTGGTGATCCTTGATGTTGACTTTATGATTTCAAAAACACATTCTGTCTCCACTGGCAGTGAAGAGTAAATCTGTGTACTCAGATGGTACAACTTTTTGGTGCCAAAGTCAACATACTGTCTCAGAGTGACTGTAACTTTGGACTGAAGCAAATACATTAAATCAATAATATCACAGCTGCCTCTAAATGTATGAGTGGGCAAGTGAGGTGTCAACCAGAGAAGAGGGCAAGTAAAGAGGAAACTGAGGGAGTAATGCTGACATAAATAAATAAATCATAGGTAGTTAAATACACACCAAAAAAATACAAACATAAAATTATCAATCAAATAAATAAATAAATAAATAAATAAATAAATAAATAAACCTTTCTGTTGGAAACAGATTCTGAACAATGTAAGAACAGGGGAAATAAGTTTGGGTAAGATAAAACCATAGAAGGTGAATAAAATAGCTCAAATGAAAGAAAGGGAGGTAAGAAAATGGGATTTAAAATACTGTTTAACATTTAACCCTCTGACTATCAGCAACACTTTTGGTCGAGGTGATTCTCACCTTGATTCCGGTAGGAATCATCTAGACAAAATGTGCAACTGACAGTCAACGTTTAACAAATAATAAAGCATAAGGCGACTAAATGGTCTGTTCATGTACACGGCACACACATTAACCCATTCAGCCCTGATGCACTACAGCAGGAGATGGATCGACCATGATAATAGTGCCAGATTAGCTTGGCACCAACAGGTGCCAAGCTAATCTGGCACTACCCTTGAATTATCACTCCCCACCCGGGTCTGCCCTGGGGGACTTGGGTGGGGTTAGGTATTTTTTAGTTCCCAGGGTCACCCTGGTCAGCCCCACAGGGTGGGTTTTTCTCTCTATTCTGGGGCATGTGTTTCTGTCTACCCTTTGTCCATTCACCTGTATTTGCCTTTTTAAAACTCTCCCTACTGTCTGCACTGCCTGTAGCTCTTGATATTGGATGTGTGTTGCTAAATGGTCTTAGCTTTATTTAGGCCCCATGTGTTAGGTTTATTTAATGTATTTGACCGGCTGGCGACATACATTCAATGTTCTGTTTATTTTTTTTTTTTTCACAAGCAGTGCAGGCACGTCCTGAGAAAGCCTTGTTGCTGTCTGGACGTTAAGCAATGTACAATCAAATTGAATTATCACGGTCGATCCATCTCTTGCAACAGGTGCATAGTCGTCAGATGACGCCTCCAAAATTTTGGAAATACGTGCGCCGGGCTGAAGGAGTTAAGGGAAAAATTCAGACAATCAGAAACAAGTGTTAATGTCTGTGATTTTGTATCTCACAGCTTGGAGCCTTTTGGTCCAAAATCAGACTCGTACACAGATGGAGAAAAAAAAAAGACGACAACCTTTGGGGCACAAAAGAGAGACTTCCCGGTTAACACCTCTTCTCATACAAACACTTTGATGAACACGTTCTGACAGACTTATGTACATGTGTGCAATCAACATCACTGGCACGGAACTGGGCAAGAGTGGATGAGCTTAAAGCAAACTTCACTAAATATTAGGTCTGCTTTACAGCACACAACTAAAATATCCATATGTGAGTGGTGTAGACTCTTATGAGCTCCAAAGACTTTGACGGAAGCTTCTCACACAGGCGGGTGCTCATTCAAAATGAGTCAAAGTACTAGCACCCTCAGCTTTTGCTACCTCCTTAACTATTGTTGCCAACCACATTTCCGTTTCTATTTACAGGTAACTCGTTCTCGCCCAACGATGACTTTCACAACATTCTGAAACATCTGGAAACACTGCAACAATGAATCTCCATTCAGCTGCAGAGTTATGAGTAATTCAATCAGTGGATGTAACTGCGGCTGAACCATGCCTGCAAGAGACATAAATTCTCATGAGCCCCTGCGGATGCAGGGGCTCATGAGAATTTATGTCTCTCGAAGACAAAATGGCCTGTCTGAAGGACTGAAGACTGTCACCCATCAATAAAAATACAATAATAATAATGAATTACGTGTGTTAAGAGACCTATAGTGAGGTTTGACCCCAAGCTTATCCACTCTTGTTTTGACTAATGATGTGACCAGCGCTACAAGTGCTGAACTCCATGATAAGAAGACGAGTCGGTAGGGGGCTTTGGAGGCGGCTGGGCACCACGCGGGGGGTATTTTTTTATCGGGGAGGGTGGCGGTGGGGGAGTAGGTTCTGGCTCACCAGAACCCACCAGACTGCTGAAACTGAATGAGCATGCAGTGACTTTAGAACGTACAGCCAACTTGACAGTGGCTGCAAACAAATCAGGCAAGCTAGCAACAACATGCACAAAAAGCTGTGGAAGTCAACAACAAAAGCCAGCAGAGATCCCTACAATACTGTACGTAGAGAATTCTTATTCAATTAGTTTTATTCAATTAGTTTGCTTTTAACCCAATGGCTATCAGTAGCACATTTTGTCAAGGGGATTCCTCCCAGAATCCCCTCGACAAAAAGCGCTGAATATGTCTAAGAAAGATGTGCAAGTCAGAAACAGACTGACAGAGAAAGACGCAACAGTGTACTGATAATATCCTTAGTGTTGATTAGTGCCGAGAGTAGGCAAGAGATGAATACCAAACTAAACATAATAAACAGACTTTGATAGCATTTTACTGTACAGAATGGGTGAACACAAGCTTCCTGCTATGACAGTAAGTGAAGCGTGATGAGAGAGAAAACAATGATCTGACACAATTATGTGCATGACTCAACTGTCTTGTATGAAATACTTACAAAACCATACCATAAAAAGAAAGGAAAATTTGAGACCATAATCTGGGATCACTTTCAGTGTACTGGTCTATGAGTTTGGCCCTTACAGCTGCAAATTCTAAGGTCAAACATCATAAAACAGCACACAATGGTGCAAAATCTATGATCAATATGTATTAAATTAAAAAAAATAAAATAAAAAAAGACCTCAAAAGATACTTACAAGCTCCAGACGCCAGATTTTTTCTTGCCGGTGTTGAGTTCACCAGGGTGTTCCCGTGAAGCCCGGATCATCTCCGTCCAGCGCACCGCCTCCTGCAGTTCCATCAAGCGCTCTTTGTACTGGTTGCGCTCCATCAGCACACGAGCCATCTCCACACGCGTGAAACGCTTGCGCTGCGCCATTGGCACGTCGTCCTAGGCAAGATACAACAAAAACATAATAGGATCAGTGAGAGTCCAATCATATTCCAAATAATATGCACTGTGTGGTATTTTCTTTATTGTGTTTAACCCTTTCACTGGCAGAGGACGCAGACTGTTTCTGAAATCAGTCTAAATTCAGTGTCAGAGATCGCCATCTGTCAAAGAAACATTGACACAAAGTGGTTTCAGCAAGAGGCATAGATCCTCATAAGTCCCCAAAGTTGCAGGGGCTCATGAGGATGTACACCTCTTGCGTTTGGGTGGTGTTCAGTTTTTCTTGGTAGGAAAAGGGGTTAAATCACTGGCACCTAATGATGATCTTTGGCTGAGCACTTTCCCAAGCTACAAGCTAATCTGGCACGACCTTCACGCCACCATGGCCGGATTCATCTCCTGCAGTAGAATCTTGACCCCTTCACTGCCAAAGACAAGTGAAGTTGATCTAACTGCCAGAAACAAAAGATTCTCATGAGCCCCCAGCACCTGCAGGGGCTCATGATGATTTATACCTCTTGTCGAGTCCAACATGTTTCTATGTTCTTGGGACTGATAGGGGTCTGCAGTGCTGAGTTAACCCTTATCATTCGGAATACACCAGTGTGTGAAATAAGTTTGACTAAACTAGTTCAAGGGTAGTGCCAGAATAGCTTGGTGCCACTAGGCGCCAAGCTATTCTGGCACCACCCTAGAACTAAAGCCATTGGTCTATATCCTTATCTGTAAGTACTATAATGTAGCTTGCATATGGTAATGTACAAATTTGAAGCTTTTAGCCTCAGTATGATATGGGATAACAAGGAGTTTGGACACACAATCTGCCACCACTAGCGCTGATGGGTTCAAGGTAGCAGAGCCTTTCCCAGGCCCCCCTCCGACGGAGCTAATCAAATGCTACCCCAAGTTGAACTGAGACCAACACGTTTGTGATATGGGTGAATGTGCTGTGTCTGTTCCAAGAAACAGATAAAGTCAACTGAATGTAAAACTGAACCAGATAATGAGTGTGCACATGCAGCACTGAAACAATAACCAGATCTGACCTCGTCCTCTTCACGTGTGGTCTGGTTCTTCTTCTCGATCTCTTCCTTCGTCTTCTTCACCTCCTCCTCGAGCTGTGAGATGCGCTGCTGGAGACGAGTCTTTACTGCCTGCAGCGATGTGATCTCCTCACGCAGAATCTCCTGCTCGCTGCACATCATGAAAAGGGTAAATGGGGTGCAATGCCAAATGTGATGGGTCTTGCCGATGACATCTTACGCAAATAGGGTGCATGTGTCTATACATGCCCCAGTAAGAAAAGGTCTTCAGGCCGACGCCAGCTGCAGTGAGTCTACGCACTGCTGTGCATGGGCCCACTGCAGCCGATGTTGGCCTGAGGGTCTTTGGCTATTCTGTGTGTATGTGCGTGTGTATGTGTGTGTGTGTGTATGTGTGTGTGTGTGTGTATGCGTGTGTGCACACATGCATGTGCATGCATGCTTGTAGTCCTTGCACATTACTTACCTGGTCAGCTCATCCACTTTGGCAATGAGATCATCTTTGACAATGTTCAGGGCATTCCTGAAACAAACCAGAAACCACAGTTACTTTAACTCTCATCAAACAGAAATATGGCATGTTCACAAAGCTATTTTCTATATGATGGAAAAACACCCAACACCACCACAGTAGCAGACCATAGGCTTTACTAGCCTCCTTAGCCAATGTTAACATTTCATGTGTTGTAATCATTTCATGGCAACATTGGCTAAGAAGGCTAGTATAGCTGACTATCTACTACTATGGTGTTGGGTCTTTTTCCATCATATTTAACCCATATCATACCCAGGCTAAAAGCTTCAAATCTGTATACTGCCATATGCAAGCTACATTATAATACTTACAGATAAGGATATAGACTAAATGCTTTAGTTCAAGGGTGGTGCCAGAATAGCTTGGCATCTAGAGGCGCCAAGCTATTCTGGCACTACCCTTGAACTATTTTAGTCAAACTTATTTCACACACTGGTGTATTCAGAATGATAAGGGTTAAAACTGCAAATCTATGTATACACTGTAATTCATAATTTACAGAAACAGCTTGAAGTCTAAAAGTACTGCAACTACTAATATGGTGTAGCTACTCCTCCCGTCTTTCATTTATCACAAATACTTATTTCACCTCTCATGGCTGGTCTACGCCCTACTGCTGTTTCTGATAGTGCAAGTGTTGACTCTGCCAAGACTTACTTGGTGGCCAGAAGTTCCGTGTTCTCCAGAATCAGGTTCTCAAGCTCCTTACCCATCCCTGAAAGTGAAACACACACTGGTCATATAGTACTCAATACAGCACAGCACAGCAAAAGAGAGGCAAAGATACCCATGAGCCCACACAGATGCGTGGGCTCATGAGGATCTTTTCTCCTTGCATATGATGTTACAAGTCCATCATAGTTGCAAGGGCTTTACCTATACATGTATTGAATTAAGCCTTGGGCTACTGGTAGAGGATTTTCTCCACGATACAGCAATCATGACAAAAAAATGCTACCGACTTCCAAAGGGTTAATATAGGTCAAGATGTACTGACTTCTTGGTGTTCGGCTGTGGTAACGGTCATTATACATGTGTGCTGGCTGTGATTTGGACATTACCACTCAGGGCTGTAAGATCCATAATCAAAAACCAGCACACAATGATATTAAGATAACAACCAAGATGACAGAGAGTAACCTTCACATCACAGATGGATGTACCATGGTAGTTCAAGGGCAGTGCCTAATAGAGTTAAGCTTAATGGTGTTTGAAAGGCACCAAGCTTATCTGGCACTGCCATGAAACTGTCAAGTTTGACTCGTGTCCCACCTCCATTACATCTCCCACATCTGTCATTTAAAGGGTGGTTGTAACCTATTTCCCAGTAATACAAGTGTTAAATAGATCGTGTTGTTAACTCCTCCCCTTTGATAATTATTTCTCTGTTCATGTATTTTTTTAGTATGGCAGTAATTTCTGTAATCACAAACCAGCCAAAAACTGCACAGCTTTTGACGTAATTAGTGGATTAAAAGCCAGGAGAAGCCTGCGATATCGCATGTTTGTCCCGGCTTTTAATCCACTGTTTTTGTCAAAATATGTGCAAATTCAACCTACTTCTTATTTCTGAACGTCTATTCAAACGAAATCCCAAAACTTGTCACATACCAAGAGGCATGGACAATTCAGCTCACACCTAGCAATACATGACACGTCAGTACAAGAAAACTACAAGAAAGGATGATGCCCTAAGCCAAACTCCACTGATCATCAACCATGCAGGTCAAACGCATACACAAGCTCATCAAGTCCTAACCCAAGAAGCAACAGGCCACCAGGCTGCCAACAACCGTTGATTGCCATTGCACAGCTAAAAGCAGCCAAAGTTGGCCCGATGACCTGTTGCATACTGCGAAACTACTGTATTCCAAACTTGTTCAAACATTCCAATACGCCAAATTTACTAATCATGCAAGAAACAATTCAACAAAATACAAATTGTACTTTTCAGAAACAAAATGTATGTGATCTGTAAGGATGAACGATTCAAGGGCCCTTGGAGTCTTTTTTTTTAAAGAACACTGGCTGTTAATGCTTTGTCTGTCGGTAGTGCTTATTTTCATGATTCCTACAAGAATCATCGCGACAACACGCCCTACCAACCCAATAGGATTATGTAGAGGCTTTCAACAGAATGTTCACTTATGTAGGAATGAGATTCATGGCCAAAATAAAAATGAAGCAGCATGAAAAGATTCTTACCAAAGAAATTGTCACTGACTGTTGGAGCATCCAGCACAAGGCAGCGAGATTTAAAACAAATACAAGGCAACAACCAATTAGTACGAGATCTAACACAATGGCAGTTACAACAGACTTCCTGAGCAGGCAAGTGGAAAGAACTTGTCATTTGGAAAGCATTTAACCCCTTCACTGACAGCGAGCACAGATTGTGTTTCTGACATATTTGTTGATCAAACGCAAAAGAAACTCCAGCCATCCAATGAATCTGAAGTGGGGTCAGCAAGAGACACAGATCCTCATGAGCCCCCGCAACTGTGGGGGCTCATGAGGATCTATATCTCCTGCAGTTGCATTATCTTTACTAAATTCAGCAAAGAATCGATTAACTCGCGACGATTAACCATTTCTTTGTTATTTCGAATAAGAATGCAGGTAATCAAGACTTCTGCTTTGCAAGTCTGCTATCACTGCCAACTAATTATCCATACAGGCACATTCTACAGCAAACTCACCAACAGTAATTAATATCCTTTTAGTGCATTAGTCTTTTCCTTACCCTAGATCTGACTGGGTTTTCTCAGGCTTCATGCATTTAGTGTTACATCTGGAAATTCTATCACGATCACACAGGTCAACCTCAGTATATGCTGTATCGCGGTACACGGGAGCCATGGAGTCAGACCATAGAGCTGCATGTACATAGACTTAAGCAGAAAAATCACTCGGTAAGCAAAAGTTCCTTAGGCTGATATCAGCCTGAGGACCTTTTGCTCACCGGGCATCCCCATGAGAGCCAGAGACCTGTGTGCGCTTCGGCAGATACTGTGGTATACTGAAGCAGACAATACTGAAATCCTGACCAAAAAGCTGACCTTCTCTACATGAAACTAAGATAAGTTGCAAATTAGGTACTTGTTTGTATGTCTATTTTAACCAATTTAGCCCCAAGGTCCCATTTCTCAAATTTTGGAGGTGTTGCCCAACGACTATGTACCAGTTGCAGGAGATGGCTTGACCATGATAATTCAAGGGTAGTGTCAGATTAGCTTGATACCTTAAGCAGCCAAGCTAATCTGGCACTATCCTTGAATTATCATGGTCAAGCCATCTCCTGCTGCAGGGATCTGGGCTAAAAGGGTTAAAAATAGGCTTTAGGTGGAAATATTAATAAATTGTGTTGTAACCGTCTTTTCTAATAAATGCGTGCTTTTTCTTCAGCGGGTTCTTCTAAGATAATACTGAGGCTGACCATTGCGACATCATTTTCCTTCTACATCTTAGTTCTAAATGGTGAGGAAATGTACAGTGATCTTCAATTTTGGACCACACGGCTCTAAGTCCTATGGTCCAAAATTACACATCAGCGCACTAATGAAGAATCACCTTGTTGAAGGACTGCAGATCAGTAAAACCGAATAATATGTGCACAACACAAAACAAATCTTGTAAGCAGAGACTGAAGCCAAAATGCACAAAAGCGCACAGATCACCTTGCAACAAAATCCAGTGATTTGCAACTTCAAAATATGACCTGTGATTTCAGACCTTTACATTTAGAACTGTAAGGTTGAAATCACAAACACAAGAAAAGAGAAGCACAAACATTAACACATTTTGGTTACAGGGATTCAGATGAAAAAGGATGCATGATGAAAACCAAAGGGCAAAAGGAGGCACAGGTTAAAGCCTTTCTTATTTCATGTGTGCTGGTTATCCCTTTTAGCCCCATGACCCTGCAGCAGGAGATGGATTGATCATGATAATTCAAGGGTAGTGCCAGATGAGCTTGGCGCCTTCAGGCGCCAAGCTCATCTGGCACTACCCTTGAATTATCATGATCAATCCATCTCCTACAACTGGTATATAGTCGTCAGACGCCTCCAAAAGTTTGGAAATGCGGCCATGGGGTTAAGAGAGTTAATATCAAAGACAAGCACACATCTAGAAACCTCGCAGTACCAGGGAGATGTAAAGTCAGACCACATTATTTCCAATTGTGTTTTTGTAAACAAATCACAAAGTTACGTACTGTCGGTAATTACTGCACATATTCTTCTAACTTTCGCCCGACGGTTTCTAACCTTAAAACAAGACGGCCTTGAACTGTAAGAAAAAAAAAATGTATACACCATATTGATGGTACTTTGGCTTATTTTCCTTCAAGCCATTGCAGTCATTTGACTGCAGCAAAGGGGGCCTGTTTCATCATACACCCTCTTGTCAAAACAAACACAGAGACCAAAGACGTAGACAGACTTAGCTTGAGGACGCACGACAAAGCTCTTTTGAGGCACTTAACTCTTTGGCTCTCAGTAGCGCTTTTGTTCTGCAGGAATCATCGCAACAAAAAGCGCTACCGACAGCAAAAGGGTTAAACACGAAAGATATGAGAGACAAGACAAAGCGAGACGGAAACTTGTGCATGGGCGGCATACCAGAGTCTCGGTCATTGTCTTTTTCTTCCTCCTCCTCCTCTTCCTCCTCATTTTCATCACTATCTGTAAGATGCACAACATCACATGCAAGCACGTACAACAGCAAGAATTTAACTCATTCAACCCTGTGCCAGTAGGCAAGATGACCTCAGGCCGACGTCGACCAGAGTTGGCCCGACCAGAGTTGGCCCACACACAGCAGTGAACGGGCCAACTGCAGCCAACGTTGGCCCGATAGTCTTTGCTTACGAGTGACTGAACATGATAGTTTATGGGCAGTGCCAAACACCTAGCTATAATCTGGCACTATCCTTGAACTATTCAGTCAATTCATCTTCTGCAACTGGTGCGTGTCACAAAATAGCGGTTGAAAAAGTTTAAAAGGATGTGAAGTGTGTGTCAGGCAAAACAGAATCATTCAAATCATGCCAAGTTCACAACACTAAGGGTTATAGACATGAGCTTGTTTAAAAAAAACAACAACACAGCTGCAAATATGTACAGAAGAGAAAACTGTGCAAAAATTACTCATATTAACTCATTCATAGCGAGCTGCATCCAGATATACAGCTTTACACTGTGTATCCGGATGCAGCTTGCCACAAATGCCTTAATGTCTACAGTAAACAAATAAAATGGCTAGTGTGTTTTAGTTAACCCTCTTACCCCCCAGGTGGCATTTCTCAAATTTTGGAGGTGTTGACTAACGACTATGTATCAGTTGTAGGAGATGGATTGATTATGATAATTCAAGGGTAGTGCCAGATGAGCTTGGCGCTTTTAGGCACTGAGCTCATCTGGCTCTACCCTTGAATTATCATGATCAATCCATCTCCTGCTGCAGGGTCGTGGGGCTGAAAGGGTTAAAACACACATGTACCATACTTATGTGATGCTTGGAGTAATGGAGGGTACAACAGACGGTACATGGGTACCAGTTCTACATCAAAAAGTACAGATGCTTGTGCAGTGGAAATGACTTCCAGAAGGTATAGCAATAAGCTCACATAACGTTCGATATTACTACTCCATTTACATTTAGTTATGGTTGCTAAGGATGGAAAGAATTTTGTGGTAAAAAATAGTTTTTGTCCATATCAGAAACATAAACTGATGTTCCATATGCATTGCTTTCAGTCACTTTCTTAGCGCCCCCTCTCTTTCCTATCTCTTTTTTTGTGCTTTGGCCACAGTAGATCTATGATCACTGGTCGATCATGCACATTTCTCTCCCCTGACAGTGCTATAACCTACTTTACTTTGTAACCTTCCTAAAATATTAGCACTGACAGTCTCCCCTTTTCTTTTCATAAACTGATGTTGAAAAAATACTACATATGGCGCATTGCCAAGTGCAGAAAGTAAATTGTGACTAACCTTAGAACTTAGGTAGCATAGTAAGTAAATCAGCTTTAAAAAGAAAACTGATACAATAATTGATGTTATTTTATAAAATACATTTAAGTTCAGACAGGAGACACTTATTTTGCAAGTGAAGAGGGATTAGTTGTACCTGTCAAAATTGTCTCTAAATGATACTTAGTGAGTACAGAAGAGTTTGCTCAAATAAAATGACAGTGAATCATGCTTGAATGGGTATGCATTCACACACTGTCAGGTGTTCACAAGAGCCAGTATATATATATCTGTATCCATACAAAAATGGGAGAGAACAATCCAACCACACAGCTCTCAATACATATATAAATCAGCAGTAGTGTGGACGCACAAAAGAAATGAGACTGTACAGAACACACACATGCAGGTGACATGTACAGATACACCTCTAAACAGAAATAAAGGCTTTTGTTTTCATCCCTACGTCACACGACCAATCCCTTTAGCGCAAACTGTACCACATGACCGCGCTACAAAACCCTTGCAGCGACAAATGGCGGACTTCTTGTAGCCCTCTTTGTGATGCATCTTGGATGCGAGTTTTGTTCAAAAAAAAGTTCACCAAACGTCCTAAAGTAAAAAGTTACTTAGTGTTGTTCGAAACAACAGGCACACTACTACTACTAGAGACGGCAACGTCATGAAATATTTAAATTACATCGTAAGTCTATTATGTATAAATGTATATTCCTTTGATGTCAGTCATGTCTGGCATGATCCAGGTCGGAAGATTTCATCTTGATTTCTTTTACGAAAATAGTGCAGAAATGAAAACAAATACGTTATTGGTAGCTGGGGCTTGCTGCACGGACCCATGTAGGCCTTCGGGAGGTCAAAGTAACCACTGTAACCCTCAGGCCTTCGGGGTACAATGGTTCCTTTGACCTCCCTCAGGCCTACAAGGGTCCGTGTAGCAAACCCTGCTACCAATAACTTTTAATGTCTCACTTATTCAAAGGCAGTACCTCTTGCATGTCCAGAGCCAAATAACTCACTTTACAAAATTGCATGGGTGAAAGTTGACAAAAAACAAAGAGGCAGGCTAAGGTCCAGGTACACACTTGTGACATGCCATTTTTTGGGTCCATTTTCATGCATTGTTAGCCCTTTGGCTGTCGGTATCATCACCACTAAAACTGCTTACAAATGTTTTAAAAAATCCGTACGTGTGATTTCAACTTCACAGATTTCCATTTCAAATTCCACCTATGAACTTGTCAGCTCAGCACTATGTATAAAAATGTAAGGAATGAAAACTGCCTGATTAGCTAGGAGCTTGTGCAGATGACACCTTTTGACCTGTCACGGTGAATCAATCTTTTGCTTTTGCTTTGGCGCTGGACGTGAAAGAATTCTACACATTCAGAGACAGTGTTTCACGATAATTACGATGTGTGAGAAAGAAAACTTGTCTACGCAGGTGACAACATAAATACACCTGAAACTGAAAGTGAGTACACCAAGAGCGCTGAAGCAGTACTGTATACAAATGCTGCATCCATCGAGAAATAATGTTACCTGATGACGCATAATCTGCTGGATTCACTTCCCGTCCTACAAGGTGTGCACAAGCAGGGTAAGGATGGATTATTTGGATATCGACCCTTTGGCTGTCAGTAGCGGTTGTTGTCAAGGGGATTTCCAGCAGGAATCATCCCGACAAAACCACTACCAACAGCCAAAGGGTTAAGCATATAATGCTGGCAATGAAACTACAGTCAAACCTATTCATGGCCGTCTCTGTAAGTTATGTGTCTATGCACAATTGAGTTATTCTGTAACCCTTTGTGGGTCGGTAGTGGTTTTTGTCACGTAAATACAGGAATCACTGTGACAAAAACTGCTACCGACACACAAAGGGTTACAACAACAACAAAAAAGAACCATAAAAAACTTGGGGCCATTCTGGACAGATAGTCGTGTCACTTTGGATACCCAGAAAGCCAGAGGTCTTCAGCTGATGCTGGTGTTCAATTTCACTCACCCGCAACCAACAAAAGCTGGCATCAGCCTGTGGACGTTTGCTTTACTGGGTAGGTAGCCACCAAACCAGGTTTGACTGTAACTTTATATTGATGCTATGGTTAACTGCATTATGTAAACTGTGTACCTTTTGTTTCATGCACCCCTCTGTTAGACTTCAAGCCAGTACAGGTCAGCCTCACTACTGTGCGCACCATTTTAAAGTGGTATAAGATTTAACACATGCAGGTCTGTGGCTCCCAATGAGAAAAAGTCCTCAGGCCAACTCCAGCCTCAGTTGGCCTGCGCACAGCTGTGTGTGGGTCAACTAAGGCTGGAGTCGGCCAAAGGACTTTTTGTTTACTGTGCATTTACTCTTCATAAGCCTTTGTAAATGTAGCCCAACATTAACCCTTTTTCAGCCCCAAGGTCCCATTTCTCAAATTTTGGAGGTATTGCTTAACGACTATGTACCAGTTGCAGAGGATGAATTGACCATGATAATTCAAGGGTAGTGCTAGATTAGCTTGGTGCCTTCAGGCACCAAACTAATCTGGCACTACCCTTGAATTGTCATGGCCAATCCATCTCTTGCTGCAGGGACTCAGGGCTAAATGGGTTAACATGAATGCCAGTAACACGATATAATGAGGCTGACCAGCACAAGTTATTCTCTACTTTATTATTCATAACACATGCACACAGAAACGAGGAATACCAGCAATAAGTGAATAACTGAACATTTACAAAATGTTTTCAAAATCATAAATAACTCTCTATCTGGACCCACATTACATTTGTCTCCACTGAAAATGCTGAAATAGTCAGATCTGGAGGAAAGATCGCCAAAATTTCAGACTCTCTGAGTTCCTATCAAATACTGGTTTGCAGTTTAATAGAAACAAAATATTAAGGACACAAATTTATGAGCCTTTTCAAAAGAAAACATCAGTTTCAGGCCAGACTTCCTTCCTCATTCCTGTGTGACTTTACACACATGTATTAACCCTTTTGGTGTCGGCAGCAGTATTAGTTGTGATGATTCCCACAGGAATCATTGCGACTAAAATCGTTACCAACACCCAAAGCGTCAATTCCAACTGCAGTTTTCACCCTTGCCCACCAATGCAAGCTGTGCATAGGATGTATGGAATTGACTGACTGACAACATACCTGGCATGGGAGAGTCTTGCATGACAAAATTACAGGATTAACACACTTAGAAATGACTCCCACCACTCATTTTGTGGTTGTAAAAAACAAAAGTATGTAGTATTTAATTTTATTTGTAAAGTGCACATTGCTGAATGTTATTTGAATTCCATATGCCACAGTCGCAAGTGCAACAAGAACAGAACATCACTCCAAACCAATTATCCTCATGCACACAAGCTCAAAGTGTGTGATTTTGAGCCCAAGGACAGTACACACATGATCAAAATGGGAGGATCCTATAAAACTGCAAGTTGTTCTTCAAAAATTTACAACCTGACAATGTTGGTCCCTAGCAGTAGCACATTTCATTGATGCTGATATAGGTATACTCCATACATGTATTTATGTCTACTTTTTGCAGTATGAAGGCAGGATGCTATAGCAGGAGCTAACCCTTTGGACGTCACTAGCATTTTTGGTTGTCATTCCTGCAGGAATCACGACAAAAAGCGCTACCAACCACCACAGGGCTGAAAGCAGCTCATCATCTTACCACCACAAGTAGAGCTAAGCTGAACTCACACAGACACTACGCACAGATGCCACAAAGAAAACTACCAAGACCTAGATCTTTTGCGTGAAGCAAGCCACAATTCCTACCTGTGATGTCAGCGCCAAAGTCCACTTCAGCAATCATGTCTGTTCCTTGCACAGACAGCTCCTCAAATATCGAGTTGTCATTCCGCCTGAAAAGGAAGTTGTACTGTCTTACAATATAATAATACAGCGCATTATGCACGCACTTTATCCCAATTGCAAATTGCTGCCGTGAGCTGCACCCAACAAGCATGCTCACATGAAAAGCAAGCGAGCTACTGAGGTTTTGGAAATATGGATTGTTTTGTATTTTAAATTTTGAAAGTGGGGTGAAACCAGTACCAAAGTTGAGCTTGTTTTGTTTCTGAATGTAATCAAGATAACTCATTCAGCTCTAACACACCACAGCAATCCACATATGGAGCATGATAGTTCAAGGGTGGTGCCAAAATAGCTTGGCGTGCATAGGCGGCAAGCAATTCTGGCACCACCGTTGAGCTATCATGCTCCATCTGTATCTAGAATTGTAATACAGTCCTTCAGAGGGCAACAACAATTTTTTTTGGATTTCAGTCCTGGGGTAGAATGTGATAAACATGTTCAAAGTTTCCAGTTAGCTATTTCACCGTTCAAATCATCCACACTGATCAGCCTGTTCCTGTGTGCAGAAAGTATTCAAAGTCAATTGTAGAACTGAAAGTTTGATCCAAAATGTACTGTTCAAATCTGTTCATGCAACAATACTCCAAGTGCTAAGTTGAAATATTGTAGCATGAACAGATTTGACATGTACTGAACATTTTGGATCAAATTGTCAAACTGACAGCCAAATAGGGCCAGATAATTGCACCTGACACACACCTCACCACAATAAGTTTACACCCGTTAACTAAACATATTTCCTTTAACTAAGCAAAAAATAAATACTAAAACTACACTGACATGGACTTGCGTTTGCCTGAACTGCCATGGGATGCCACCGAGTCTTGAGATTCCTCTAGCTCTGGAGTAGTGGCCACTATATTGGCAAGTGTTTCCGACAGTCCTGTAACAGAGCACCAGCCAGGAATATCAGTGAAAAGAATTTAATCAATTATACACAACAGTACTGCAGCTGTTCCATGCCATTTGCAAGAGGCATAAATTCTCATGGGCCCCTGCATTTGCAGGGGCTTATGAGAATCTATGCCTCTTGCTGGCAGAGATAAGCACTATTGATATCCTCAGACTGAGGTACATGTGTGCTTAATTTGAATTAATGCACTGACTGTATATCAATTCATGTAATTGAAAACAACAGACCATCAAGGTACGACCACACAATCAACACATAATCAGATTAGAGCTTTAGCTGAATTGAAATGCCTTCAGTAATTTAACTTAAAGAGTTATAGGACATCAGACAATTAACTCAATCGAGACGTGCGGCTATTCACCACATATCCATATATGGCATGTCTCAAATGAGCTTATGACACAAATGACAAGAGAAACTAGGGGGGGAAGTTTTGATGTTTGCATTATGCGCTATACATGTATCAATTCATACGTATCATTTTGGTATAGTTGCATATCAGCTTGCTTCCTATTTTTTTTTCTAAATAGCTTTTCAACAATACATATTTCAGAACATTGTCTAGAACAAAAAATGATCACCAAACTTGAATATATTTTATTAACAAATTTGCCTGGTTTTGAAAAGAACAGATTAGCCGCAATCATCAGGAGATCACATACCGGTAATAACCAACTTAAATGCTGAGGTATGTAACCATGTTCAAGCCTCAGTGACAATCTGACAAAATTACTTAACATGCAGAACAGAAATAGTGTCAGGGTACTTTATAAAAAAATACTTTTTTAAATCTATATAAGTGCAAGTTTGGTTGTCTTTTTTCATAATACTTTTCTTGTTGTGAAGCAATGTCTTGTTGAAATTTTGTCTTCAACAGGGAAGCAAACATATAAATTTAAACAGGTTACATTGCTATATTGCTCGCACTGGGACCATATGGCATTGAGGCGCGTCCCCTGGGTGGTGGATAGGGGGTCCCTTGCGAGAGGGGTGCACTGAATGAAATAAGGTGCCGTGAACCAACATGTTCTAAGGGAAGGTGACCCCCAAAAAATAAACCTGGTCCTCCTAGTAAGGGGGTTGGGTGTGGGGGTTCCCCACCCTGCAAATTAGGAAATAGCTACAAAAATGCTGACGAAAAGACAAACAGCAATTCCTTTCCTGGAGGAGGAAGGTTCTTCTACCAGAAGATTTATGACGTCCTGTGGTGAAAGCCGGAAGTCTTCGGAAGCCACAGGACCCAGCCACCTTTCTCTAACCAGGGACACAACCATGGGCACATGGAATGTCAAGACCATGTACCAGAACGGCAAGGCCGCCCAGATAGCAGCGGAAATGCAAAAGTACAACCTTTCCCTGCTAGGTATCCGTGAAGCCAGATGGACGCAGTCTGGCCAGAAAAGGCTGTTAAGTGGGGAGATGATTCTGTATTCAGGTCATAAAGAGGAGAATGCCCCCCATACAGAAGGAGTAGCATTCATGCTGTCACCAATGGCACAGAGAGCGCTGATGGGCTGGCGAACCTCTTGGACCAAGAACAGCAGCCTTTAGAACCAAGAAAAAGCTCAAGCTGAACGTCATCCAGTGTTATGCGCCCACTAATGACAGTGACGAGGAAGAGAAACAAGAGTTCTATGACCGACTCCAGAGTGCTGTGGACAAATGTGCGGAGCGAGACATCACCATCGCCATGGGCGATTTTAATGCCAAAATAGGGGAGGACAACACCGGATATGATGAGGTGATGGGGAAACAGGGACTAGGGGAGATGAGTGAGAACGGGGAGAGGTTTGTAGACTTTTGTGCTCTAAACAGACTTGTCATTGGAGGCAGCATCTTCCCACACAGAAGAATACACAAAGCAACTTGGGTCTCACCTGACCATACTACAGAGAACCAAATAGACCATATCTGCATTAGCAAGAAATTTAGAGGATCCTTTCAAGATGTTCGAGTGAGGAGGGGAGCAGATGTCGCATCAGACCACCATCTGCTTACCTTAAGAATAAAGCTCAAGTTAAAGAAAAGCCGCACAGTGACAACAAGAAGACAGCGCTATAATATAGGCCTCCTGAGAGAGACTGGAGTGAGAGAAGAGTTCAAACTGGTGCTGTCCAACCGGTTTCAAGTGCTACAGGAGCTAGTAAATGAAGAGGAGGTGGTCACCACAGAGCAGCAGTGGAAGGTAGGTAGAGAGGCGCTGAACTCGACCTGCAAAGACACTGTAGGGTTCAGGAAACACCATCACAAGGACTGGCTGTTGGCACAGACCTTGAAGAAGATAGAAGTGAGGAAGCAGAAGAAAGCAGTTGTCAACAACAGTCGCACGAGAGCAGCCAAAGCCAGGGCACAGGAGCAATACTCGGAAGCCAACCGCGAGGTGAAGAGGAGTATCAGGGCAGACAAGAGGGCCTACACAGACAGCCTGGCAGCAGAGGCAGAAAAGGCAGCAGGCAGCAGCAACATGAAACAGCTCTACGACATTACCAGAAGATTGTCGGGCAAGTATGGCCATACAGAAAGACCAGTAAAAGACAAAGAAGGCAAGCCTATTACAGACAGAGCAGACCAACTCGACAGATGGGCCAAGTATTTTGAAGAGTTACTGAACAGACCCAGCCCACCTGACCTCCCAGACATCCAGCCAGCAGAGACCGACCTACCCATCAGCTGTGACAGACCCAGCCGGGAAGAGATCAGAAGAGCAGTGGCATTTTTGAAGAACGGGAAAGCAGCAGGGCCAGATGGCATCCCAGCAGAGTCTCTGAAAGCAGACCTAGAGACAACAGTAGAGATGCTGTACCCACTGTTTGGAAAGATCTGGCAAGAGGAGGTGATGCCGGCTGACCGGAAGGAGGGGTACCTAATCAAGCTTCCCAAGAAAGGCGACCTCAGCAAGTGTTCCAACTACAGAGGAATCACCTTGCTGTCAGTACCAGGAAAGGTCTTCAACAGGATCATCTGGGAGAGAATGAAGAGCTCCGTAGACCCCCAGCTGAGAGACCAGCAAGCAGGATTCAAGAAAAAACGATCATGTACAAACCAGATCGCCACTCTCCGCATCATCGTGCAACAGTCTCTGGAGTAGAGCTCCCCGCTGTATGTCAACTTTGTAGATTACGAGAAAGCATTTGACAGCGTGGACCGAGAGACTCTGTGGAAACTCTTACGACACTACGGTGTACCCACAAAGCTCGTCCGCCTGATCAAGAGCAGCTACGATGGCATGACATGTCGTGTGATCCACGAAGGGCAGTTCACCAGGGAGCTCCAGGTCAGAACCGGTGTCAGGCAGGAGTGTTTGCTGTCTCCGTTCCTCTTCCTACTAGCCATAGACTGGGTCATGAAGAGGGCCACAGAGCACAGACGAAGTGGAATACAGTGGACACTGTGGACACAGCTTGACGACCTCGATTTTGCAGATGACTTGGCTTTACTGTCCCACACTCATCAACAAATGCAGGACAAGACCACGAGGCTTGCTGACATCTCGTCCCAAGTGGGCCTCACCATTCACAAACAGAAAACAAAGACAATGAGGCTGAACGCAACCAGGGAAGAACCAGTCTTGCTTGCTGGCACCCCGTTGGAGGAGGTGGAGTCCTTCACCTATCTCGGGAGCATCATAGACATAAAAGGCAGCACTGATGCAGATGTCAGAGCATGAATCGGTAAAGCCAGAGCAGCCTTTCTCCAGTTGAAAAAAGTGTGGAGTTCCAGAGAGCTGTCACAACACACCAAAGTCCGGATTTTCAACTCCAACGTAAAAGCAGTTCTCCTATATGGAGCAGAGACTTGGAGACTGACAAAAACCACAGTCAACTGAGTACAGATCTTCATAAACAGTTGCCTAAGAAGAATTTTTAAAATCCACTGGCCAGAGAAGATCAGCAACGTCAGACTCTGTGAGAGAACAGAGCCGAAAACAGCTGAGAATGAAATTGGGCGAAGAAGATGGGGATGGATTGGTCACAGTCTGAGAAAGCCAGCTTCCAGTATCACTAGGCAGGCATTGTCATGGAACCCCCAGGGAAAGAGGAAAAGAGGCAGGCCGAGAAACACCTGGCGTCGAGATCTCCAAGCAGACATCAAAAGACTGGGAACCACCTGGAGTAAAATCGAATGAGAAGCGCAGGACAGGAGTCGCTGGAGGTCTCTCGTCGACGGCCTATACCCGGGGAGGGGTGACAGGCGAAAGCAAGCAAGCACATTGCTATATTAGCAGGTGCGTGTATTATGCCACTTGTCATGAAACAATGAACACAAATTGTGTTTAAATTCTAACTAAAAATTATTTATAACTGCAACAGGACAGCTAAGTATAGTTGTACATCAGGGGTTACTTCACAGTGCAGAGAATATAGAAGTACAGTTTGTCAGTTTAGAAGAGAAATGCAATAAAACTATTTTTAAAAAACTTTCAAGTTTGGCAGTCAGTAGCGGTTTTTGTCACAATGATTCCTGCAGCAATCATTGTGACAAAAACTGCTACCAACAGCCAAAGGGTTAACATGTGTGCAGACATGCTCATGCATGGCTGGGATGGTCTTCATGCCTCCACACTTTGTCACAAAAACTTCACTGATTTTCATGTTTAGTGCAATACTATTTTATAGATGTATTATTCATTTCACATGGCATCCTTCTCATGCTGTTCTAGGTTCAACATGCCACAAGCTGTCCTGTGATTTTGACCTTATGGCTCTCCAACTCACGGACCTGGGTTGAGTTGCATGAGTGAGCTTAGTCCTGCGCCAGCCACAAAGCAAGACACCCCGCTATTGTGGTGCACCTTGCATACTGGCTGGTGCAAGACTCACAACGTGGCAAGGTCATTAATTCATGAAAGCAGCAGCATCATATTCAAAATTTTTAAAAAGTTGGAAGAGCAAATCTGTTATAGCGGACAAAAGAAAGCAATCTGCAACAAAAGCAAACACAATTTCAAAATAGCTGTGAGATGAAGAAAATTAATGCAGTTTGTTCAGTGTACAAATAAATGTACAGATACATGTATATATACAATTATGTGAGTATTGATAGTAATACTATTAGTGTATAGGCAGCAGGACAAAATCTACAAGCACAAAACTTTTACATGAGTAAAATTGTCT
This sequence comes from Semisulcospira habei, assembly GCA_036245525.1. Classification (NCBI taxonomy): domain Eukaryota; kingdom Metazoa; phylum Mollusca; class Gastropoda; family Semisulcospiridae; genus Semisulcospira; species Semisulcospira habei. The sequence continues at coordinate 31,995,292 of BTPG01000005.1, forward strand.
TGCATACTTTGCAAACAAACCAAGCAAACCAGAAGGGCCAAACTGTATCACCAAAAACATAAAAATGCCAAATGCAACAAATAACACTTTCTGAACAGTAACAGAAATAAAGTAACCTACGCAAAAGGCAACAACATCAACAAACTCGTTACAGTAGATCTCATTCCTTTTTTTCACTTACCAGATTAAATGTGGCCAAGATGTTTTGAAAGATGAGAAAAAACAAAATGCATGAAAGTTTCTGAGTGCGCTCGAAAACTGACAGCTTTTTCATGCACATATTTCAAGAACAGAGGTTGTCTTTACATCAGAAATAGGTCAGAAATTGCATGTAGTTCACTCATTCATTCTACTTCATCTACAAGAGGCATATATTCTCATCAGCCCCTGCAACTGCAGGGGATCATGAGAATTTATGCCTCTTACTGACAAGAAAGGGGCCTAATTTACATTCATAGTTTGAGGTACTTGTACTTGTCTGGGGTAAAATGCATATCTGTTGCAAGAGCGGCACGTGCAACAGTGATCACAGCGATTCAACAAGGACCTCACTATCAAGGGGCAAGTCTTACTTCCTGTGACCTGATTCTGCATCATATCTCCTATTGTTAACTTCTATTAATAAATAATTTAACATTTAAATGTGTTAGATTTGTATGCAGAACGTGATCATTTCAAGAGACAGAGAATACTGAGCGAGTGAAACATGGGCACTGAAAAGTGGCCCCTACCACTCTACCTTCAGGATCCTCCTTATATTTTAAATCAGACTGCATTGATTTTTTTTTTAATTGGAAGTTAAATTAATCTGTATTCCTGTGAATTCATTAGGGGATGGAGATGGTATGAGCGGCTTTACATTTTAACTCATTCGCGGCCATGAATGAGTTAATGCCTAATGCCTGGGGGAAGAGACTGGGAGGATATAAATTATGTAAATGGCTCTTGTTATCTGGGAACACATAAGATCAATGTGTGATAGGAAAAGTGGGGGATGGGCTCAGTTGCACTAAAACGTGGGAGCACCACGCTTAGTAGATTGCGCAGGACTAAGCTCACTCATGCAACTGAGCTCAGGACTCAAAGTGTTCAATGGGGAAAATTTAAGGAAATCAGTGTGAGATCTTCCTGCATGTATTATAACTCCTTGACTTGACTGCTAGTGGTAACACCACTCAGTAGAAAAAATGTGTAGATACATGTCTTTTCTGTCATTTCTGCCAACCAGTATCGTCAGATGCAGTCAAGATGTTAATCTACCCTAGTGCCTTCAGCTCTAGATTGTTTTGCTGTAACAGTGTTTTAATCACATGGGAATGAGTTAAATCTTTCTGAAACTGTCAAAGACTTTTTGAAAGCCAAATTGGACTTTCACATTGTGAATGTGTACTAGTCACAACAAGACTTAGTAAAGGACCACCTTGAAAATGGTCAAGATGTCAAATAAGCAAAACAGTGTCAAATTTTACGATTTTATCTGGGAAGTTCCTGTCAAAGCTGTTGACTATAATTTACAGCCTTGTCCAAAACTCCCAAGACAAAATATTAACCCATTGTGTGTCGGTAGGAGTTTTGGTAGCAATGATTCCTATAGGAGTCATTGCGACTAAAACCGCTACTGACATGCAAAGGGTTAACATTTGACAGAGTTGTGCTTATTTGAAATCATGGGTGGTCCATAACTTATTGTGAGTAGCATAGACAAAGGGAGCCAGCAAGAGGCAGACCTGTTATCTGGTGATGTTTTGTGTGTCTCTGCAGGATAGGGTACAAGCCGATGTAGCAACATAGCAACTCACTCCCCCCACCCTCATCACTAAACTTGACTAAATGTGTACCGACATAGTTTTACTGACAAGTAGAGGTGACCTGCATGTTTAACACATTCTGCCCCATGACTGAAATCCCCAAATTTTGGAGTTGCCCTCTGAAGACTGTAATTACACTTCTGGAGACAAATCGAGCATAAAAGTGCAAGGGTGGTGCCAGAATAGTTTGGTACCTATGGCGCCAAGTTATTCTGGCACCACCCTAGAACAATCACGCTCGATCCATGTCTTGCCGTGGTGTGTCGGGGCTGAGAGAGTTAAAACATGATAGAACACAATGCAGCACTGGTCATCTGTGATTCAATTGTTTACATGAAACCAATGTGCCAAACAAGGCTGCATTCCCAATCTCTGAACTTACCAAGATCAGCTGTTAAAAGATAACAGTACACAAGATTGAAATTAAACCTCATTTGACTACAGAACTTCAAATTACTTAACCCTTATCATTCAGAATAAACCAGTGTGTGAAATAATTTTGACTAAAGTAGTTCAAGGGTAGCACCAGAATAGCTTGGCACCTCTAGGCACTAAGCTATTCTGGCACCACCCTTGAACTAAAGCCATTGGTCTATAGCCTTATCTGTAAGTACTATAATTTAGCTTGCATATGGCAGTGTACAAATTTGAAGCTTTTAGCCTCAGTATGATACGGGTTAAATCAAAAGCAAGAGACTAAAACATGTTATGAGGTTGGTGAGGTTGTAAAATCATGATAACTCTAACTCAACAGAGCAAACTCAACCCATCAGACACACAAGAGGACGTAGGAAAACTAACTACCGGGTACACGTGCAGTTAAAATGTGCAAAAAAGTAAAGGAACCTAGACTACTTTATAATGTTCATGTAAACACTTTCACTTCCACCACCAACTGAAGCAGATGGCTCATTTATCATAATCCATAGCACATGGTGACACCAGTGTGATCTGCCTGACGCATACAACATATATGTATTCATATTTATAAGAGTCTACTGTTTGTAGCATGATGGCAAGTAGCTGCTGGAAGCACATTTTGTCAAGGTGATTCCTGCAGGAATCACCTGGGGAAAAAACTGCTAGCATCAGCCAAAGGGTTAAAGAACTACACTACATGTGTGCATTGCTGACCACATGATCCTCTAATGGCAATGGAAGTGAAAAGATTACAGACAATGGAGGGCAGGTTAGGAGAGAGACCAGTTTCAGGGGCTGGGGAAAGAGTAAGCTTCAGTCCTAAAAAAAGTGTTTAAAAAAAAAGGGGCAGATTAAATACACAACAGTTAGAATAAGTACAAAGATAGCTTCTGGTTTGACTGCCCCTAGGTTAGAGCCATCATGATTATTATGCTATTAATTACAGTTCAGTGCAGTTCCGTTAGCCCAGTTCAGTAACACTGTCACTGCTGTAGGATGTAGGAGAATATAGTGACCACAGCATCCAAGTTCTAACTCACCCGACAATTCATCTTCTTCAAACCTGTCATCCTCGGCTATAGACTTCGGCAGACGTATCCGCACTGATGCGGACTTTGGCTTTCGCCTCAAAACCACCCGCTCAGAGGCCGCAGCCTGCTGGGAAGGGGCGCTACTCTGTGGTTCGGCTGCAACCTGAGGGGTTGCTGCCCCTGCACCAACCACGCTTTTGTTTTCAGCTATGGTCCCTGATACAGGGGCCAGGGATGAGGAGGGTCGTTCGGCCATATCGTTGAGGGAGGAGGGTGTTGGGATGGGAGTAGCAGGTTCGCCTGGGACTTCTGGCAAGCAGGCAAAAAGCAGGAGAGAAAAAAAAAAGAAACAAATGTGAAGGCAACACAAAAATCACAGCTAAAAGGAAAACTGCTTCTGCACAGAGATCAGAGAAAGGTCCTTAGCTTTTTCCTACCCTTTTCATCCTGGTACACCCATTGCTTGAAATAAATTAGACTATAATAGTTCAAGAGTGGTGCCAGAACAGCATGGCGCCTGAGGCGCCAACCTATTCAGGCACCACCCTTGAATTGAGATGCTTGATCTATCTCGTAATCTGTACTAAAGCCTTTATAGGACAATAAGCACATTTTTAAAAGTCAGCCTCAGGATGTAATGGGATAACACATCTAAGCAGTCCACTGCCTTATGATTCCACTGATGATTTAACCCCATGGCACCGAATTTTAAACTTTGTATACAAAGGATACATGAAATAAAAATCAGGCTTCAGTCAGCTATAACGGTCATTTTTTATGAGAACATATACACAACATTCAGCAGATCCTTCTTAACCTATTTAATCCCACAGCCGTATTTCCCAAATGTTGGAGATGTCAGCAACAAACTATGCACCAGTTGCAGGAGTTGGATCGACCATAATTTAAGGGTAGTGCCAGATTAGCTCGGTGCCAAGCTAATCTGGCACTACCTTTGAGCTATCATGGTCGATCCATCTCTTGCTGTAGTGTGTTGGGGCTAAATGGCTGTCCATAGCGCTTTTTGTCGAGGCGACTCCTGGAATCACCTTGACAAAAAGCGCTATGGACAGCTAATGGCTTAATGAGAGGTATTTGGCTCTAGATGTGAAATGATAGCACAAAAATACCTATTAAAAAAAAAAAGAAGTCTCTGTGCAGAAACAGTGGCATGATCAAAAGCACAAAACCAAGCATACTGCCCACCATCACTTGTGTGCTGCTCTATGATTTTGGATCTTACAGCCCTAAGCCGAAATCAGAGACCAGCACACATTATTATGTACAAGACACAAAGTGTACTTGCTGAGCAAGCTGCAGCGAGTGCATAAACAAGTATTTTTCCACAACAGCGGTTAGTTATCATAATGTCAAAGACATTAGTACAAAATCCAGCACTGTGACAGCAAGACATACATTTTTGGATCAAACCACATTTTTCCTTAACCCTTTCAGCCCCAAGGTCCCATTTCTCAAATTTTGGAGGTGTTGCCCAACGGCTATGTACCAGTTGCAGGCGATGGCTTGACCATGATAATTCAAGGGTAGTGCCAGATTAGCTTGGCGCCTGAAGGCGCCAAGCTAATCTGGTACTACCCTTGAATTATCATGGTCAATCCATCTCCTGCTGTAGGGACATGGAGCTAAATGGGTTAAAATAGGTAACAATGTAAATGCTATGTACATTTTGCTCAGACAGTACAGGGTTTTCTACCAATTTTTTGTTTCTTTCTTACTTCTCATTTTTTCTTGTTTTAATTAATTTCATTATCTTTATGAAGTGTGTGGTAAACATTTCTTATTACCAATTGTTAGTTGTGCAAAAAAATGCCACAAGTAATGATTTCATGAACATTTACTTTGGGAATGTCTTGTACACATGATGTGAGACAAAAAATAAAAATAAAACTACATCAAGACTATAAGTACGAAAAAGAGTCAACTGTGCTATAAAACTATTAAAAAAGTAATGAAAGAGTTTTACATGGAGAAAATTCAAACAAACTGTGCTACATATAGGAAAGCCTAATAAAGTGAAGAAAAGGTGTAAAAGAGATCTCCTTCTCTGATACAAATCAACAAACAAACAAATTTATACTATAAGTACACCTCAGTAAACATTATCATTAACTAAAATGTATATTGTATAGCTAATAATTTGTATAACACAATAGTAGCAATGAAAGGTCACAGCTGTACAAACATAAACTGTATTTATTAGCATTTCAAATGAACATAAATCCCATAAGCTGCACATATACGGCTGCTTAGAAAGCAAAGCATACCCCATACCTTCTCCTGAATGGTGATAGGGAGGAGGAGGAGGAGGGGGGGGGGGGCAAGACAATCAAAATGGGGGCTCTAGAACGTCCACAAATGCACTCAGATTAGAATCAATAAGGGTTTAGACAAAGGCAATGGGATGGGGGCAGTTGTGGGCTGAATGTCCACAAATGCATCCAGAATCACTATGAACTGTTTTTGGGGGGAGACTTTAGTTCGTGCAAAAGCAGCAACATTCAAGTAATTTGTCTCAAATGGTGTCATGCATCCTCGCGCTGGGACCATACGGCGTTGAGGCGCGTCCCCTGGGTGGTGGATAGGGGGTCCCTCGTGAGAGGGGTGCACCGAATAAAATAAGGTGCCGTGAACCAACATGGTCTAAGGGAAGGTGACCCCGACAGAAAACCCCTGGTCCTCCTAGTAAGGGGGTTGGGCGTGGGGGTAGCTTCCCCACCCTGCAAAAAAGGAAATAGCTACAAAAACGCCGACGAAAAGACTAACAGTAAATTTAGAAGATCCCTTCAAGATGTTCGAGTGAGGAGGGGAGCAGATGTCGCCTCAGACCACCATCTGCTTACCTTAAGAATGAAGCTCAAGCTAAAGAAAAGCCGCACAGAGACAAGAAGAAGACAGTGCTATAATGTAGGCCTCCTGAGAGAAACTGGAGTTAGAGAAGAGTTCAAACTGGTGCTGTCCAACCGGTTTCAAGCGCTACAGGAGCTAGTAAATGAAGAGGAGGCGGTCACCACAGAGCAGCAGTGGAAGGCAGTTAGAGAGGCGCTGAACTCAACCTGCAAAGACACTGTAGGGCTCAGGAAACACCACCACAAGGACTGGCTGTCGGCACAGACCTTGAAGAAGATAGAAGCGAGGAAGCAGAAGAAAGCAGCGGTCAACAACAGTCGCACGAGAGCAGCAAAAGTAAGGGCACAGGGGGAATACTCGGAAGCCAACCGCGAGGTGAAGAGGAGTATCAGGGCAGACAAGAGGGCCTACACAGACAGCCTGGCAGCAGAGGCAGAAAAGGCAGCAGGCAGCGGCAACATGAAACAGCTCTACGACATTACCAGAAGATTGTCGGGTAAGTATGGCCATACAGAAAGACCAGTAAAAGACAAAGAAGGTAAGCCTATTGCAGACAGAGCAGACCAACTCGACAGATGGGCCGAGTATTTTGAAGAGTTACTGAACAGACCTAGCCCACCCGACCCCCCCGACATCCAGCCGGCAGAGACCGACCTACCCATCAGCTGTGACAGACCCAGCCGGGAAGAGATCAGAAAAGCAGTGGCATTTTTGAAGAATGGCAAAGCAGCAGGGCCAGATGGCATCCCAGCGGAGTCTCTGAAAGCAGACCTAGAGACAACAGTTGAGATGCTGTACCCACTGTTTGGAAAGATCTGGGAAGAGGAGGTGATGCCAGCTGACTGGAAGGAGGGGTACCTAATCAAGCTTCCCAAGAAAGGCGACCTCAGCAAGTGCTCCAACTACAGAGGAATCACCTTGCTGTCAGTACCAGGAAAGGTCTTCAACAGGATCATCCTAGAGAGAATGAAGAGCTCCGTTGACCCCCAGCTGAGAGACCAGCAAGCAGGATTCAGGAAGAACCGATCATGTACAGACCAGATCGCCACTCTCCGCATCATCGTGGAACAGTCTCTGGAGTGGAGCTCCCCGCTGTACGTCAACTTTGTGGATTATGAGAAAGCATTTGACAGCGTGGACCGAGAGACTCTGTGGAAACTCCTACGACACTACGGTGTACCCACAAAGCTCGTCCGCCTGATCAAGAGCAGCTATGATGGCATGACATGTCGCGTGATCCACGAAGGGCAGTTCACCAGAGAGCTCCAGGTCAGAACTGGTGTCAGGCAGGGGTGTCTGCTGTCTCCGTTCCTCTTCCTACCGGCCATAGACTGGGTCATGAAGATGACCACAGAGCACAGACAAAGTGGAATACAGTGGACACTGTGGACACAGCTTGACGACCTCGATTTTGCAGACGACTTGGCATTACTGTCCCACACTCATCAACAAATGCAGGACAAGACCACGAGGCTTGCTGACATCTCGTCCCAAGTGGGCCTCACCATTCACAAACAGAAAACAAAGACAATGAGGCTGAACGCAACCAGGGAAGAACCAGTCTTGCTTGCTGGCACCCCGTTGGAGGAGGTGGAGTCCTTCACCTATCTCGGGAGCATCATAGACAAAAAAGGCGGCACTGATGCAGATGTCAGAGCACGAATCGGTAAAGCCAGAGCAGCCTTTCTCCAGTTGAAAAAAGTGTGGAGTTCCAGAGAGCTGTCACAACACACCAAAGTCCGGATTTTCAACTCCAATGTAAAAGCAGTTCTCCTATATGGAGCAGAGACATGGAGATTGACAAAAACCACAGTCAACAGAGTACAGACCTTCATGAACAGTTGCCTTAGAAGAATTTTGAAAATCCACTGGCCAGAGAAGATCAGCAACGTCAGACTCTGGGAGAGAACAGAGCAGATAACAGCAGAGAATGAAATTGGGCGAAGAAGATGGGGATGGATCGGTCACAGTCTGAGAAAGCCAGCTTCCAGTATCACTAGGCAGGCATTGTCATGGAACCCCCAGGGAAAGAGGAAAAGAGGTAGGCCGAGAAACTCCTGGCGTCGAGACCTCCAAGCAGACATCAAGAGACTGGGAACCACCTGGAGTAGAATCAAAGGAGAAGCACAGGACAGGAGTTGCTGGAGGTCTCTCGTCGACGGCCTATACCCGGGTAGGGGTGACAGGCGTAAGTAAGTAAGTAAGTAAGGTGTCATGCATAAACATACAAAAGGCCTTCCCCTTCTCCTTTAACCAAAACTACCATCTAATTTATTTTAAAAAAACACCGGGAATAACCAACAACTATAAACTAACCCTTTGCCTGTCAGCAGCGGTATCATGGTGGCATCATCTGTAGAAATCATTGTGACAAACACCACTACCAACATGCAAAGGGTTAATACACTAACATGTTTACAATAATATACATACTTTTCACTACTCCACTTTCCAGACTGACGACATGAGGAAGCACAACTTACTGAGCATTTATGCCACTACATGCCTTTTGCACTTCCAGCACCAACAGTGGGAGATGGATGGACTCTAAGGACATGTCTGATTAGCTTGGCCCATCCACTACATTTCAGCTGTCATGGTCAACCCATCCCCATCGACTGGTACAGGAAGCAAAAACATTACAGGTCTGCTGTCATTTGGCCAAAACCAGCCTATTCATTTTTGAGAAATGCGACACTTAACCTTTTGGCTGTCGGTAGCGGTTTTTGTTGCGATGACTCTTATAGGAATCATCACGACAAAAAACAGCTACCGACAGCCAAAGGGTTAACAATGAAAATCTCACAGACATACTTTTTGCCAAATAACATCAGAGTGGCAATAATTCTACTGACTCTATAGACTGCTTTCTAAGGAGGTAACCACAAAATACAAACCTACATACACAATGGTGCCAAACTTACTTGTGGCAGTGCTCTTCTCCGTGACGTCTATGCTGTCCGTAAGCTGCTCTTTATCGCTTGTCACTGTTGCATCTCTCTTGCCCTTTTCTGGAGAGTCAAGGTCACTCAGCTCACTGCGGAGACTGACGTTGGAGTCCCGCCCACTCTGAGGAGAGGTGAGGTCCATGCTCATGTTCTCAGACTTCTGAGCTTCCAGCGGGTGGAACACAACGCCCGGTCCCATGCTGACAGGCCGCAATGCAGGCATGTGGAATCCCCTGAAATTACAAGAAATGTAGTACAAAGTGTTTACAAACCTTTTTTTTTTTGGTTGATCCAGGTGATTCTGACATAAAAACGCAAACATCAACAGCAGAAACGTTCAGCTTGCAGAAAAACGATACTGAAAATACAGCACCGAGAGTGTCACACAAATTCACATCTGTACAAATCATATTCTTTGTTATTTGGGAAAAATAAAAGACAACAAGAAAGGCAAAGCCTTTATAGTTCACGTGTATGACCGATCCACATAAGTGTGACCTTTGTGACAATAAGGGCTAGCTTCTGCACCAGCAAAATGGATGTTTTCTCAAAATGTAAATATTTTAGCATTTTTCAAACATCTGTCCCCCGCCCCCTCCCGACATTTGTGATGGGTCGACTAAATTAGTATGCATAAAAATGTCTTGCCATCAGCAATCCTTGTGCCAAATTTAATTTAAAAGTTTGCAAAACCTTTGATAAAAACTGCAATTATAACAAAATTGGCATTTACACACATTTACTGACCTCTTGTGACCCTTGACCTCTCTGAGGGATTATCCTAATTAGTACGCACAGATAGGTCTTACCATCAAGTATCTCTGGACCACATTTGGGTTTGAAGTTGAAATAGTATTTAAAAAACAAAAATTGTTTCGTCAAAATATGGCTGTTTTGGACCTATTTTTTTTATCATCCCCCATGATGGGTCAACAAAATTAGTATGCACAGGAAGGCTTTATCATAGCTACCTTTGTGCCAAGTTTGACTGGAAAGTTTGCAAAAATGTTCATAAAAACAATTCTATCAAAAATTGGTATTTTACACACATTTTCTTGTGACCTTGACCTTTCCAAGGGGTCATCCAAATTAATATGCATAGATAGGTCTTACCATCAAGTATCTCTGTACCAAGTTTGGGTTTGAAGTTGCGAATAGCATCTGAGAAAAAAAAACTCATGGAACCCCCAGGGAAAGAGGAAAAGAGGTAGGCCGAGAAACTCCTGGCGTCGAGACCTCCAAGCAGACATCAAGAGACTGGGAACCATCTGGAGTAGAATCGAAGGAGAAGCACAGGACAGGAGTTGCTGGAGGTCTCTCGTCGATGGCCTATACCCGGGTAGGGGTGACAGGCGTAAGTAAGTAAGTATTTCGTGATCTCCTTAGACCTTTTGATGAGGTCAACCAAATTAGTATGCATAGTAAGGTCTTACCACCAGGTATCTTTGTATAAGTTTGGGTTTGAAGTTGTGAACAGTATTTGAGAAAACGTACATTTTGTCAAAATTTGGTGGGTTTTTTTACATATTGCCTGATCTCATGATCTTGACCTTTGAGAGAGGTCACTCAAATTGGTATGTTTAGAAAGGTCCTTACACAAAGTATCCATGGGCAAAGTTTGAAGACTGTGGCTTAAATAGTCTCCGAGAAAAATGTATTTTTCTTTAAAATGTATTTTTAAAAAAAAAACTTACCGATGACATTACAGTAAGGAAAAGGTTCTTAGCTAAACTAATTTTAGCCAACATTGTTGTGTACGTATATGGCAGTGTTGGCAGGTGAGGGGCGCCATAGCCTAGGCGGTAACCTGAGTAGCCTCCCTTCCATGCCATCCGGGCATGAGTCAAGCGGAAGCTCACCAGTCAGTTTCTTAGCGGACCAGCGGCAAGCGGGGTAGGTGGGAGGGTCCTTCGAGTAATGTCATCGGTAAGTATTTTTCGAAAAAATACATTTTAAAGAAAAATACATTTGTTTCCTCAAAACACATTACCGATGACATTACAGTAAGGAAGAATCCCGAAGAGGAGATGGGTGCTGCTATAACGCCCCTAACCCACCCCCTAGAGACCACTAGAGCCGACCTCCCTAAGCAACCTCCTGATAATTTTAGCTAAGATACTTACGGCGCTTAGGGCGCCGGGAGGGAGTGTTGCGCCGCCACGATGTCCCCCACCAGCGACAGGTTCTGGCGCTGGTTGGAGAGGTCCCTCAGGTAGAAGCTGGCGAAGGTAGTCTCCGCACGCCAAACCATGGCTGCCACAATGTCTTTGACAGCACAGTTGCGGTCGAATGCAAGGCTCGTGACCATGGCTCTGACCTCATGCGCCCTGATGCTCATACGTCTGGCTGTATCAGGGGAGAGGTCTTGGTAGATGGAGCGTACCACCCATCGGAGCCAGGAGGAGATTGTCTGGGCCGAGATGTCATTTCTCCCTGGGGACAAAGGGAGGAAAAGGCGAGTGCGTCCCCTGCGGAGTGGCTTGGTCCGGCGCAGGTACACGCGTAAAGCCCTCACGGGGTCCTGTTGTCTGGACTCACAGGAGGAGCCTGGGTCTCTCAATGGTTGGATGGTGACCAACTGCGGGGCAGCCAAAGGAGATCGGGTCTTGGCGAAAAACGCCAGGTCGGGCAGCAGTTAAACCAAGCCATCCGTCCGGAACTGCAAACAAGCGGGGCGTGCTGAAAAGGCGTGCAGGTCACTGACTCTGGAGGCAGACGCGAGGGCCAGTAAGAAGCAGGTCTTCCGGGTCACGTCTGGTAGTCTCGCCAACTGGATCGGTTTGAAGCTGTCTGAGTTGAGCCAAGTAAGGACCCAAGGCAGGTCCCATCGCAGCACCAGGGAGCGACGGGTGGGACGTTACAGACTGAAGTGGGCCATTAAATCGGCGAGGTCCTTGCAGGAACCAGGGTCGGGTCATCCCAAATGTCAGTACGTGTCAGCGATCATGGCCAGGTAGCCACGAATGGTGATGGGCGCTAACCGCTGATTGATGAACAGCCAGAGGAAGAAATCCGCCAGCTGAGGAACTGTCAAATCGATGGGGGAGAGGTGCTTGCTGTCACACCAGGCGCAGAGGACTCGCCACTTGCCTTCGTAGACTCGTCTGGTCGAGCTTCCGCGGGCTGTAGCGATCGCATCCACTGCCGCACCTGAAAAGCCTCTAGAGGCGAGGGCTTGCCGGACAACCTCCAGGCGTGGAGGAGGAGACGTTCGGGGCACGGGTGGTACAGTTGAGCATCGTGCGTGGGGTGGGAAGCGGCAGCGGGGGGGCCGTGGCGAGGTTCAGGTGGTCGGTGGTCCACAACTTGGTCCAGCAGAACGGGGCCACCAGGAACAGGATCACGTTGCACCCTCTGAGCTTGAGTAGGACCTTGGGGACGAGCACCGTAGGTGGGTAGGCGTAGGCGACCAGACCATCCCACGGGATGGAGAGAGCGTCGACTGCCCAGGCAAGAGGGTCTGGAATCTGCGAGACAAAGAGAGGGAGCTGGCGATTCCATCTCGTCACGAACAGGTCAATCATGGGTGTCTCCCAGGCAGCGCCGATCATCCGAAAAATGTCTGGACGAAGCGACCACTCGGTATGGAGAAGCTGGTCGCGTCGGGAGAGGGAGTCGGCTAGAACATTCAGGTGACCCGGAATGTGCCGCACGCTGAGAGTGATGTCCCGATCTTCGCACCACCGGAGCACCTGGTAGAGGAGGATGCAGAGGGAGGGAGAACAGGTCCCACCCTGCTTCTGAATGTAGGCAACGACTGTGGAGTTGTCCGAAAGCACCAGTAGCTCCTGATGTTGTAGACGGGATTCCCACACAAGGAGGGCTTGCCAGACCGCCTTCAGCTCCAGCCAGTTGATGTGTTGGGTCAACAAATCCGGGGGCCACAGGCCAGAGGCAGTCGCGAACGACGGAAGCAGGTGCACGCCCCAACCAGTGAGGCTTGCGTCGACGCAGAGGGACATGTGGGAGGTGGCGAGTAAAGGGGAACTCCCGTCGCAAGCCAGGTTGGATCTGCCCAGCAAATGAGATGAGGACGGAGCATCGGTGGCACCGGAACTGGGGCCTCGAGGTCGGACGTCAAAGGTCGCCAGTGAAGGAGGTGTAGCTGCAGCCGGCAGGAGTAGAGACGTCCTAAGGGGAGCAGATCCGCTGCCGCACTCATCAGTCCAAGAAGCTGAAGCCACTGCCTGGCGGGGATCACCGTCTCCTGGGACATCTGCCACACTAGATTCGCCAACTTCTGGATGCGTTGATCCGGAAGCCGCACTCCATTCCTAGGTGCACGAAGTGGCGCGACGGTATGAGGTCGGACTTGCCCATGTTGACCAGGAAACCCAGCGTGTCGAGGAGCAGGAGCAGCGCATCTCGGTCTTCCTTTAAAGCGGACTCGACCTGGTTCCTCAGCAGAAGGTCCTCTAGGTAGTTTGACGTGGGGCTTGAGGACATCCGTTGGGCTCTGGCTACCACCGTGTCCATGATGCAAGTGAAGACCCAAGGACTGAGGTTGAGGCCGAAGGGCAGCGCGCGGAACTGGTAGACCACACCCTTGAAGGCGAAGCGTAAATAACGTCTGGAGGATGGGTGCATGGGAATGTGAAGATACGCATCTGAAAGGTCCAGGTTGACGTCAAAGTCCACAGGCTGCACTGCGGAACGAAGGGCCCGGGCGGTCTCCATGCGAAAGGCCGGCACGACGATGAACATATTTAGCACTGAGAGGTTGATAACGTGATGCCACTTGCCGCCCGGCTTGGGCACTACGAAGAGCCGGCTGTAGAAAGCTGGGGAGTAGTGTCGCGTCACCACCTCTGTGGCGGCCTTCCGAAGTAAGGCAGCTACCTCGCTGCGCAGGGCCTCGGCTTTGAGCTGGTCTGTCGAAACCAAGGTCCACACCGGCGAACGGCGCAGGGGGGGGCGGGGACCAAAAGGAGATCAGAAGTCCCTCAGAGATGGCGAGAATCCAAAGGTCGTCCGGTAGCAGCGAAGCACCAGCCTCCCGCCGTCAGGAGACCCCAAAGCGGTCGGCGGGGGCCGAAGAGAGAGACAGTCAGTGGGCCCTGCCGTGCCCGGGGCGTCGGGCAGGCTTGGGTCAGGTCCTCGGAGTGGGAGCAGAGGCAGAGCCGGAAAGAGGACAGGCGCGAGGGAAAGCCGGAGGTCTGGGGGGCAGACGTCCACCTCTGGTGAAGGGACGAGCGGCGGATCTAGCGGACCGCAGGGCGCGACCCAGGGCCCTGCAGGCTGGCTGAAAGGAGGCTGGGACGGCACGGCTGGGCCAGATATCCTTATTAGCTTCCTTGACTGCAAGCCACATGGGACTGAAAATTGTTCTCCACCGAGGGGCGGCTGACGAAGTTGAAGCTTCACGTCGTTAGAGAAGGGCAGGTGCGGAGGAGGGCATCCCAACGCAGCAGGTCACAGTTGGCGACCACTGCCATGGCATTGACACAGGTGTGGTAAGCGGTGCGGTTACCCGAGACCGCCAGGGCAAGCAAGTCTCCCAACAGCGGTGAGAGCGACGGATGCCACGCATCTTCGACGCGGCGAATGATGGTTTGCGTCAGTAAGTCCAGGAATCCCGCTGAGGCCAGAGCGGTACGGATGAGGGTCGCTGTCTGATCCACTCCGGGGAGGAGTGTTCATCACGCGGAAGCAGCTGCTAAGGACAGGGCCGGGGGGGCCGGTTTCAGCAGGGGGCAGGCGAAGTTCTGTGCGTGGCCCGCATACCAGGACTGCCGAAAGGAAATGTCCAAATCTGCCGGCCACCTGGCGTCCGAGAAGAATCCGGAGGAGCCAAAGGAGCTTGGCGTGAGATGTGCGGAGTACACGTCCCGTAGGTTGCAGAAGTCCGGCGGTTGGGGAAGAGACTTGAACCTCTTGGTCTGGCGCTCCGCGTTGACGAAGACCGATGCTTTCCTCTTAAGTGGGGGTGTGGGGGGTTGGGGGGGCAGTTCTCCGCAGGGAGGCAAGCCGAGATGAGTCGTGCCGCCTCGTCTAGGGTGCGGAGAGTCTCTAACCTATGTCCGACGGAGGGCGGATGTAAATCTTCATCAGTGTGAGAAGGACCGGACCGGGAGGGGCTGTCATCTCGAAGGAGAGCAGGCTAAGCTGAGGGCGTCATCCTCTACACGCGGAGCGCGGGGGGTTAACTCCGCTTAATGACGGTGGGCAAGGTTTACATCCGTGGTGTCCCAGGAAGAGGTCGTCGCCCTGGGAGGAGACCTTCCCCCAGGGAAGCGGTGCTGCGCGGGGCGAATCAGCGATGGTTCCTGTGAAGAATTCCGTGACGAGACCCAGGTACGTCATCGTGACCTGCTGTCCCGCGGAGAGCGGCTCCGGCGGGGGGAGCGGGAACGCCTGGAGCGGGAGCGTCGCTGAGGGTGGTGTCTAAGCGTGGATGTCGAACGCCTAGAGGGGCGCAACGAAGACGGGCGTGCCATGCGAGCGGCCATGGTAGGACGAACAGCCGGTGCCGAGTCGTACCTGGAACTCGTCCGCGAGGGCCGGCTCGCAACCAAGATGCGGGAAACAGTCCTTCGGCGAGGTGACATGTCCCTCGAGCGCAACTGGCGGCGAGTAGCGTGGGTCCGCTCCGTTCGTGGACAGGACGAGATGTCTCGTCGAGACGCCGCGCCTTGTCTACTGCTTTCTGTTGATGAGCGGGAGTGCGTCCGGCGCGCCTGCTCGTCTGGTCAAGGTCCCCGAACGTCCTGTCTGGAGCGCTGACCTCTTGCCTTAGGAGCGCTTGGTGGGCGAGGCTCCACAACCTGGTAAGCAGCACTCGTCGGGTCTGTGATGGCTACCGGCGCTGGAGCTCACTCTCGTGTCTTATCTCGCGCCGATACAGGCGGCACAACTGGGCAGAGACCACTCGGCGGGACTGTGGTGGCTGCCGGCGCTAGAGCTCGGGCTCGTGGCCTAAGCCGCGGCGTTGAAGGCTCTACAACCTGGTAGGGCCACTCGTTGGGTCTCTGGGGCTTACCGGTGTTGGACCCCTGTCCCTATAAGGGGTTTTGTCTTGAGGCCTAGCTCGCGGCGCTCGAGGTTCCGCGACCAGGCAGAGACCACTCAAGGGGACTGTGGTGGCTGCCGGCGCTAGAGCTCGGGCTCGCGGCCTAAGCCGCGGCGTTGAAGGCTCTACAACCTGGTAAGGGCCACTCATCGGGTCTGTGGGGCTTACCGGTGTTGGACCCCTTTCCCGTGCTGGCGTTGGCCACTCGTGACGGTAGAAGCTCCATAGCTGGGTCCACTGTTCTTCCAGCCAGGGGGCGCAGACCAGGCACGGGTGAGTGGAGGTGCAGGCGGAACAGGGTAGGCAAATAGCATGTCCGTCACTAGGCCATTGGAACTGTCCACATCGTGAGCAGGTGCGGACTTGCCAACTGCAAAACATAGTGCGCAATGAAATGCGAGCGAGCGTGCCCCTGCGGGCCCGCAATACAAATCCGCGCAAACAAACGAAGTGAAGTGCACGGCGTATGCTGACGCCCGGCGCTCTACCCCTTCCCTTGAGTGCCGGACGGAGGCAATAACTGAGGTTTTACCTTGCCATAAAGACGAAGCAGGGGAACCGACAAAGGTCGCAGACCAACCAGAGCACCGCGGCAAAGCCCAACAGCAATGGCGGCAAAGGCCGGCTCGACCCAGTCCATGGTCCGTGAGCAGAGACCACGCAGTCTTCACAGGCACGACCGGTCCCTGAAGCTGGAAACACCACCGCGAATCACAGGAAGTGTCCAAGCCTAACACAGGGCACTCCAAGGCTAGCAGTAGAGCGAAGCAGAAAGTCAGGACACAGGGAGAGCGCAACACACTATGGCCAGAACAGCCTCGAGCGACTGAGCACAGTTCACAAGGCGCCGCTGGCTCGTCAGGTCAAAGTCACAAACACCGACGAGGAATCCCACACGAAAGCGTCCAAGTCTAACACAAGGCACAGCGTAGGGTAACACCTCCCACGAAACACTAAAGTTCCACAACTGAAGTTTACACAGTCCGAAGCTCGAGACACTGACGTACACAACCTTCCATTGTCTAGCTAAGAAACTGACTGGTGAGCTTCCGCTGGGCGCATGCCCGGATGGCATGGAAGGGAGGCTACTCAAGTTACCGCCTAGGCTATGGCGCCCCTCACCTGCCAACATTGCTATATACGTTCACAACAATTTTGGCTAAAATTAGTCTAGCTAAGAACCTTTTCCTTACTGTAATGTCATCGGTAATGTATTTTGAGGAAACAAATGCCAACGTTAAAGTTTACCACGAACGCTGGATGACGCCAGATGCACACTGGCCCAGAACATACTCACTTGTGTTTCGCACGTGAGCCAAAAATCTAGATTGGTGACAACATGAAATTTCCATTCATCCTCCCATGACACTGTCATACTATTATAAGGAAAGATAAATTACAGAACACACACACAAGCATGCACACACAAAATTGAAGTGTACTTGTGGCATACTCCCCAAGTGGGTCTGTTTAGGGAGTACACCCAAAAATGGTATGGGATGACTGAGGGAGAGAATGTGCATATGTATCTGCACATTCTCTCCCTCAGTTATCCCATACCATTTTCAGGTGTTCCCCCCAAACAGACCCACTTGAGGAGTATGCCACAAGTACACATTAATTGATGCATATTTTTGGCATACTCCCCGAGTGGGTCTATCTGGGATGTAGACCCACAAACATTTTGGGATTCTAGAAATGCATTCATGAGTCCAAGAAAAAAACAGATTCATTGCCTTAATAAATTACATGTGACACAATCAGCCTGGAGATCAAAGTTTCGAAATTCTGAAAACTAGCTTACAGTTTAGGAGTCAGACTGACCTTGATAGTTCAAGGGTGGTGAAAGAGCAGCTTGGTGTCTCTTGACACCAAGCTATTCCGACATCACTCTTGAACTATCACTGTGAGCCAACAGCTCATTCTAATATGCTGGGGCTGAGTGGGTTAACCTATTTAGCCCTGAAGCACTACAGCAGGATATGACTTGACAATGATAATAATAGCTCGGCGCCACTAGGTGCCATGCTATTTTAGCACCACCCTTGAATTATCATGGCTAATCCGTCTCATGCAACTGGTACACAGGTGTTAGGTGGCACCTCCAAAATTAGGGAAATGTGGCCTTCGGGTTAAATGGATTTAATATTTTATCCAGATCAGTTGTCTTACTTGACACGAGGACTCTGGCCAGTCAGCTCAGCAATTTTGTCTGTACCCATCAGGATCTTGGTACGCTCCATGTAATCCATGTGAGTTTTAAAAAGCTGGAACAAAAGAAACGTCCAACATTGAAATCCAGTGGAGGTTTAAAACACTTCAATGCAAGTGGACACAGACTGTGTTTCTGACATCACAGTAAATGCAATGTCCAAGATTCCCAGCTATCTAAAGACACAGATCAGTAAGAAACAGTCAAATCTGGGTAAAAAAGACAGTCAGACTAAACATTTACCAATAGAATTTAACTGATATGATCTTATCGTTCGCAAGAAAATAAAACATATGTGATTCAATTTTGTGGGGTAATAAATAAACAGCGAGTTTGCTACACAAAAATATCAGTAAGAGTTTTACGTCATATCAACTGAATATTTTGAATTATTCGTTACAGATTGCTTTAAATTCCTGTCCCCAAAAAACAAGTACAATGGAACATCAATGTCTTTTTCTGAAAGAATCTCTCTATTCCTAGGTGATGAATAAAGAAAATCCAGCAGACAAATTACACTGCCACACTACAGTGAGTAACTGTAAAGCCCCATAATGATAAAAAATATGAAATTCATACCAGAAAGGCGACCCTCAAGCATATGTGTTAATTGTCCTTTCTAAGCATGTAGCTTTCTTTCTGGGGAGTTCTTTCAATAATGATAAAGTTCAGGTTTGCTTAAATTTCCATGACAATTTTCAGAGTGAAGCGTGGGAGAGCTACCACACTGAATGTGACATAAGGTGCATCATGACACGAATACTTGGGTGACAGTGCGAACAGTTTAAACGACTGAAAACGCTCCACAGACTTGGCAGTCACCTTTTTGGTCTGGATTGATCCACAGACTATGCTCTATAATCCATGACCAGCAAGAACAGTGTTCATTCTAAACAAGATGAGATGAACCATAACCCACAAAGTCCCTTCTATATGAGAGCTGTCTTCACTGTCAAGGGTCTCTACCTTTTGTCTTTGACGTCTGATGTTGAAATATCTCCTTTTGAAAAAGCCTGGCAGATGTGCCAATGCGTCATAGTGAACTCTATAAGAGGCATGTGCAGTGCATACGCGTCATTGGTTTGTCAAACGTCATTTGAGGCTGGCAGATGACACTTCTCACTGCCTTTCTAAGCACCTTCAAAAGCTCCCATCTGTAGGTTCAAAGCTCCTCTTGTTAAAACCAAATGCTAAAATGGCAGCTTTGTACCCTCGGCCATCCATCTTCTAAATGAGGAGTGCGTTGACTAGCACATCTCTCTCTCTCTCTCTCTGTTGACGCTGTCGAGGAACTTGCACCTCAGAAAGTCGCACTGGCATCTTGCATGTGGCAGACTTAATTACTATACCACTGACACTGTGGTCATGTGGTAGGTTGTGTGTGTGTGTTTCTTTGTTTGTTTTGGGTTTTTTGTTGTTTTTTTGTCGCACGAGGGGGTGAGGGGTAGGGGGTGGGGGTTGGGGGGTGGGGGGTGGGGGCTCGGGCCAGGAGATGGATGAGATACTGAGAAGTGTGTGAGAGATTTAATTTTACCATTGTGATAAACTGGCTAAAATCGTACGTGTCCATGTGTCTTTCGCCGTTTTAGCATCCTGATCCCAACAAAAGAAAATTTGTTGGCCAGATTGACAAAATAAAGTTTTTGAATGTTAAATCTTGTCATGACGCACTTTTGTAGTTTTTACATAATTTTATATTTAATGTGATACGAGTTTCACTTTCACTTCAAAACTTGCGAAAATGGTCACAAAACTAGAATTGCACGGTACAATTTCAATCTTGCTATAATTTGTGTGAAATCAGGTTGACTTTACCTAGCTACATGCTATACTAAGTACACCTGCATGCTCTTCTGAAAGCGCGTTGATGTGTGTGTATGCGTGTGCGTGCATGCATGCGTGCACTCCAAACATCCTGAGGCATAGATGTTCATGTGCCCTCTGTGTAGATGAGGATCTATGCCTCTTGGAGATGCATGCATATGTGTGAGAGATGAGCGAGAGAGAGAGAGAGAGAATTACGCCATATTTAGAGTATCAGTATGCGTGGTGACGGAGTTACTTTTACATCACCGGAACTGTCCGATTTTCTCCAGATGTTAAGGTTTTTTACCGTTTTAATTTTTTTCTGAAAAAAATTATTTTTTTGCTGAAGAAGTTGAAAGGGTACAAAGCTGGCTAACGAATTCATCCAATGTCTTTCTCCAAACTAGCTATATCGGGTCACCTGCATGCACTTCTGAAAGTGCGATGATGTGTGTATGTGTATTAGTGCGTGCATGCATGAGCGCTCCCAACATCTCTAAGAGACATAGATCCTAATGTGCTCACCAGGCGCATGAGGATCTATGACTTTTGGAGATGCGCACATCTGTGAGAGACTTCGGCGTACGCTAGAGAGAATGACGTCATATTTAGAGTATTATGTCAATGTCTGCGTGGTGACGGAGTTGCCTCTTTTACGTCACCGCCAATGTCTGACTTTCTCTAGAAGTCATGTTTTTTATTTACTGTTTTAATTCTTTTCTGAAAAGAATTAATTTTTACTAAAGCAATTGAAAGAGCGCTAGCCTCACCTATCTGGTTTGTGAGTATCTATAACTCGAGGCAAATTTGTATCGTTACATTGTGTAATGTTCTGTGCATCTACTGTGGGAAATCAGGGTATTTACCCGACCACATATAGTAGTGCACTTTCGTGTTTGTTTATGTATGTTTCTCCTGCCTACTTCCTAAGTTCCGGAGAAAGACATGGGTTATATAAGAGACCTGATGCATTCTTTTTGAGGATGCAAATGATCATCTTGTTCTATACCTGCGTATTTCTCTGTGGGCTGGCGATTGGGTGCCTGATAGGTGGGGGCAGGGGATCTGTTTGTCTGTCCAGCGCTGAGTGATTCCTCTCGGTTTGTGTACAATTCAGCAGCGAGGTTAGCGTAACTGGACATGACGTAATTTTTATCTTGTTACTTCAGTTGTGAGAGGTTTAGGCCTGCCTGCCTGTCCTAAAAAGTGCCTTCTATAAACAGAAGGGACTTACAAAAAATGCAAAAAGGGTGAATGACCCGCAGAGTACAAATCCAATGGGTCACTTTTAAACTGGATGGGCCAAACCAAGTGCATGTGAGTACCTTCTCACCAACTGCTGAAAAAGCAGGGGAGGGGGATAAAAAAAAGACCGAGCAAGCCTTTACAAAGACATGAAAAGGCCGCTGCCTAGAAATCTATGCATCTGCTGGGGTTCATGAGGATTTATGCCTCTTGGAGACAGATTGATTGATTGATTGTACATGCTTAACGTCCCGACAGCAACAAGGCTTTCCCAGGACGTGCCTGCACTGCTTGTGAAAAAAAATAAACAGAACATTGAATGTATGTCACCAGCCGGTCAAATACATTAAATAAACCTAACACATGGGGCCTAAATAAAGCTAAGACCATTTAGCAACACACATCCAATATCAAGAGCTACAGGCAGTGCAGACAGTAGGGAGAGTTTTAAAAAGGCAAATACAGGTGAATGGACAAAGGGTAGACAGAAACACATGCCCCAGAATAGAGAGAAAAACCCACCCTGTGGGGCTGACCAGGGTGACCCTGGGAACTAAAAAATACCTAACCCCACCCAAGTCCCCCAGGGCAGACCCGGGTGGGGACTCTTGGAGACAGAGGTTAGAACAGGATGGCTAAAGGGCTGTGGTCAGAATTGGCCCAGAAAACAAAAGAGGAAAATAGGCCTGGGTCCGGGGGCCGCCTAGGCCCCAGCAAAAGTGCAGGGCCAAAGCCCTGATGGGAGGGGGGGGGGGGGGGGGGAAGCCCCCCCCCCCCCCCACCCTAGTTTAAAACGAAAAATGAATTTTTCTCTAAAATGTATTTTTTCGAAAAATACTTACCGATGACATTACTATTAGGAAGATATGCCTAGCTTACCAATTTCAGCCTAAGAACCTGTTGTCTTCCTATACAACCAGGGAGGCAACTCTAGGGGGCCGTAACCAGGGACCGTGAGTCGCCTCCTGTCCCTGCCCTTCTGGTCACATGCCACGTGGTGTCACGCCAGACGGCAATGCTTAGCTAAGTGGCGGCAAGTGGGATCAGGCGGGAGGGTCCTCCGAGAAATTTTTTTTTTAATTACATTTTAGAGAAAAATTCTTTTGTTTTCTCAAAATACATTCCCGATGACATTAATATTAGGAAGAATAGCGAAGAGGAGGAGGGTGCTGCCCACAATATTACCGCCTGTATAAGGGCTTAGCCAGACCCGCCCTCCCCGGAGCAAACTCCCGACAATTTCAGCTAAGCTTTGCCTACGGCGCCTCTGGCGCCGGGAGGGTGTGTTGCGACGCGGTGATGTCCCCCACCAGGGCCAGGTCTCTTGCTGGCCTGCCTAGGTACCTGAGGTAGAACCGGGCAAAGGTTGATTCCGCCCACCAGCCCACAACCGCCACAATGTCTCTGACAGCACAGTTGCGGTCGAAGGCAACACTCGTGGCCATGGCTCTAACCTCGTGTGCGCGGATCCTTAGCCTTTTAGCTCCCTCTGGGGAGAGGTCCTGGTAGGCGGACCGGATGACCCAGCGTAGCCAGGAGGATATCATCTGGGCCGAGATGTCTGTTCTGCCTGGGGACAACGGCAGAAAGAGGCAGGACCATCCCCTCTGGACGGGCTTGGATCGGCGCAGGTAGATGCGCAGGGCGCGCACCGGATCTTGCTGCCTGATCTCCCGGGGAAAGTTCAACCCTGTCAGTGGCCGAATGGTGATCACCTGGGGCGCGGTCAAGGGAGACCTAGTCTTGGCGAGAAAGAAAGGGTCGGGGAGGAATTGCACGGAGCCATCTGTCCTGAACTGCAGGTAGGCAGGGCACGCAGAGAGCTCGTGCAGCTCGCATACTCGGGCAGCCGTGGCGAGGGCCATCAGGAAGCAGGTCTTCCGAGTCACGGCCGTGAACAGGACCAGGGGGAGCGGTTCGAATCAGTCCAAAATCAGCCACGTAAGCACCCAGGGTAGGTCCCAGCGTGGGATCAGCGAGCAGGGGGCTGGCCGCTGAAGGCCGGAGTGGGCCATGAGGTCGGCGAGGTCCTTGCAGGCGCAGGGGTCCGGGCGGCCCAGATGGTGATAAGTGTCAGCTATCATGGCCAGGTAACCCCTGACGGTGATGGGTGCTACGGACTGCTCGCTGAAGAGCCAGAGGAAGAACTCGGTGAGCTGAGGGGTAGTCAGATTGGTGGGGGAGAGGCCCTAGTCGGCACACTAGTACTGTAGGACTCGCCACTTTCCCTCGTATACGTGCCTGGTCGAGGGTCTGCGGGCTGTAGTGATAGCCTCCACCGCTGCACTCCAGGCATGTAGGAGAAGACACTCTGGGCATGGGTGGAACAGCCTCTGGCGGGGTTGCTTGAGCATCGAGCGTGGGGGTGGGCAGGGGGGGGCCGTGGCGGGACTCGGAAGGTCGGTGGTCCAAGACTTGGTCCAGGAGGACGGGGTCACCAGCAACACGACCGCGTTGCATCCCCTGAGCTTGAGCAGGACCTTGGGGACTAGCACTGTCGGAGGATAGGCGTAAGTGCTGAGGCCGTCCCAAGAGATGGAGAGCGCGTCAACTGCCCAGGCGAGGGGGTCCGGGATGGGGGAGACAAAGAGGGGAAGTTGACGATTCCACCTCATGGCGAAGCGGTCGATCATGGGAGTCTCCCACTGAGCGCAGATCATCCGTAGATATCCGGGCGCAGAGTCCACTCTGTGTGGAGGAGCTGGCCGCGTCGAGAGAGGGAGTCGGCTAAGACATTCAGGTGGTCCGAGATGTGTCGCCCTCGGAGGGAGATGCCGCGGTCTCGCACCACCGGAGGACCTGATACAGTAGGATGCAGAGGGAGGGGGAGCGCGTCCCTCCCTGCTTCTGGATGTATGAGACCACCGTGGAACAGTCTCTGGAGTGGAGCTCCCCGCTGTACGTCAACTTTGTGGATTATGAGAAAGCATTTGACAGCGTGGACCGAGAGACTCTGTGGAAACTCCTACAACACTACAGTGTACCCACAAAGCTCGTCCGCCTGATCAAGAGCAGCTACGACGGCATGACATGTCGCGTGATCCATGAAGGGCAGTTCACCAGGGAGCTCCAGGTCAGAACCGGTGTCAGGCAGGGGTGTTTGCTGTCTCCGTTCCTCTTCCTACTGGCCATAGACTGGGTCATGAAGAGGACCACAGAGCACAGATGAAGTGGAATACAGTGGACACTGTAGACGCAACTTGACAACCTCCATTTTGCAGTCGACTTGGCTTTACTGTCCCACACTCATCAACAAATGCAGGACAAGACCACGAGGCTTGCCGACATCTCGTCCCAAGTGGGCCTCATCATCCACAAACAGAAAACAAAGACAATGAGGCTGAACGCAACCAGGGAAGAACCAGTCTTGCTTGCTGGCACCCCGTTGGAGGAGGTGGAGTCCTTCACCTATCTCAGGAACATCACAGACAAAAAAGGCGGCACTGATGCAGATGTCAGAGCACGAATTGGTAAAGCCAGAGCAGCCTTTCTCCAGTTGAAAAAAGTGTGGAGTTCCAGAGAACTGTCACAACACACCAAAGTCCGGATTTTCAACTCCAACGTAAAAGCAGTTCTCCTATATGGAGCAGAGACTTGGAGATTGACAAAAACCACAGTCAACAGAGTACAGATCTTCATACACAGTTGCCTTAGAAGAATTTTGAAAATCCACTGGCCAGAGAAGATCAGCAACGTCAGACTCTGGGAGAGAACAGAGCAGATAACAGCAGAGAATGAAACTGGGTGAAGAAGATGGGGATGGATTGGTCACAGTCTGAGAAAGCCAGCTTCCAGTCTCACTAGGCAGGCATTGTCATGGAACCCCCAGGGAAAGAGGAAACGAGGCAGGCCGAGAAACACCTGGCATCGAGACCTCCAAACAGACATCAAGAGACTGGGAACCACCTGGAGTAAAATCGAAGGAGAAGCACAGGACAGGAGTCGCTGGAGGTCTCTCGTCGACGGCCTATACCCAGGAAGGGGCGACAGGCGTAAGTAAGTAAGGGAGACAACGGGAGGGTGGGCGGTGAGGTGAGGGGTACTGCCGACACGAGCCACGCGGGGTCCGCCCAGGTCAGAGCATCGGGATAACTGGCACTGGGGTAACGAGATTGCCGGAGGACGGCCGCCAGTGGAGAAGCAGATGCAACTTAAGAAGGCGGGAGCTCAGCCTGGCGAGTGGTAAGAGATCCGCTGCTGCACTGATCAGGCCGAGGAGCTGGAGCCAAGCCTGGCGGGGACCGCTTCCTCATGAGACACCTGCCGGGGCCAAGGAGGCCAACTTCTGGATCTGGGGCACCGGAAGTCTCACCCGGTCGAGGTCGGTCAGAAGCTCCATGCCTAGATGCACACACTGGCGGGAGGGCATGAGGTCCGACTTGTCCGAGTTGACCAGGGAGCCAAGCCAAGTCAGCAACATGAGCCGCGCATCTCTGTCCGTCCCAAAGGAGGCCTCTGACTGGTTCTGCAGGATTAGGTCGTCCAAGTAGTTAGAGGTCGGACTTGAGGACGACTGTATGGCCTGGGTGAGGACGGAGTCCACGAAGTGAGAGCACAACCACGGGCGGAGGTTGAGGCCGAACAGTAAAGCCCGAAACTGGTAGACCACACCGTCGAAGGTGAAGCGCAGGTAACGCCAGGAGGCGGGGTGCGCGGGGACGCATCCGACAGGGCCAGACAGGCGGCGAAATCCATGGGCTGCACGGCCGCCCTGAGGGCCCCGGCTGTCTCGATGCGGAACAACAGGGCCGCGATGTACTTGTTCAGTGCCGAGAGGTCGATGACGGGGCGCCACTTGCCGCCGGGCTTGGGGACCACGAAGAGGCGGCTGTAGAATGCTGGGGAGACGAGCCGCGTGTCCACCTCCTCAGCAGCCTTCTGTAGTAAAGCAGCAACTCACTGAGATGAGCGTCAGCCCTGAGCTGATCCGGCGGGATTCAGGTCCACAGGGATGAGCGTCGCAGCGGTTCCTCTCTTATCCTTCCCTCTTTCTTTAACGGCAAGCGGAGGGTCTGACGATCCGCAGGGCGCAGCCCATGGCCTTGCGGGCCGCCGGAAGCGGGAGGGAGCGGCGCTGCTGGGTCAGAGGTCCTTAACCGTGTCCTTTACCGCCTGCCAGGGGGGACTGCAGAGGAGAGAGCCGCCAAGGGGAGGGGGGGGGGGGGCGTGATGGAACAGCATCTCCACCTCGGGGGGCAGGCCATGACAGGCCATGAACACAGCATCCCGATGCATCAGGTCCCCATGCGACGCGGCGGCCATGGCAATGATGGAGGAGTGATACGCTGCCCGGTAGCTGCCACTGCACAGGCAAGGAGGTCACCTAAGGCGGCGAGATGGACGGGAGCCAGGCGCCCTAGACGCGACGGACGACCGCTGTGTCATGAGCTCCACGAATCCCGAGACTGCCCAGTCTTGTCCAAGCTGCGGGGAATGCTATGCTGCGACAGCCCGAGCCGCCTGCCTGTACTTGCGCCGGCGGATCCACTGCGAGTAGGGGACATGAGAAAGCCTGGGAATGCCCTGCCTACCCATCCTGGTGGAAGGCGATGTCGAGGCCCGAGGGCCACCTATGGTCGGAGAAGAAGTCAGCCTCATGGGAGGCACCCTGCTGCAGCTGCGCGGCGAAGGCGTCTGCGAGGTCCCGGAAGCCCGGGGGAAGGGGGAGCGACTGAACCTGAGCCGAAGGGCGGCGCCGACGAAGGCGGAGGTCTTCCTCTGGGCAGGGGGGATGGCGGGCAGGCCTCCAAGGGAAGACAGGTCACAACCAGACGAGCCGCTTCATCCGCAGACCGGAGAGGCTCCGCCCTCGAAGCCAGGAGGGCCGCCAGCGACGTGGGGCTGTCCGGGGAATGCGAGTGAGGCGAGGGGGGGGCGAGCCGACCAGCGGGGGTCCGGGAACTGTTCCGGTAGGACCGCCGTGCGAGGGGAAGAAGACTACCAGCCGTGCGAGAGAAGGCATGGGAGCCGGGGGCCTTGCTAGCATTGTTTTTACGTCCAGGGTGGGGGAGGGTGGGAACGACTCACCCGGGAGCTCCTTCGCTGATGGAGGGGAGAAGCAGAGTGCAAGGCGCAACGAGGGGGGCAACTGGACGAGACGGTGCTGGTGCGAGTGGGTCGCCTGTCCCGGGGAGAGTGACTACGACGAGGTGGGCGAGTCTGTCGGGTCCAATTGGGCGATCTCCTCCCAGAGCGCCCCAAGGAGGAAGGAGACGGACGCCGGGGCTGGCAGGAGAGGCGTGCCGGGACGTAGCGTGTGGGTGAGCGAGGCCTCGAGGCGTGAGAAGTGGCCGAGCAAGCGGAGGGTCGGGGGCTGCGTCGGCCGTCGTACTGCACATCACGGTCCCTTGAGGCAGAGGAGCGTGTGCTAGAAGCACTGGAGTACCCCGGTGGTCAACCATCCAAGTACTCATTGAGCCCGACGTTGCTTAACTTCGGTGAACAGACGAGAACCGGAGTATTCAACGTGGTATGGCCGTTGGCCACAAGGAGCTCCTAGCATCATGCGGCTTACCAGGTCTGCCAGAGGTAGTGGGACGGGGTGACAGAAGTCTCTGTGAGCCGGCCTCAATGAGGTGGGCACACTGCCTGCCGGTCTTCCTGGGGAAGCAGGTGGGCCTTTCTTCCTTCCCATCAGATGCGTCAGCGGTCGTGGGACGGGGTGACAATAGTCGCTGCGGGCCGGCCTCTATGAGGCGGCTGCTCTGCGGGCAGGCCTCTATGGAAGGGCGCGCTGCCGGCCGGACTCCCTGGGGGGGCGAGCAGGCTTCTTCCCAAGAGATGCGTCAGGGCCTAACGTGTCAGTCACCGCCATGCGGGTTAATTGTGGGCTGGCCTCAATGAGGCGGGTGCACTGCTGGCCGATCTCCTCCGAGGAGCGGGCGGGCCAGGTCCGAGGGGGGGCAATGGAACCAGAGGTAAACGAAGTCCTGGGACCTGCAGAGAAGTACGGGCCCAACATGTCGTCCTCTCCCCAAGTTGCGAACGGGCGCGTCTGGTCTCCTCTCCTGGCACGGGAGGAGGGGAGGGGGGGGGGGAGCAATGCCGGCCGGTCCGTAGGGCGCTCAAGCTCGTAAAAGCTCCAAAGCTGCGACCATAGTTCCTCCAGCCAAGCGGCGCAGGTGTTGCAAGTGTGGTCAGAGGCGCAGCCGAGACAGGGGGTGCAAACTTGGCAGCTCTGCAACACATATCAGACGTAAAAGGCGACCGGGCGTGGGCTCCCCGTGGCCCCGCCAAACGCGTTCATGCATTTGAATCGAGTGTCGTACAATCAAACAAAAAGCACCCACGGTCGAAGCCGCCGCCCGGCCACCAAGCACCGGTTGAGGGCATAAACCGAGGCCTTACCTTGCCATGGCTGCGCGGACGGGGGATGGGGGAACCTGCCACAAGTCCCTCAGAAAACCCGGGCGTGATGGAGAAGTCCCAGAAGGCACACAGTAATCCCAGTAGAAACCACACCCGCAACCACGTAAATCCAAGGCCACGAAGGGGAACCACAAGTAATCCAAAGAACACACGTAATCCAAAAACGACCGGTCACACCGTACACAGCCAAAGGTCCTGTAGGCTAGAACACAACCGTTTACGGTAAGCTAAGCAAATAGACTGGCGTGACACCACATGGCACGTGACCGGATGGGCAGGGACGGGAGGCTACTCACGGTCCCTGGTTACGGCCTCCTAGAGTTGCCTCCCTGGTTGTGTAGGAACACAACAGGTTCTTAGGCTGAAATTGGGTAAGCTAGGCATATCTTCCTAATAGTAATGTCATCGGGAATGTATTTTGAGAAAACAAATGAACATTTTTAAGACATTTTCTGAGAGCTCTCCTTGCAGATAAAAATTAAAATCAAGAAAAAATGTAAAGGTTTTTTTGTTTGTTTTTTTTTGGAGAAAACTAGTGGTGTATGCTACTGTACTAGTTTCAGACACACACACATAAAAGCTCGTGTGAAAACAGACCTTTGACAATGTATTGCAAAATTTCCAAGCACTTCTGAATGATGCAAAACTAAAGGACAAATTGGAAAAAAAAAGGTATGCAGTAGCAGATTATTAGTCTTCCTCAGTGAATTAAAAAGTCACAAGAAAACAGTCTGTCATACCACTAAATTAGTTGTTTCTGTTCTTCTTGTGTTTCGTGGTGGTGATGTGGTTGTCGAGTGCAACTCGCCCGCGGGCAGCACAACTTATGTCTGCACGGCAAAGTTCGCAGTATGCCAAGCCAAAGGCTGGCAATTTACTAATGAACTTTGCAAGATGTTTCCCTTCCACTTCATGTTCTAACCAATTCCATTTCCACTCATTTTTCACTCCAAATCGTCATAAGTTTCACCACAATCAACAAACTTCATGGCCATTGTGATAAAGACCCATAATGCAACGCGCAGGCTAAAGCTAATGCTTTTCCAGTTTCCAGTTCTGCGTGATTTGGGAATGTTCACAGGCTCACGATAGCTGAGCTCAACGTATGATGGTAGATTCTGCTTCTTCTTTTTGGGGGCGGAGATTATTTTTTCGGCAGTCCGCATCATGGGTAAGCGGAAATCCACTAAAAGTTGGAAAATTCCATGATCTGCAAAAGGCTGAAATTGATTTAAGGCATTTTGAACAAGCTGAATCAGGACAGGAGACTGTCACCATGTGAATATCTGGCTAACCCAGTGATTGCTCTTTTGCAGAGAAGGAGTGTCATAAGATAAACAACAGTGAAAATTTACCTCTGTGTATCTTTCATGGAGTTTGGTGTATTCTTTCTTCATTTCTGCCTCCTTCTCCTCAAGTCTGCTCACTGCAAAAACAAACAATTAACACTAACTAAACAATAATAATCGTAAAGATTATTTATGCAGCACATATCCTTAAAAAAACTCTACGCTCATTATCTCTAAACAAAATGACAATAAACATGAATCAACATTTTCAACAACAAATAAGTCCAAACAGTTCCCATCAGTAATAACAGATATGTTCAAAGCTAAAAGTTAAAAGTAAAGATTAATCGCTGGTACTAATCGCTGGTAGTATTTTCAGTTCAAGAAAACAAGACTTTTAGGGCAAATTTTACCTTTTTATTGACCCTACTGACCATGACCTTTGAGAGAGGTCACTCAAAGTGGGTGCCTGGAGAAGTCTTGACACAAACAATACTTATGACATTTGAAGTCTATGTCTTGAAAGTTGAATAGACCCTGAGAAAATGCTACGGTTTTTACCCCCAAGGTCCCATTTCTCAAATTTTGGAGGTGTTGTCTAATGACTATGTGCCAGTTGTAGGAGATGGATTGATCATGATAATTCAAGGGTAGTGCCAGATGAGCTTGGTGCCTTAAGGCGCCAAGCTCATCTGGTACTACCCTTGAATTATCATGATCAATCCCTCTCGTACTGCAGGGTCACTGGGCTAAAAGGGTTAAAGTTTACCACAGACAGACAGATAGTGGTTTCTGTCATGATGATTGCTACAGGAATCATTGTGACTACAAAAAAAAAAACTACAAGCGTTAACACAGTAAATTCCATAATCACACACCAAGTGTCTCTGGCTTTGGGTTCCAGCACACAGACAATGGATTCCAACCATTCCACTTTGTACAATTGGGCAAACAAGAAGCACAAATGCTAATGAGCCTCTTCAAGCTGCAGCGGCTCATGAGAATCTAAATCTCTTGCGACTGGGGACACAAATGTTACAAACCATGGTCAGCTGCATTTTTGGCTTTCAGTTCCAGCATGCGGACGATGGATTCCAGACTCTCTACTTTGTCTTGAAGGTCTTTCTTCTCCCCCTCCACTGCATCCTCCATCTCCAGGTATTTCTGATGAAAAACATGTTTTTAATCCATTGCATGTCAGTAGCAGTTTTAGTCGCTATGATTCCTGTCTACTGACACCCGAAGGGTTAAAAATTAACCAAGATCGACCATAATCTGGACGCCAAGCTATCCTAGAACCACTCTTGAACTATGGGTGTACTTTGTCTCCTGTTTGCAGCATAGTATTCAGTGGACACCTTCCACATTTTGAATTTCCACCTGTGGGCTCCATGCGTTAAGGTGAAGATAAGATCTAGGAAAATTATTGAAACTCAACTTGTTTGACAGTGCACAAGATGAAAAAGAGAAATGACTAAAAATTTTGAAGCCTTCCTAGTCAGTAATCAAAATCTGCTCCCTCATTGCTGTGTGTGTGAGTGTATATATACGAGTGTTTGTGTGATGAGCAAGGACTGGACAGTTCATTTATGACATTTTATTTTTTATAACTAAAACAGCTGATGCTGGCAACAGCAAGGATTTGATCAGTTTGATTCAGTGGTGTTTACCTTGACTGAATATAAATAACATTGTTCCATACACTGATACAGGAAGAACAAAATGACATTGGTTCCGTGCCAGTCAAGCAACCTTTTCCTCCATTCCTGAGAGGGAAATCCATGCCTGCCTTTGATTCTGCCAACATCTAGGGCTTGAGTTAGCACATATTTGGCATGGCACCAAAAGGACGGCCCAGCCCAGAATGTGATTGCTTGTGCAATGGAATGCAGAATGGAACAACCACCAAAAGGAGACACACACAGTTATAATCAGACTCACATTTAATTGATTAAACTAAGAACAATGACAGCCAGTAGTTTTAAAGGCAGTGAATATGACCAGTAGGCACACCTGTGCTTAACTCATTCAACCCGACGCATGTATTTCCCAAATTTTGGAGGCGCCAAGCTAATCTGGCACTACCCTTGAATTATCATGGTTGACCCATCTCCTGCTATAGTGCGTCAGGGCTGAATGGGTTAAATCAATGTTTACACTGGCTAACAATTTCGCAAAGTGTGGATGGTGCTGTGACTGGTCTGGTTATTACCAGTCACATTCTTCAAGGTCAGCGACTACATTAAAGGAAGTCATACTTGTATAACTAGCATTTAATTACTTTTAGTGTTAGCAAAGTTCTTTGTTCAATAGAATAAAGCTAGTATGGCATTTCTGTGAAATACCACACCAGCTTTACTGAATAAAGGAACACTAAACTAGGAACACTAATATTAAGTAATAAACTAGAGGAAGAGGAAACAGATGAGATCC
This sequence comes from Semisulcospira habei, assembly GCA_036245525.1. Classification (NCBI taxonomy): domain Eukaryota; kingdom Metazoa; phylum Mollusca; class Gastropoda; family Semisulcospiridae; genus Semisulcospira; species Semisulcospira habei. The sequence goes on from BTPG01000005.1 coordinate 32,027,729, forward strand.
TGTACCAGGAAGCAGCATGAACTATAATAAAGCAAACACTACTGCAGCTTATTGCTATGACAGTGTCTGAGACCTGCAGGCTGCATGATCTGATTTGAAGAACAATTAAATAACAATACATAGTTCTTGTATAGCGCTGTTCTCCAGGAAAATACTGGACTCACTGCGCATGCACAACAGCACACCCTCTCTCTCAGACACACGCACGATTATACACTACTTTAAACCACCCCATCTCTTCCCAACACCTTACATTCACTTCCTCTAGGATCAGAATAAAAGGCAGTCAACAGTTAGCACTTAACAGTTAGCTAACAATTAGACCAGAGCTAAGTTATCTCAGTGGCAAAATGAGCAGACAATTGAATAATCAATGAAGGCTAGCTGTCTACAGCAGGTAATACACTCATTGGGACTGCTACATAAGGTTCTGATTAATATTGCCCTGATCAATACATCCTGCTGTCATTGTTTCCATGCACTGTTTAACAGCCATTAATGGGGTTTTATAGGCCATGCACTCATCTTGTTCAGGTGTCAGTTAGGAATCTATTGGTACTATTCTTCGAATTCTGGGTCCAAACTAAGATTCTGCATCTGTTTCAATAATTATGCAGTGATGCACAAGCACATTTTAGCAAATTAATTGACAAACCCTCAAACCCACCCAAGAATATGAAGCTGAAAAGTGGGAGGGGCAACCTCATGCTGTTGTCAAGTCAAACATCTGACATAAGTCACTGACAGGCTGCCACTATCAATCTAGATGCCATAGTTGCAAAAAACATCAATACAAACCTGCTCCGCTGCTTTCCTGAGCTGCTTCTCCCGTTCATACTGCGTGAGCAACTGCTCATTATCTTCACGCAATAATTCAATCTCAACATCCAGTTCTTGCTTCTCGACATAGGCGCCGTCCAGGTTCTCGAGGATTCCGACCACCAGGGGCATCAGTTCTTTGACGACATCTTCGTCGTATCTTGTTATCACTTTCTCAAATTCCTTGTAGACGGTGGCTGCCAAAGTCTGAACCTTCTCAGACATAACATGGCTTTCCTCGGCAGCACCAATGTGGGTACCATACACTGTCTCAGCCATGTTTACTAACGGTTCCACGTTAGAAATGTAATAAACTATAAGAAAGATTTATGCTATTGTTTCAATTCTGAATTAATGACTCTTAAAAACAGCACGCACAAACCATCGAAAGGATTTCATTTCCTTCCACTTATCAGTTCTTAGTTTTGCCACACATCATCCTCCATATTGTTCTAAAAATTACTGGGTCACATGACCGGATATACGTCATGAGATGAGCATAACATGGCGATCTCCGTGTGTTTACGTCGGCTGCTGCCGAGAGTAGCTTTACTACATTTACCATTCCTGTTCAAAACACGTGGGAACCTGAATGGACAGTTCAGCCGAGCAATACACAGTCATCTCCTGAAGGGAAAAGTCGTCAAAATTGGATGCGCAAGCGGATTTTGGGGAGATACTGCAGTTGCAGGTTAGTTTTGGACGTCATCTTGTCGGTTCAGGGCACTTGCAAAGCATGCACGACGATAATGTAATAATGCATGGGCAGTGAAATACAGTCTAGAAAATGTGTATGCTATTAACGTTAACAGATTGGTTTTTTTTTTTTTGTTGTTTTTTTTTTCGTTTTTTTTTTTTTTTTTTTTTTTTTTAAAAGGCGCAAAGCTTTCTCGGCTATTTGTCATGGTGCATATTAATTCAAATTTGGTGTTCTTTGCATTCAAAAGAAAAATGTTAACTGGTGGTGAATTTATACTCTGGTGGTAATAAGTCCAAAGTTCACCAGCTGCACAAGTATGATGTGCAATCGCAAGCATATTATCATCACAGAATGCTGATCACTATGCAATGACGTTCACTCACTGATGGCCAGTATCCGCAGACATTTACCTTATAATATACTGACGGGCAAAAGAAATGTGACATCTTTGCAACAACATTTCAGTCCAATGATGCTGCATTTCTTTTGCTCAACAGTTTATTGTAGGACCTCATAAATACAGGATATGTATGTATGTATGCATATATATATATGTATGTATGTAGACATGTATGTATGGGGTCTCCCAGGCACAAATATCCATCTTTTCAAACGCTGAAGGTGCCACAGGGCTGAAAGCTGGGGCTTTGAAAGCCTGCTGACACCAAGCTCTACCTTAAAGGCGTTTTCAGTTTAGAGACCTTACAGATAACAGTGCAGCATCTTATCCAATAAACTACGTCCCCAACACCAGTTTGCTCATTTTCATGGTCACAGTACATGTATTGTTGAACACACACATCTGATGCTCTGATACACCTTGATAATCATCTCCCTTGAAAATGCAATCTTTTCCTTTGGTTTGCTGGAGGCAGTTGTCATGTTCCAAAATGACTATCTGGATTTTAAAACCTGTGAACATGTAGCTACCCACACTGGTGGCAGCATGCACAAGAATATTACAATATGATTACAACTTTCACATGTCACACACATGAATTGGACATGCCAGTATACAGGAAGATTTTCAGGTGAAATGTGACCTGGAGTCATTTCAAACCTGCTAGGATTTGGAGTTAAGTCCTAATGAGCAAGTGACTGGGGAGAAGGACTGAACGATTTCTGGACATCACAAGTGTGTCCAAGTCAGCTGCCACAAGATTACTTTCTGTAGAACACTATAGGGCTCGGAAAGCTGACATCATCACGCTAGTCATGGCAGCCATCTTGTGAGGATACGGGACTAAGGCACTCATAGGGAAATCACTGTCACAGCAAGTCTTGCCATCACAGTAGGAAACCGCTAACCAGAATCTGTTTTTGTTTGTTTCCAAAGAGAAAGAAACATTAAGGAAAATGTGTTGAAACACTACTTCGCTACTATCCTATCCTCTTAAAATAGCGGCTGACGTGCCGATGCTCCTAGGCAACACGGGGAACTTCCCGAGCCCTATTGGCAGTAAGATCTAATCAGCCAAGGTTTGCTTGCAGTATGTGTGCTATTTTTAGTACTGAATGTGTCCTTACAAGCCGTTATACTTGGCATGCATACCCGATCCAGAAATGAACTCTTATCAAAATTACCTAGTGACAAAATACATGATGCAGAAAATTACTTTGTAGGCAAAGAATTAAGAGCCTGGACAAACATGTAATATTTAATGTTTGTCTATGCTTTTAATCCACTGTCTGTAGAAACACATGCAGTTTTGAACTGCTTCTGATTTCTGAACAAAAACAGTAAATAGTAGGAAATAAAAACAGTATAAGAGCAGTGTCATGGCTGGAATGAAGATTACTTTGTGATTTACCATCAGTATCTCTTCACCCCCCCCCCCCCCCCCACCCCCCCCCCCCCCCCCCGCCCCCCCACCAACTCACCAACTAGTACTGACTGGCATTAGTGTGTATATGTGTGTGTGTTTACTAAAATAGCTATACCACACTTTTCTGTTTGTTTTCTCAAAACTCTTATTGATGGCATTACTAATAGAAAGGTACTATTATTATTATTATTCTATTATTTCCTATAATAGAAAGGTACGCTTTGCTTACCAATTTCAGCCTAAAAAAACGTTGTGTATACATCACAACCAGGGCGGCGACTCTAGGGAGCCGTTACAAGGAACCCTGGGTTGCCTCCCCTGTCTCCCTATCCGGTCACGTGCCTGGCAGTATCCAGTCTTTTCGCTTAGCTCACCAAGACCGGTCATGTTCACCCTGCTTTGCTTCGACTGTGTATGGTGGGATTACCATTGGATTTTATGTGGTGAATTGTGTGTGGTGCTCATTGACCTTGGGATTACTTGGTGGTTGGTCACTGGTGGAATTACCTGGCTCGGGTCCTGACAAGGTAAAGCTTCGGTGAATGCCTCAGCCGGCGACCTTTCCTGGCAGCTAAAAAAAAATAAAAAAAATAATTACGGTATTTATAATGCGCTTATCTTATAATAATTATAACTCTAAGCGCGCACTCACAACTCGCACACGCAATCGCACGCTTTAGACGACTCACGAACCACAAATAGTGAAATACATTACGACAGTCTGCTTAGGGTGGGGAGTGTGGTGGTATAGTGCTAGAACTGTTGAAAGAGGTGAGTTTTGAGGGCGGACTGGAAGGAGGAGAGAGAGTGTTTCAGACGGAGAGAGAGTGGGAGAGTGTTCCAGATGGATGGACCGTATACTGAGAAAGAGCGGGGGCCGAAAGTGCTGAGTTTGGTGCGGGGGATGTGGAGGCGGAGAGGGTCGGAGGCGGAGCGGGGAGGAGTGTAGGGGTGAAGTAAGTTTGAGAGATAGGCGGCTGCATTGACCGAGGACTCTGTACACGAGCACGTGCCCTCTTGCAGAAGGCTCCACGCCCGCACATCAGCTTTTTGTCTGCTTTCTGTTACAGTACTCACGGGATGACCTGCAACAGGTGCGGTAAATTCCAGTGGCCAAGTGACGCCCACGATGTGTGCCTGCCCTGCTCGGGTTGCTCCTGTGGGCAGACATGTAGTTCCTGCGCTACATGGGTCGAGGAACAGTGGTTGCAGCTGTGGGCTTGCTGCCAGAGGGAAAGACCGGCCCAGTTCAAGGAGCCATCCTCCCCCACCGCTACCTCCGCCATTCCAGGACGCGGAGACGGGCCACATCAGACATCGTGGGCTTGTCGGCGCGTCAGGTTCTGCCTCTCAGACCACCCCTCTGAAAGGTTAGAGCCTGACGGCCTCCGGCCGGATGAGCACTGAGACCAGGCCGCATCCTGGACGCACCTCTCAGAGAGGGATAAACATGTCAGACGCTGACCAGACATGCACCGAACCCAGGCTTCCGGTTCCCGAGACAACCTCTCGGAAGAAGGAAGGACTGTCAGCCGCGAAAAGATGAGGTTTCCCATCAGGTCAAGGCAGCCGATACTGAAGCCCTCCGCGGAGAGAAGGAGGGGCCTGTCAGTCATTACAGCCGATGAGACGTGCTTCCTCGTCGAGTTCCGGCCCCCGGAGCCCCGCCGAGCTATTGGAATGATGAGAAGGGCACCCCAGCGGCCTCGTTCGCCTCGCCACGTGGTGAAGAAAGCTCTGCTGCCGGAGGGGGCTCGCCTGGCTGACAGAGAGGATCGGGCCAGACACGGACGGGATGCGCGGCCAATCAGGATCAGAACGGCTCGATTAAGGATCAACGACCTAACTCGCACGTGCCATGCCAGGAGTCACATCATGGGGACAGCCAAAGACGCAGCGCACGAGGGGACGTCTCCCGTTCCCACTCCGCCTCCCCAGGTCGTCGGACAGGCTCTCGTTCACAGCGTCGGTCCTCTTCTCGTCCTGGCCAGTCTTCGGCCTGACAAGCGCCGTCAGCGAGCTCCTGGATCCCGAGACCTCCACTTGGGAGGGGGGAAGACTGTCAGCCACTAACGGGAGAAGCTGCCCCGTTTCCAGGCTTCCGGCTCATCGGCCTTCCGCTGAGACAGGAAGGAGCCGGTCAGTCGCCGACGAGACATCCTTCCCCGTCGAACCCAGGCCGCCAGAACCCTGCCTCCCCACTCTAGGAGCAATGGGAGGCACACTCAGTGGCCAAGGTCGCTACTCCACAACGTGAAGAAGCTCCCTGGTTGGATGGAACTAGCGGCCCCATTAGCACCAGGACGGTTCCAGTAAGGATCGCCGGCCTAGCTCTGTCCTTTCGCGCGTCCAGGAGTCTCGTCGCGGCGACAGCCTCAGACGCCAGAATCATTGGAATACCTCTCGCTCCCGCTCCGCCTCCCGAGGCGTAGGAAGGACTCTACTCTGACGCAGCGGCCGTCTTTGGCGCAACGCCGTTTCCCCGCAGCGACCTCTCGGAGCAGCCGATCAACATGTCGTTCTTCCTCTCAGGATTGGTGCCCTCACCCACGGCATTGGGGCCTCGCAGTGAGCAGCCGGTCTTCAGACTCGGCAGAATCTTCCCCGCATCCCCGTTCCAGCCCCCCCCCCCCCCCACCGGACCTCTACGCTCCCCTCCGCTGTCCGCAGGGAACGACGATGAGGCCTCAGCCTCCACGCGGAGGACTCGGTGTCTGCCCTAGGGCTGGTGGACATCTGCTCGGCATCCCCTAGCGCGCCGTCATCCCTGTTGGCTTAGTCGGTCTGCGCAGCTCTGACTTCTCAAACTCTCCGCTCCCTGAACAAGGCCACCTGGCTTATCGCATCCTTCCTGCTCTCCCCCCCCCCCCCCCCCCCCCCCCCCCCCCCCCCCCCCCCGAGAGGGAGGCCGCGCCAATGGTGGGCGTGCCACGGCAGTCCAAGCACTTAAAGTCCCTCCCACAGGCGTCAGCGTTCGGGACCTCACGGAGGCATTTTCCGCGCACCTCCTAGAAAACAACTGCCGTGAACAGAGTTTCCTTTCCGACACCAGATGGCCGGCGGGGATGGACGTGAGCTTCTGCCAACAGTGGTATGCAGGTCTCTCCCAGACGTTCTCTTATCCCCTGCCAGCTCTAGACAGGGTGGCGCGGTTGCAGACGGGGGCCCCCCGAGGCCAGCAGCCACGGATCCCACATGGTTTGGAGAAGACAGCGAAGCTGGTCCGGAACTCCTTGGCGGGTGCAGGCTTCCTCGAGATGGCAACGCAGTCGGTGGTAAGATGCCTTGAGGACACCTGGGACCTCTTGGCCTCGGCTCCTCTCCGCTGCTTATGCTCGGTGCTGGTATCAGCGAATGGAGTGGCGTTCACTCCTCGGTTAATGCCATGGCGGCTGCCACCAACTGTGACCTGATGCCACAGGATGCCTTACTTGGACTCGGCTCCTCACTCCCAACTTCGGTAAAGGCACAGCTTCGCCAGTCTCCCTTCGGGGGATCATTGCGGCAAGTGGCGTCCAGTCATAGACCTCTCGGCGCTAAACAGGGTCATTTCGGCCCCTCGCTTCTGGATGGAGACAGCCAGAGCCTTGAGGGCGGCGGTGCAACCCCAGGACTTCGCCGTGAGCCTCGACCTCGCGAACATTATCTCCACGTACCCGTGCACCTGGGGTCTCGTCAATATCTTCGCTTCGCTTTCCGCGGAGTAGATTCACCTATTTTTCTAACAAAATCCAAACTCTGTGCAACACACTCGACACTCTGCCTTCTCTGCCTTGCCCTCCCGACACCCCCTTTTCCGGCACCCCCCTCTCGTCCTTCCATCCCGTCTCTCAGGACAAAGACCTCAAGACCATAAAGTCCATGCCTCTCAAAACCTGCGAACTAGACCCTCTCCCAGCTTCTCTCTACTGGGACGGCCTTCCAAAACTTCTGCCATTCATTACCGACATCATCAACACATCTCTAGAGAACGGCTCCGTCCCTGATATCTTCAAGTCCGCCATCGTCCATCCTCTTCTCAAAAAACACAACCTCGACCCAAACGAACTCAAAAACTATCGCCCAGTCTCCAATCTATCTTTCCTCTCCAAGCTTCTTGAGAAGGTCGTTCTCAACCAGCTCAACCTCCACCTCACCGACAACAACCTCCTCAGTCTCTTCCAGTCTGCCTATCGCAAACACCACAGCACTGAAACAGCCCTTCTACATATCTTAAACGACCTGCTTCTCTCCACCGACTAGGGCAACATCTCCCTTCTTACGCTACTCGACCACTCTGCCGCTTTCGACACTATAGACCACTCTTTCCTGCTCCACCGCCTTCACCACTCCTTTGGTACACTGACTCTGCTCACTCCTGGTTTCTCTCCTACCTCTCTGACAGACAGCAGTCCGTCACCATCGACGGCGTCTCCTCCAACCCAGTCACACTCTCCTCTCCACGCGGAATTCCACAAGGGTCCGTCCTGGGCCCGGTCCTTTTCACACTCTACACCTCTCCCCTGTCCAACATCATCCAGTCTCACCACATACACCACCACCTCTACGCTGATGACTCACAACTACTAGACAAAGACAAACTCGACAACGCTCAGTCACTACTGACTCGCATGGCTGACTGCTACGAAGACGTGAAAAACTGGATGACAGCAAAGAAGCTTAAACTGAATGACGACAAAACGGAAACCATGCTGGTAGGCACTCACCAGAAACTTTCCCAGCTCCCTCCCTCCCTCCACCTTCAACTCGACAGCACCCCCATCTCCCTCTCTGACTCGGCCAAAAACCTCGGCGTTATCCTCGATTCCTCTCTTTCCATGACCAGCTTTGTCTCCGCCACGGCCCAGGCATGCTACTTCCACCTCCGCCGCATCAGTCAGATCAGAAAATACCTCACTACCGAAGCTGCCACCAAACTTTCTGTCTCTCTCATCCTCTCTCGCATCGACTACTGCAACTCTCTCCTTTCCGGCCTCCCCCACTCCACCACTTTTACTCTCCAGCGCGTCCAGAACAATGCTGCCCGCCTCGTTCTCAGAAAGAAAAACTCCGACCACATCACTCCCCTGCTCAAACTCCTTCACTGGCTTCCCATCCCCCAACGCATCCAATACAAGATTTTGTCTCTCTGCTACAAATCCCTGAACAACTGCGCTCCCGCCTATCTCGCAAACTTACTTCACCCCTACACTCCTCCCCGCTCCCTCCGCTCCGCCTCCGACCCTCTCCGCCTCTACATCCCCCGCACCAAACTCAGCACTTTTGGCCCCCGCTCCTTCTCGGTATACGGTCCATCCACTTGGAACACTCTCCCACTCTCTCATCCGTCAGAAACAGTCTCTCTCCTCTTTCCAGTCCGCCCTCAAAACTCACCTCTTTCAACAGTTCTAGCACTATACCACCACACTCCCCACCCTAAGCAGACTGTCGTAATGTATTTCACTATTTGTGGTACGTGAGTCATTGTCTAAAGCATGCACATGCGTGCGCGAGTTGTGAGTGCGCGCTTAGAGTTATAATTATTATAAGATAAGCGCATTATAAATACCGTAATTATTATTATTATTATTTTAGTGTACCAGTTTCGGGCTCTGCCCTTTCGACTCAACCTCAGCCCTTGGGTTTCACCGGGATTATCGACCGAGTGGTCTCCCAGTTCTGACAGTTTGTCTCGAGCCCAGCTTCCAACTATCTGGACGATCTGCCCCTCCGGAACCAGAGGGCGACAGCCTTGGAGGAGGACAGCGACGCCTTGCTGACCCGGCTCCACCAGCACGGACTCCTGGTCAACAGAGGCAAGTCCGATCTCTTGCCTGGGCGCAGGTCTATTCGTCTAGGCATGGAGTTCCTGACTGACCTTAACCGGGTGCGGCTCCCTGAAGGGTGGATTCAGAAGATAGCAGAGTTGGCGCTCCAAGTGTCTCAAGCGAAATCTCTCCTGGCCAGGGTCTGGCTCCGACTGCTGGGTCTCCTAAGCGCAACAATGGACACCCTCAGCAGGCTCTAATCTCGCCCTATCTAGCTGCTTCTCCACTGGCGCCCGTCCACTGGCGGCCCTGGTCCCGGGGTCACCATTGGTCAAGTCTCATCTCCAGCGATACTCACAAACCAGATAGGTGAGGCTAGCGCTGGCAGAATTGTACAACAAACCAAGGGGAATTACTCAGCGCTGGACAACAGTTAGATCCCCTGCCCCCGCCTATCAGGCACCCAATTGCCAGCCCACAGAGAAATACGCAGGTATAGAATAAGACGATCATTTGCATCTTCTAATAAGATGCATCAGGTCTCTTATATAACCCATGTCTTTCTCCGGAACTTAGGAAGTAGGCAGGGAAACATACATACACAAACACGAAGGTGCATTACTATATGTGGTCGGGTAAATACCCTGTATTCCCACAGTAGATGCACAGAACATTACACAACAATGTAACGATACAAATTTGCCTCGAGTTATACTGAGATACTCACAAACCAGATAGGTGAGGCTAGCGCTGGCAGAATTGTACAACAAACCAAGGGGAATTACTCAGCGCTGGACAACAGTTAGATCCCCTGCCCCCGCCTATCAGGCACCCAATCGCCAGCCCACAGAGAAATACGCAGGTATAGAATAAGACGATCATTTGCATCTTCTAATAAGATGCATCAGGTCTCTTATATAACCCATGTCTTTCTCCGGAACTTAGGAAGTAGGCAGGGGAAACATACATACACAAACACGAAGGTGCATTACTATTATGTGGTCATCTCCAGCGGTCTACAGACAGGTCCTGGTTAGCATCGGGTGTACCACTCTTTTCCCCACCGCCCCAGCTCTCTATCTGCACGGACGCGAGCCTCGCCGGCTGGGGAGCACATCTGCAGCCGGAGTTCATCACAACCTCGGGCAGCTGGCCACGAAACCACGCAGACAGACACATCAACTGGCTGGAGCCGAACGCCGTGTGGTTGGGGGCTTGTTGCCTGGGAAGTTTGCCTCATACAGCAGGAGATCCTGGATATCTCCGACAACTCGACGATTGTGGCCTACATACAGAACCAGGGTGGGACGCCCGCTCCCTCCCTCGGCATCTTCGTGTACCAGGTGCACCTGTGGTGCAGAGATTGGGGCATAACGCTTCTGGCACGGCTCATCCCGGGCCATCCCAGCATCCTCGTGGACTGCCTCTCGCGTCACGGTCATCTTCTCCACACGGAGTGGGCCCTTCACCCGGATATCTTCCAGCTACTCTGCACGTGCTGGGAGACACCCATGATCGACCTCTTTGCCACGAGGTGGAACAGGCAGCTTCCGCTCTTTGTCTCCCCCATTCCGGATCCACTAGCCTGGGCTGTAGACGTGCTGTCCATCCCTGGGGATGGGCGGTTAGCGTACGTGTTCCCTCCCGCCGTCCTAGTACCAAAGGTGCTCCAGAGGTTTAGGGGCGACAATGCGGTTCCTTTCCTCGTGGCTTCGTTCATCTGGACCAGGAGCTGGGCCACAGACCTTCGGTGCCTCGCCACGGACTCTCCGCTGAGGCTCCCCACACCTCGTACGATGCTCAAGCAGCCCCGATAGCACCTCTTTCACCCGTGCCCAGAACGGCTGCTACTACATGCGTGGCGTTTGTCTGGTGGGCCCTCGCCACAAGAGGCTTCTCGGGTGCAGCAGTGGAAGCGATCGCAGTGGCTCATAGGGCCTCTACCCGTAACGTCGGCGAGGGAAAGCAGCGGGTCCTCCAGTCCTGGTGCGCAGCCGAGCAGCTCTCCCCCACGGACCTGACTACCCCCCAGCTGGCCAAGCCCTTCTGTGGCTCTTCTCCTAGCAGAACCTGGCCCCTCACTATCGGAGGTTATCTGGTGATGATTGCAGACACGTGTCGACACCTGGGCCTGCCTGACCCGGGAGCCTGCAAGGACCGCTCGGATCTGATGGAGCACCTGGATCTTCAGTGACCAGTTCCCGCTCACTGATCCCTCATTGGGACTTGTCCTGGGGGCTAATCTGGCTCAGCTCAGAGGGGTTTGAGCCTCCACCCCTAGCGCGGCTTGGAGACCTAACCAGGAAGACCTGCTTCCTTCTTGCCCTCACCATGGCATCCAGGGGGAGTGAGATCCACGCCTTTACGGGGCGACACTCCTGTCTCCAGTTCAGGGCCGATGGTTCGGTACAGCTCCTCACCGAAACGACATTTCTGGCCAAGAACCGGCCCAGCGGCCGCACCTCAGGGGTTGATCTTCCGCCAGCTCCAGACGAAGTACCAGTCCCAGTAGTCCCGCCAACAGGACCTCGTCTGAGCATTGGGATTTACCTGCACAGAACTAAGCCACTCAGACAAGGGCACTCACACTTTTCCTGCCCGGGGCCCCAAGCAGACGTGACATCCTGGCACAGACGAGCGCATCCGGGAGCCCTGCCCCACCCTCGGTGAAGGGAATTGCCAGTCCGCCCATGACGGGAGGTGCTCCCTAGGCAAGTCCAGGTTTCAGGAGCTCGGTCCACACGCCTAGAGAGAGAGGAGTGGGCGAGGATGATGCGTGTCTGGGCACATGAGAGCGGAGGAGTGGCTGTGAGCACCACCTTGACCACAACTGCGCAGGGAGAGACGTTGGGGTGGCCATGGCTTGGCGGGGTGATCCACCTTCGCCTGCCTCTACTTACGAGACCTATCCGGCTGGCAGGGCAGCCTGGTCCTAGTGGGGGACATCTCAGCAGTGCAACACTCCCTCCCAGTGCCATGGGTGCTATAGGTCACGCCTAACTGAAATTGTCGGGAGTGGGCGCGTGCGTTTTTTCCTGGCAAAGTGAACTCGTGGGATATGCATAGGGGGTGGCACCCTCCGCCTATTCGCAATTCTTCCTATTAGTAATGCCATCGGTAAGAGTTTTGAGAAAACAAATGTATTTTTCTCTAAAATGTATTTTTAAAAAAAATACTTACTGATGGCATTACTCAGAGGTCCCTCCCTCCTGCCCCGCTTGCCACTGTTGAGCTAAGGCAAAGACTGGCGGGTACTGCCACACACATGACTGGATAGGGAGGCAACCCAGGGTTTCCTTTAAAACGGATCCCTAGAGTCGCCCCCCTAGTTGTGATGTATACACAACGTTTTTTGGGGCTAAAATTGGTAAGCTAAGCGTACCTTCCTATTAGTAATGCCATCGGTAAGTTGTTTTTTTTTTAATACATTTTAGAGAAAAATACATTTTTCAGCACCACAATTGATCTATGGAGCCAAGGTGGACTACATTGTCTTTGACTACCTGTCAGAAATCACAATGTCCCTACTCATTGCCGCCAAAAACAAGCATCCTGTGAGTATCCATATCCATCATTACAATGAGGCTGAGGAGTCAAAGGGGATCAATCTCGGTAGCTCATGTGGGTTGCCTAGGAAGTTTAGCACATGGAGAGTCACCAATCTTATCATACACTACCATTAGGCTATCATGATCAGTCATTTTGTAGTCACTACTGAAACTGTCAGCTGGCCTATATAAACATGTATGCAGTCCCGGTGAGTCATTTGAATCCTACCCTTCAGCATGTCAGCATAACACCACATGCTCTGTGGCTAAACTGAAGGTGCACCTTTGGGACCTGATCCTTTAACCCTTTTAGCCGCTTGGGTGCAATTTCCAAATTGTGTAATGACCGTACAGGATGAGTAACCAGCTCTACAGCAGTGAAGAGGTTAAGTAGTATGAATTTTATAGGAATCATTGCGTCAAAAAGCCCTGTGGTCAGCCAAAGGGCTAGGTTCATGCATGGTGCGCAGTGTGCAGGTTTCAGTGAAAGAGTTATACAGCGCTTGTCTCTCTCTCTCTCTCTCTCTCTCTCTCTCTCTCTCTCTCTCTCTCTCTCTCTCTCTCTCTCTCTCTCTCTCTCTCTCTCTCGCAAGTTCTGCTGATCAAGATAATCACTGAATTCATTTTGTCTATTGTGCTGTCTTTTGTCACCTGCCTGTATGTTGTTTTTCTTTCTGCAGGAAATGGGCTATGCATCAGACTTTGTCACTGTCAGCATGGCTCCCTTCATCAAGGACATCAAGAAACGAGGTAAGCAAGTGACCAGTTAGGCTGATTTGGTATACCTCGCCCAGTTGACAAATAGCATGGCGCCTAGCAATACCCTATAGCTAGAATGTATGAGACCACACTACAAGTGTTCAAGCCTATCTGCATGCGGCACAGTTTTGATGCACAGGACCAGTCCGAGCTACCGGACAAGAGCGAATATCACAGTAATGGTGCCACTAGTGCGTTTAACTTAGGTACAGGGTGAGGTTTATCATCTCAGCACCAATAAGTGCAGAGTTAGAATGCATTAGCCCTTACTGAAACTGAAATTCAGCCCATTTTGCTGTGCTACATACTGTGTATATACCCCAGCCAGAAAATGAAAGGAACAGCTGGACTCAGAGTCTCAAAAACAGGGTGTAGCCATAATTCAGAATTAGGTCAGACAGTGGAGAACAACTACATTGCACCAAGTTTGCAATCTGTTTTCACTGTAGCCTTAACCTGCTAAGCATAGATGTTCCTCAGTCTGAGGAAATCACTTGAGCGGTTCTCTTCTCTTCCAGCAAGAGACATAGATCGGGCTTGATGAGTGACCTACGCACCATTTTCTTTCTTACCTGATTCTGATTTTGGAATAATGTCTCTATTGTTAGTTTGCTTTATTGGATTCGAATGTCCACAGCCCACTGCCACGTGCCACAGACTTGATCAGTATGTATGTTCCAGGCATCAAGATCATCAGCAATGCTGGTGGGGTGAATCCATCGGGCTGCGCAAAGGCCCTGCAGCAGGTGTGTCAGGAGTCTGGCGTCCATTTGAACATTGCTGTCGTGAGCGGAGATGACCTTATGTCACAGGTGCGTGAAAGTCAAACCACTCCAGCCCTTTGGTTGCTGGTAGCACTTTTTGTCTTGGTGATTTCTGCAAGAAATTAACTTAACTCATTCTACCCCAAGACCGAAATCCCCAAATTTTGCCGTTGTCATCTGAAGACTGCATTGCAGTGCAGGACACAGATCGACCATGATAGTTCAAGGGTGATGCCAGATGATAGTTCAAGGGTGATGCCAGAATAGCTTGGCGCCAATAGGTGCCAAGCTATTCTGGCATCACCCTTGAACTATCATGGTCGATTCCTATCTTGCTGTGGTGTGTCTGGGGTAGAATGAGTTAACAAAAACTTGCTGCTGACAGCCAAAGGAACTCCACCAGGGAGGCCCCTTTGGGAGCTTAACTGCCTGTCCCAAGTCAGGATAAAGGAGGAGGGTTAGGCGTGGGGCTAGCGACTCCACCCTGTAAAAAGAAACTTGCTACGGAAACGACAACAAGGGAAAAAGCGACAACCGGCGCTGGGAGCGAAGCAGACCAGGAAACTGGACTTATGACGGATGGGGACCAAAGCCGCAAGGACGTCTCCACCCCGATAGCGGAACTCCTGACGCCAAAACGATGGATCAGAATTGGATGCTGGAACGTGCGAACGCTCTACCAGACTGGAAAGCTGGCGCAAGCAGTAAGTGAACTGAACCGCCACAAACTAACCCTCATGGGAGTAACAGAAGCAAGATGGACTGGTGCTGGCAGACAGAGGTTGAGCTCCGGAGAAGTCATCATCTGGTCTGGAAGAACAGACAACGAACACCGAGAAGGAGTTGCTGTCATCATCAATAAGAGCAAGGCCAACACCGTTCTACAGTGGAAACCTGTGAACGAGCGCCTGCTGTACGTCAGGATGAATTCCAAATACGCAAAGCTGTCTATTGTTGTGGGCTACGCACCAATAGACGACGCGGAAGAAGAGGATAAGGATGCATTCTACGACGCCCTCCAAGCTGTTTTGGAAGACATCCCTCGACATGACGTGCTGATGCTGATCGGTGACTTCAACGCTAAGGTCGGCTGCGACAATGAAGACAGAAAGAGGACCATGGGACGACATGGAGCGGGTGTGATCAACGACAACGGGGAGAGGCTGGTCAATTTCTGCGAGGAGAATGACTTAGTCATAGGAGGGACCCTGTTTGCGCATAGGGAGATCCACAAACTCACATGGAAATCACCAGACGGCAAGACCCAGAACCAGATCGACCACATCATCATTAATGGTCGCTGGAGGCACTCTCTGCAGGATGTGCGAGTGATGCGACATGCTGACATTGGCAGCGACCATAGTCTTCTGGTGGGGAAGGTGACATTGAAGCTTAGGAAAGTAAAGATAGGAGACACCAGAAATCAGCGCTACGACGTGGCCAAGTTGAAAGACCCAAAAGTGAAAGAAGAGTTTAGGTTGGCCCTCAGGAATAGATTTAGTGTTTTGGAAGATGAGACAGCGCTGACTATTGAAGATTTCAACAGAGCCATGAAGGAAACAGGAGGGGAAGTTTTAGGATACAGAAAGAGCAGGAAGACAGAGTGGATCTCAGAAGACACGTGGGCTCGCATAGAAGAGAGAAGACAGATCAAGAAGAAACTTTTGGATACCAAATCACCAAGACTGAAGGAAAGAATATCAAGAGAATACAGAGAGAAAGATCAAGCGGTGAAGACATCAGCGAGAAGAGACAAGAGAATGTACACAGAAAGGCTGGCAGAAGAAGCGGAGGCAGCTGCAAAACAGAGAGACATGAAGACAGTGTACCAGAACACCAAGAAGCTGAAGGGCGATTACGGGCAACACCACGACCTTCCAGTGAGAGCTGAAGATGGAACTCATGTCACAGTAGAGGAAGAGAAGCTGAAGAGATGGAAGCAACACTTCGAGTCCATCCTGAACCGCTCAGACCCACCAACCCTCACTGACATTCCTGAAGCGGAGGAGGACCTGGACATTAACCTCGGCAACATTACTATTGCGGAAGTCAAGCAGGCCATTCAAAAGCTGAAGAACGGGAAGGCACCTGGCGATGACGGAGTGTGCCCCGAGATGCTGAAAGTAGAAGATACGGTAACGCCGCAGCTTCTTTGTCAGATTTTTCAAAAGATCTGGGACACTGAGGAAGCGCCGAGCGATTGGAAGACCGGCACCATCGTCAAACTTCCGAAGAAAGGAGACCTGGGGAACTGTAACAACTGGCGAGGCATCACCTTACTATCCCTCACCAGCAAGATCTTCAGCCGCATTCTCCTTGAACGCATTACGACAGCAGTGAATGGCATCCTTCGCCGGGAGCAGGCAGGTTTTAGGAAAGGCAAGTCCTGCATTGACCATATTTTTGTACTGAGACAGATCCTTGAGCAGTCTAACGAATGGAATGGATCCCTCTATGTGGTCTTTGTAGACTTTGAGAAGGCCTTCGACAGTCTGCATCGAGACTCCCTTTGGAAAATCCTGCGATACTATGGAATCCCCCAGAAACTTGTCAACGTCATCAGGTCCCTGTACAAGAATTTTGAGTGCAGAGTCGTCCACAACAACCAGCTCACCGAACCGTTTAAGGTGGAAACCGGAGTGAAACAAGGATGTATTCTTTCGCCAATCCTACTCTCAATGGCAATTGATTGGATCATGCGCCGCACCACAGAGGGAAGGAGGCAGGGAATTCAGTGGACGCTGACCTCAATGCTGGATGACCTCGACTACGCCGATGATATCGGGCTGCTGGCAAGCAGAAACCAGGACATGCAACAGAAGACACAACAGTTGACACAGTCAGCAAGCTCCATAGGTCTCGGGGTCAACATTAGGAAGACTCAAGTCATGAGGAAGAACACCATAGTGGGCGACCCAATCACCCAATCACCATCAATGACCAACCTCTGCAAGAGGTGGACGAGTTCACGTACCTGGGCAGCAAGGTTACCACAGATGGAGACTGCACAAGGGAGATCACCACAAGAATCAGCAAAGCCAACCAAGCCTTCGCAATGCTGAAACCCATCTGGAGGACCACAAGCCTGAGCATCCACACCAAGCTCCGTATTTTTAAGAGCAACGTGCTGAGTGTCCTTCTATATGGGTCAGAATGCTGGAAATCCACTACCGCTACGGAACGCAAGCTGGATGTCTTCCAGAACAAGTGCCTGCGACGGATCATGAAGGTCTTCTGGCCAAACATGATTACAAACGAGGAACTACGGAAGAGAGCAGGCGCAGACAGCATCGCTGAAACCATCGCCACACGGAGATGGAGATGGCTAGGCCACGTTTGCAGAATGTCACCTGACTCATTACCAAGGGTGGCACTGAGATGGACACCACAGGGGAAGAGAAACCGTGCGCGACCAAAGGAGACGTGGCGCCGAACCGTGGAGCGAGAGCTCAAGAACAGAGGCCTTACTCTGCAAACAGCACCCAAAATAGCAGCTGACAGACAAAAGTGGCGCTCCCTTGCCGTCGCCTCAAGCACCAGACGGCGCAGAGAGGACTGAATGAATGAATGACAGCCAAAGGGCTAGCACACGAAAGTTTGCTTATAATGTCAACAGCAAGAACATATTCTATTATTTCTATTATTTAACAAAATTAATAAAACTCTTTGATGAGATCCAGCCACTCTTCTTCTGCATAAATTACTCCCATTATAATAAACTTCTGCCATTACAGGAAACAAAATTAGGTCCTCTGCCATTTTGTTAACTCTTTCACTCCCAGAGCTAAATAACTTCCATTCTATAGAATAAAAGTAATTTAATTTAACCCATTCAGCCCTAACACAATACAGCAGGAGATGGGTCAACCATGATAATTCAAGGGTAGTGCCAGATTAGCTTGGTGCCTGTTGGCGCCAAGCTAATCTGGCACTGCCCTTGCGTTATCATGGTTGATCCATCTTCTGCAACTGGTGCATAGTCATTAGATGACACCTCCAAAATTTGGGAAATACGGCCGTTGGGCTGAATGAGTTAATTTGCTCTGGGAGTCGGAGGGTTAATTAGAAGTTCCCCGAGTTACCTTGTTTGTTCTGTTTCTTCAGATTGAGACATCACCTCTCACCATGTTTGTTGTCTGCCTTGCTGTTTATCCTTTATAGTTCTGTAGTATGAAAGCAGATAATGATTGCTGACTATATAATATTTGAGTGCTTTTAACCGTATGGCTGCCAATAGAGTTTTTTGTCGTGGTGATTCCTGCAGGAGTCGCTGTGACAAAAAAATGCTACTTGCAGCCAAAGAGGTAGTAGTAGTAGTAGTAGTAGTATTGTGAGGACAAAATAGGCCGTGAGGCCTTTATAAATGTCCTTTCTTTCTTTAGTTCCTTTATGGGTCTGCTATGCATGCAATTTTCCTATAAAATCATTCATAATAGGAATAAAAAATCTCTTTAAATTTTGGTAATTCGTCCAGCTGGTTTTTAAAAGAATTTATATTAGATGCTTTTTTTAATGAAACTGGTAAGTCATTCCAAACAATGGCAACTCTGTTAGTAAAACAAAACTTCCGCAGGTTAGTGTTACAGTGCTGTACAAAGATTTTCCCTTCAGAATTTCGGGTTCTGTCACAGAATGGTGTTGCAAAAAAGTCGTTCCACTTTAGGTCGTCGATGCCATTATAAATTTTAAAAACTTGGATTAAGTCTCCACGTATTCTACGTCCGCGTAAGGAGTGTAATCCAAAGTATCTGAGTCTGTCTGAATAAGTCATATTTCTACATTCTTTGACCAGCTTTGTTGCTCGTCTCTGTACCCTTTCGAGTGCAGCTGACTGTCTCTTTAAACCTGGGTACCATACAGTGTTTGCATATTCTAAATGTGGTCTGACTAGTGATTTATACAGTTTACTAAAAATGTCCTTGTCCAAATAATTAAAAGCTCTCTTAATTACTCCAACCATTTTGTTGGCCTTATTGATACAGTTCTGAATATGGGGGTCAAAAGATAGAACTTTGTCGAAGACCACACCTAAATCTCTTTCCTCCTCACAAGATACCACCTTTTTAATGTTGCTGTTCACTTTCATCAAGTAATTGTGTTCAGGATTGTTCCTTCCAGCATGTAAGACCTTGCATTTCTCTACATTAAAATGTAAGTCCCATGTGTCGGACCACTCTTGCAAGTGATCCAAATCATGCTGCAACACGTCCTTATTGCTCGATTCATTATAGATTTTAGTATCATCTGCAAAAATTTTGCACATGCTATTAACACAATCTGGCAAGTCATTTATAAATATCGTAAATAATATAGGTCCTAAGATGCTACCTTGAGGTATGCCGCTCAGTACCTTTATTTTGTCTGATTTTGCTTCTCCAACCTTTACCATTTGTTCTCTTGCATGTAAAAAACTTCTTATCCAGTTGGAAATGTTTCCACATACACCATAGGCCTCTAGTTTCTGAAGAAGCCGTTCATGAGGAACAGTGTCGAATGCTTTTCTAAAGTCTAAGTATATGATGTCAACCGTTTTTTTGTTGTCCAGTAAGGAGGTTATATCATCCATAACCTGTAGTAGCTGAGTAACACCATGTTGGCATTCAGTGTACATATTATTCACCGTGAAATGATTAACGATCTCATCTCGGACTATAGACTCTAAAACTTTACATACTATACACGTTAAGCTTACTGGCCTGTAGTTTCCTGCATCTGACCTAGAACCTTTTTTAAAAATCGCACTTACCTCTGCGGTAACAGCTCTTGTGTAAAGCTCTTGCATCCATTTATAAGAAGATGGTGTGTAGGAGTTAGAGAGTTGATTAACTCATTCAGCCCTGACACACCACAGCAAGACATGGATCGAGCATGATAGTCCAAGGTTGGTGCCAGAATAGCTTGGCGCCCATAGGCACCACCCTTGAACTATCATGCTTGATCTATCTCTTGAATTTGGGGATTTCGGTCCTGGGGTACAATTTGTTAAGTTTATTAGTGGTATTGATTGTGTGTGTGTGTGTGTGTGTGTGTGTGTGTGTGTGTGTGTGTGTGTGTGTGTGTGTGTGTGTGTGTGTTTTGCAGGTTGGAGTTCTGCAGAAGCAGGGGATCACTGACATGAGCTCTGGCTATTCATTCCCTGACAATGTTCACAGCATGAATGCTTACCTTGGGTAAGTACTTTATGTGTGTTGGTCTGTTGCCTTGGACCTTATGCCCAAGGCCACATAAGGCCCAAAATCACAGGCCAACACACATAATGAAAAGCAAATGAGTGTGTGTTGTGCATGTTGTTGTTATTCATGGCTGCTCAGGCTGGCCAAATTATGGCCACCTAGTTCCTAATGGAGCAGGTACACAGAGAGATCAAGTTTCTGCCTTGAGAGACCTTGAGCTATATTTTCACAGCTGTCTGGCAGTGTACCCACTGTCAGACTGGTTCAGCAGTAAAAACGGGTGGTTTCATGTTTTGTTCATTTTATGACCCACTACAGCTGTGTATCCATAACACAGTGCTAAAGCTGAGATTTTCCTCTTTTCAAAGATACCAGATATGACATGCAACACACAAGCACTGGTTTCACAAAGTTGTGTTGTTTTTGCTTGAGAATGTGTAGGCAGATTTTTCAATAAAATGTGTTAAGTTCCAACCACTGTAGATCATACATACCAGTTATTACAATCAAACCAAGAGATCCCGTAATTTGTTAACCCTTCTAGCCCCAAGGTCCCATTTCTCAAATTTTGGAGGTGTTGCCTAATAACTGTGTGCCAGTTGCAGGAGATGGATTGATCATGATAATTCAAGGGTAGTGCCAGATTAGCTTGGCACCTGAAGGCGCCAAGCTAATCTGGTACTACCCTTGAATTATCATGGTCAATCCATCTCCTGCTGTAGGGACTCAGGGCTAAAAGGGTTAAACATGCCTGAGTAAGTGCAACTTATCATAAAGCTTGGTTAGCTTAACTCATTCAGCCCCGACACACTACAGCAGAATATAGATCGACCATGATAATTCAAGGGTAGCTAATCTGGCACTACCCTTGAATTATCATGGTCGATCCATCTCCTGCAAATGGTGCATAGTCGTTAGATGACGCCTCCACAATTGGGGAAATACGGCCTTGGGGTTGAATGAGTTAATTTTAGGATGGTGTTTGTTAATACTGATACATCATAATGTAATTTTATGGTACCATAGTAGTTCATGTTATGTGCTGTTTTTCACAGCAATCTAATCAGTCAGTTAACTATTTAACAAATAAAACAGATAAACCTGTCAAACAAAGAAACAAGCAAACAAACAAAGAAGCAAACAAACAAATGCACAAACAAACAGTTTTGACATAATTTAGTAGGATGGTGCAAAAGAACTTGGCACTACGCTTGACCTATCAGTCAATCTCAGTCTTGTTTTAGTGTGTGATCTGAATTGAATGAGTTATCAAAGAATATGTCCTGGTTTACTTTATAGGGCTGGTCCCATAGCTCGAGCGTTAGATCTTGGAGCCGATGTGGTTATCACAGGGAGATGTGTGGACAGCGCCCTTGTGCTGGGCCCTCTCATGCACCAGGTAAATCTGGCCCAAGTGGAGTTTACTTTAGTCATTTCCAGCGCCAACTCTGGAAGGTGTATCAGCTACAGTAATTGTTTCCTCAAAACACATTACTGATGACATTACTAATAGGAATGCCTCTTACCGAGCACAATTTCAGCCAAAATTTGGTTGTGTACCTATAGGGCAGGGGAGGAAACCTAAGGGCGTCTACCGAAACCCAGTACCCTGAGTAGCCTCCCGCCCATACCCATACAGTCACGTGCCTAGCGCGCCAGTCTGTTCTCTTAGCTAGCCGTGAACAGTTGTGTACCTACTCTATTGCGTCTTGGCTGTGTACGGTGTGACCGGTCGTCTTGTGACTTTGGAATTGCTTACCGTGTTCACTGGGCTAGCCTTGGATTACAGTGTTCACTGTGCTAGCTTGGATTTTACCTGCGTTGATTTACTTGTAGGGGCATCCGCTGGACTTGGGGTGCTTGTGACCTCAGCCTTGCTTACCGTGTTCACTGTGATAGAAGTTCTGAGCGGACACCCGTGCCTCGACCTCTTTCGCGCTCACGGGACAGGCCTCCACGCCCGCGGACTGCTTCCCGCGACTGGGACGCCGCTGACACGCTAGGCCTTCATCCAGGACTGATGCTGCCCCCGTTGTTCGCCCAACCACGGCGACCTGTGCCTCGCTCGCCGCGGCACGACTCGCCCCCGCCAGCCTAGACGTTTGTCCTCCCCGACTCGACACCAGCCCCGGCACTTCTCTCACGCTGAGCTACCGAGTCCCCCCGACGCAGCCACTCTCCGCGTAGCCACCTGTCCTCGCGTCGCAGTGCAGTCTCGTCGTAGAGAACTTCGCGTCTCCGCCTCCACTCACTCCTCGCGGCGCCACACACAGGTGAGAGGGTCCACCCCCTAGTACGACTGCCACACGACGGGACGCGGCTAGCAAGACCTCTGCTCTCCAACGTAGAGAAGAGTTGCCCCCCCCCCCGCCTCTCACCCGCGCGCCTTGACGATGGTGACGCTCTCAGCTTGGCCCCGGAAGAGTCTGGTTGGCACTCCCCCTTGATGACAGCTCCACAGCTTCCAGGCGCTCGCGCTTTCTGGATGACTCGGCGTCACAGCTGGCTCCCCTGGGCATAGGATGGAGACTCTCCAGGCCCTGGACGAGGCGGCGCGGCGCATCTCATCGCTGCGTGCCTCCCCCCGGAGGGCTGCCGCCTTCACCCCCGCTCATGAGGAGGCGTTGGCCTTCTTGGATGCCTCTCGGCGGACCGAGCGATGCAAGTCTCTTCCCCAGATTCCTGGATTCCGGGACCTGCGCGACGCGTTCTCCGCTCATCTTCTGCAGGGCTCTTTGGGCGACTTTGGGCTTCTCAAACTCCAGGGGGCCTGCGGACGTGGAGATCGTCTCCCACCAGGAATGGTACGCCGGTCACTCGCTAGCCTTCACCTGCCCCCTCCTGGCGGTGGTTACTCCGGTGCAGTCTCGGGCGGTTAGATCGACTGCGTCTTCTCCCACTCAGCGTGGACAGGACATCTACTCTCATGCGCGATGTCCTCGCCTTGGCGGGGTTCCTGGACCGGGTCACACAAGCTATGGTTCGACGCGTCGAGGATGCTTGGCACCCTTCGCTCTCACCACTCTTGGAGGACATCCTGGCTCAGGCAGTCTCCGTGGCGTGCCACACCTCCGTCAACGTCATGGCCGCTGCCGCTATTGTGACCTGGTGCGTCGGGATGCTTTTCTGCGCTCCTGCAACCGGCCGACCGACTTGAAGAAGCAGCTCCGGCAGGCACCGCTCGGCGGGTCACTACTTCAGCCAGGCTTGGCAGGCAGTGAAGGACGTGAACAAGGACCTCTGGCCCAGCCGCTCTGCTCCCGCTCGCTTTCTGGCAGAAGAAGCTCTGCAGCGACGCTTGGTTCTCGAGCCCCAGCCGGCGGCAAGTGGCTCCCTGTCATTGACCTACGTGCTGAACAAGTTCATCACTGCCCCGCCCTTCCACATGGAGACCGCCCTAGCTCTACGGGCTGCAGTTCACCTTTGGACTTGCCATCAGCCTAGACTTGTCGGATGCGTATCTGTACGTCCCCATGCACCCCACCTCCAGACGTTTCCTACGCTTCGCCTTCGGCGGTGTGGTCTACCAGTTTCGTGCGCTACCCTTGGGCCTCAACCTCAGCCCCTGGGTGTTCACCCACATCATGGACGCCGTCATCGCCAGGACCAGACGGACATCTTCGAGCCCCACGTTGAACTACCTGGACGATCTTCTCTTGCGGAACCAGTCGGAGGCCTCCTTGGAGACGGACCGAGATGCGCTACTAGATCTGCTCGACTGGCTGGGCTTCCTGGTCAACGTGGGCAAGTCCTACCTTGCACCGTCCCGCCACTTTGTTCACCTGGGGATAGAATTTTGCACTGATCTCAACGAGGTGAAGCTTCCGGAGTAACGGATTCAGAAGTTGGCGAACCTAGTGCGACAGGTGTCTCAAGAGGAAGCGGTCTCTGCCAGAGTGTGGCTTCATCTCCTGGGCTTGATGAGCGTGGCAGCAGACCTCCTTCCCATCGGCCGTCTCTACTACCGCCCGCTTCAGTTGCACCTGCTTCTCTACTGGCGACCCTCGGCTGGCGACCTCGAGTCTCAAGTTCCGGTGCTTCCGATGCTCCGTCCTCATCTTCTACGCTGGGCAGATCCCTTCTGGCTCACGACGAGAGTTCCCCTCTACTCGCTCCCACCCCAGCTGTCTCTCCGCATCGACGCAAGTCTCTCCAGCTGGGGCGCACACCTGCTGCCGATGTTCTCCACAGCCTCCGGCTTCTGGCCTCTGCACCTCGCGGCTCTGCACGTCAACTGGTTAGAGCTGAAAGCGGTCTGGCAAACCCTCATCGCGTGGGAGTCACGTCTGTGACTCCAGGAGCTCCTCGTCCTCTCAGACAACTCCACGGTAGTCTCCTCCATCCAGAAGCAGGGTGGGACACGCTTCCCCTCCCTCTGCATCCTCCTCTACCAGGTTCTCTGGTGGTGCGAAGATCGAGGCATCTCTCTCCGAGCGAGACACATCCCAGGCCACCTGAATGTCCTGGCCGACTTACTCTCGCGACGTGGCCAGCTTCTCCACACCCAGTGGGCGCTATGTCCAGACATCTTTCAGATGATCTGCGCAGTGTGGGAGACCCCCATGATCGACCTCTTCGCGACGAGGTGGAATCACCAGCTACCCCTCTTCGTCTCCCCCATTCCAGACCCGCTAGCCTGGGCAGTCGACGCGCTCTCCATCCCATGAGACGGCCTCGTCGCGTATGCTTACCCACCTACGGTGCTCGTCCCCAGGGTCCTGCTCAAGCTCAAGGGTTGCAACGCGATCCTGTTTCTGGTGGCTCCGTTCTGCTGGACCAAGTCGTGGACCACCGACCTCCTGAACCTCGCCCCCCTCTGCGGCTCCCCACCCCACGAACGATGCTCCAGCAACCGCGGCAGGTGCTGTACCTCCCGTGCCCCGAGCGTCTCCTCCTCCACGCCTGGAGATTGTGCAGCACTCCCTCGTCGCTTCTCAGGTGTGGCAGTGGAAGCTATCACTACAGCCCGCAGGCCCTCGACCCTACGAGTCTACGAGGGAAAGTGGTGAGTCCTGTGGTCTTAATACGATGACCGACACCTCTCACCCACAGATCTGACTACCCCCCAGCTGGCCAAGTTCTTCCTCTGGCTTTCGCCGAGCAGCACTTGGCTCTGATCACCATCAGAGGGTACCTGGCCATGATCGCTGACACGTACCGCCATTTGGGCTGGCCAGATCCTGGTGGCTGCAAAGACCTAGCCGACCTGATGGCACCCCTTGGCCTCCAGCAACCTGCCCTCCGCTCGCTGATTCTGCGATGGGACCTATCCTGGGTGCTGACGTGGCTCAACTCGGACCGCTTCAAACTGCTCCCCTTGGCGTGGTTGGCTGACGTGACCTGAAAGACTTGCTTTCTCCTGGCCCTTGCCACTGCTTGCAGGGTCAGTGAACTGCAAGCGCTCTCCACACGTCCAGTCTGCTTGCAGTTCAGAACAGATGGCTCCGTGCACCTGCTGACCGATCCTGCCTTCCTGGCCCAGACCCGGTCACCGTTGGCCGCCCCACAGGTGATCACCATTCAACTGTTGTGGGAACCAACACCTGGCACGAGAAACCAGACAGCAGGACCCAGTGAGAGCCTTACGAGTTTACCAGACCCGGACCAAGCCGCTACACAGGGGACACTCGCGCCTATTTCCTCCTGTCTCCAGGTAGAACTGACATCTCAGCCCAGACGATATCCTCCTGGCTCCGATGTGTTATACACTCCGCCTACCAGAACCCTTTCCCTTCCCTGACGCTGCTAAGCCTCGCCTTCAACCGCAACTGCGCCGTCAAAGACATTGTGGCGGCTGTGGGCTGGCGAGCAGAGTCGACTTTTGCCTGGTTCTACCTGAGGGACCTCTCTGGCCAGCGCGAAAACCTATCACTGGTGGGAGTCATCGCCGCGGCGCAACACTCCCTCCCGGCACCCCGGGTGTTGTCGGTAATTCTTAGCTGAAATTGTCGGGAGGTTGCACCAGGGAGGGCGGGTCTCATTAGCAGTATTTGGGGCTTACAGGCGTTTTACGTGGCAGTCACCTCCTATTCGCTATTCTTCCTATTAGTAATGTCATCGGTAATGTGTTTTGAGGAAACAAATGAATTTTTCTCTAAAATGTATTTTTTCAAAAAATACTTACTGATGATATTACTCGAACGACCCTCCCACCTGCCCCGCTTGCTGCTAGTCAGCTAAGCGAACAGACTGCCACGTTCGGCGCGTGACCGGCTGGGTATGGGCGGGAGGCTACTCAGGGTACTGGGTTTCGGTAGACGCCCCTAGGTTGCCTCCCCTGCCCTATAGGTACACAACCAAATTTTGTCTGAAATTGTGCTATCTTAGAGGCATTCCTATTAGTAATGTCATCGGTAAGTATTTTCCGAAAAAATACATTTTAGAGAAAAATTCATATTTCACTAATAACAAGGTCGACTATAACAAAAGTCGGATACAACAGTGCTTTTCTCAGAAGTCCCCAGCACAGTTTTTCAATGTACAGGCAAATTATTGTGTTTATTGCAAACTTTGGATATAACAACAACAAAACAGTGTCCTTTTGCCATTTGTTATGACTGGAGTTTTCAGTGATGACATTCATTCGAACACTTTGTCTGTCAGTTGCCCATTTTGGTGAGGTGATTCCTGCAGGAATCACCTTGACAAAATGCGCAACCAACAGACAAAGGGTTGTAGGTGTTTTATACTGAGATGGCTCAGCCATGAGAAGATGCCAGTACCCTTAAACCATTATGGCTGATCCATCACCCACAGCTGTGAGAAGTCTTTTTAGAAACCTCTTAAAGCTGGAGTGACTAATTTAGCTTTACAGTTGATAAACTGACTGCATGACTTTCTTGCAATTAGTGAGTTCAAACTTTCTGCACAGTACCACTTGATCTTTATTACATATTTTCTTTCCTCTTCTTAGTATGGCTGGACCATGGAGCAACATGACCTTCTGGCTGCAGGCAGGTATGTCATGTCACCATTTGTCTCTCATGGTATTTTAATTTGGGGAAGTTGACTCTGATGTCTATATATATATATATATATATATATATATATATATATATATATATATATATATATATATATATATATATATATATATATATATATATATATATATATATATATATATATATATATATATATATATACACACACACACACACACATACATACACCGGTTCATTAGATATGTTGACAGTGGTGGTTCAAGGATGGTGGCAGAATAGCTTGGCGCCTCTAGGCGCCAAGCTATTCTGCCACCACCCTTGAACTGTCATGGTTGACCCATCTCCTGTTTTAATGCATCAGGTCTGAATGGGTTAGTGCACTGCATACACCAAAAGCAATGTGTCAACGATTGATGCTTGTTAACAGGGACTCTAGAGCCGAGGGCCAGCTATATCCTCAATATATGGAGGTCTTTTGGAAAACATCCGTTAGCTTCATTGTATGAATCTGTTGTTGTTGTGTACAGCTTGGCTGGTCATCTGATTGAGTGTGGGTCCCAGGCAACAGGAGGAATCTTTACTGACTGGCACAAAGTGAAAGACTGGTAAGTTGCAGAGACACATTTAGATGTAGAGAAGGCTATAATGTTCCAATACTCTCATTATCATTTTGATGTCTATATATGTCATTATCAGAATACTTCTATGTGTAAAAATGTGATTATTGTGCCCCCCCAACCCCCCACCCCCTTCCCCACCCCCCACCCCTCTCCCCCACCATATTCTTGCAAAACCATACCAAAGTATTATGCATTTAATAAATTTGAGATTGGTGTACATATGTACATGTATCTTGTACTTGTCTCAGTCCAGAAATGATGTCTTGCACAAAGTGCCCAAATGCATGATTCATACAGGGTTATATTAGCCATAAAGTCCAAAATCACAGACCAGCACATTTCTGTCTCGGTCCGCTACAGGGACAAGATTGGTTTTCCTGTGGTGCTTGTTTGTGTGCAGGTCTGTGATTGTAACCACTTCCCTACCACTGGACTCATATTTAGTTTCTGAAAAGTGTTCATTGAATGGCCAAAACACACGACTGTAGAAGAAATATGGATACAAATTGGTCTCAGCATGAGGCATAGATCATTATGAACCCCTGCAGTTACAGGTGCTCATGAGGATCTAGGCCTCTTGCATTTGGATCACATTCACTTTTTCTTATCAGTGAAGGGGTTAAAAGCATGGCTCTAGGCCATAAGATCCAAAATCACAGCAGACAACTACACTTCACCTCGCTGTCTCACTTTATTATTTTTTTTTATTTTTTTTTTTTCAAACAGGGACAACATTGGTTTCCCTGTGGTGCTGTGCGGGGAGGATGGGCAGTTTGTGCTGACTAAACCCCCAGGGACTGGAGGTCTGGTAAACAGGGGCACAGTCTGCGAGCAGCTGCTGTATGAAATCGGCAACCCTGCTCTCTACTTTCTTCCTGACGTGGTGTGTGATTTCACAGCCGTGCAGGTGGAAGATCTGCCCAATGATGCAGTCTTTGTCAATGGAGCAAGAGGGAATCCACCCTCTGGGGAATACAAGGTGAGAGAGAGGAATAGTGAGACTTCTAATCCACCCCTCCACTAATCTATAGATTTATTATATCAACTAGCTATTTAGACAAACCAACTCCAACAAATACAATCAATACCTTTATTACCTAACTATTTTAGTTCCATTTCGGAAATTATTTAAGCATTAATTTTTTATATATAGAGTGAGACTTCTAAACCACCCATCTTATAATCAACTAGCCATTTAGACAAACCCACACCAACAAATACCATTTAATTTGGGGCTTCTGTGTCACCCCCCCAAACAATTGATTTATTCTAATTAAGCAAGCCCACATCAACAAAAACAGTCAATACCTTTATTACCTAACCATTTTAGTTCCACTCCAGAAATCATTTAAGCAATGATTTTTTTATCAGCTGTTAACCCACGATTATTAAGGTAGATCCTAAATAATTAATGCTGTCATTGACTTTTTTAAGCAAAATTATTATATTACGTTTTAAAATGAACCAAGACGAACTACTTCTATTGAATGATATTAATGCTGTTGAGAACAAAGACTTAGACTCTAAAAAACAACAACATTGTTATCAATTACCTACAGATACTTGATAACAAATTTTCAAGTCACTTAACTAACTTTAAAGTTATCTTCACATGTTTTTATAAGTTAGTTATCACAAGTTCTAATAAGTGACTTAATATAAGTTCTTATAAGTTCTTGACCCAAGTCAACAACTTACTCGGACAGATTTTTCAAGTTACAAAGACAATAAAAAAACTTTTTTTTAGTCTGGTGGTGGGGCAGATGGTGTTAGATAGGCAGGCATGACATCTCTTTGCGAAGTGTATGACAAAAATAATTGATTAACAAAACTGATCTTTACTTGCTTATAAATCCTTGAACCTTTTTCATAGTTTCTTCTACACCTATCTTTTTTCCTTGTTCTAAAAAAGATTTTTTTAACTCTTCAATATTTACAGCCTGACTACAAATCTTATTTTGTATTTCAGATTTTTGTTGCTTGTAATTGGCCAAATCATCCTGAACTCTCTTAAATTCATTATCATCAATTTCATTATAATTTAAAGCCTTACTAATAATAAGTTTCATACTGCTTAGCTTAGCTTCAGCGAGTGTACTCAATGCTTCATGCTTTTGCAACTTAGTATAAAATTTTTTGTTAAGGGCTTCCATACCAAAGCATGCTAGACTTGTGACAAGACCAATACCTTCAACAGCAATTCCTATAACACTTCCAACTCCAGTAGCAAATAGAGCTATACCTCCTACAGATAATCCAGCTGAAACCACACCCATTGTCATTGATGTGTTGTGTACAGAATTAAAAACCGTTTTATATCGTCTTTTACATCGAGAGTATTTTGCTTGTTCTTCTTCTAAATATTTTAATGCTTCTGTAATATTAATTAAACGGAATGAGTCCGCCTGTAATATTTTATCAGATTGTATTTGAGGATACAGCGACGGCATTTTAAGAACAAATATTTTTTTAATCTTCTATTTCATTTTGCAACTCTTCAAATGTATACAATTTGCTAGCGTAATAAAATGAAACAAGATCAATGTGTTCCAGGTTTATGAAACTTAGACGAACAAAAATTTGTTTATCAATCATTACCATAACAGCAGGGACACTACTAGAAACTTCTAAGTCTGTATTATTTTTTTTAATAGCAATAACAACCTTTGTTGACTCTGCTACTGTGCTATCCCAAGTAAGTTTGATTCCCTGCGCAATATCTGCTTCTTTTTCAGTTTCTGCAGATCTTATGAGAATTTCAAAAACTATTGTGGCTTCTCTATCTATGGTAAAATTTGCTGGTACGAATGAAATAGAAGTATCTGTCCTACCTTTTCTATTTGTAAGAAAATACCTTCTTTTACCATACTCTTGAAGTTTCAGTTTTTCTCTGCTATTGGTTTCTGCGGAATAGCTTGGCACAAGACTTATAAGCATTGGTTCAGAGTTAACAACTTTTTAAAATACTAAAGCACCTTCATCAGTAAAATAAACATAAGGACTAATAAATACAAACTTTATGTCCCATTTAAGCGGCATAGGTAAAAGCGGAGTAGGATTAGGAATAATTACCCATTTATTACCAAAATATTTTAAACTGTATATTACATTACTTACAGGAGTAGGAACAGTAACATCACGAAGTTGACTAAGTTTAGGAAACTGTCTCTCATCTTCAATTGCCTTTCGTTTGTACAACCCAACGGATACAAGTTCAAGGCCATACACTTCTCCTACCTCACCTTCTTTATCGAAATCTTGCACGTCAGCCAAATCTTTTAACTCTATTGATGGACATGCAACTGGAATAATTTTTGACTTTGGTCCAGCACTCATTTTTTTAATCAAAAATAAAACTATTTAACTTCCAAAACAACAGTAAAATCATGCATTACAACTGGTTTTTCATCCTGATTAGTTACATATAAGCTCAGTGATTCAAAGAAACTGGCACCTAATTTTTTAAACTGTAAATTAGGAAATCTAATAACTTCACTTTCACAATATGGAGCAGTTCCAGTTGGTAAGCATCTCAACAAAGCTGAAGGCTTTCCATTGTATATATTTTCAGTTGTATTTAGTTCTTTTAAATAAACATTTAGAAATGTGTTTACTGATAAATGAACAGGATATGTTCCAACTATTTTAGTTACAACTGGTGTATAATACCATCCACTAGTACCATTATCTGCAATACCCATTACCCAATCTAAAGGCATTATATTTTTGTCTATTAAACCAAGTAAATATGCAAGTTCACTTGAAAATAAAGGTATACTACCTGCAGGAATTTCTAATTCAACAAGCAAGTTAGCCTGATTTCATCATCATCAGTCCCTTGCCCGAACTGGGCGTTGGGGGGACTGAAAGGCAGCAGCAACAGACAGTGCTCTCCACTGAGTTCTATTTTGGGCGGTGGCAAGCAAGTCTGGCATCTCGAGTTCGGTCCATTCTTTTATGTTTGCGACCCAACTCTTTCTCTGACGACCTCGCCGACGACTTCCTTCGAGAGTGCCTTGGAGGATAGTCTTGGACAAGGTGTTGTGTCGGGTCACGTGGCCAAACCAAGCAAGCTTGCGCCGTTTCACGGTTGCCAGAAGGGGTTCATGTGGGCCCACCAGGGAAGTGACGATGCTCCGTACATATTCGTTGGTCTTGTGCTCGCGGTACGAGATGTGGAGCAACTTCCTCAGGCACTTGTTCTCAAAGGCCTGGATTTTCTTTTCTGAGTCTGCAAGCAGCGTCCAAGTCTCACAGCCGTAGAGTAGAATAGACACTACGAGGGACTTGTAAAGCCTGTACTTGATGGTGAAGCTGATGGAGTTACTTCGCCATATCCTGTCCAGCCTGGCCATTGCGGATGTTGCTGTACCTATCCTGATACGGATCTCTGCTATGCAACTACCGTCTTTGGACAGGGTGGCTCCCAAGTACTTGAAGCTATTGACCTCTTCTAGCTTCTGGCCGTTCATGTGAATGTTGCTGCTGCTGTCGCTTGTGGTGTTGATCATCACTTTGCTTTTATCCGTACTGATCTCCATGCCATAAGACCCTGCGCTACTTGAAAGTTTGTCTGTCAGGTTTTGGAGCTCACTATTGCTGCCTGCCATGAGGTCAATGTCGTCTGCGAATCGAAGATTGCACAGGGATCTGCCACCAATAGAGATTGAAGTATGGTGGTCGTGGAGGGTTTCCTGCATGATCTTCTCCAGGAATATGTTGAAAAGGACAGGAGAGAGCAGGCATCCTTGACGGACACCGATCGTCGTCCTGAAGAGCTCGCCTGACTGATTGTTAAGTAGAACCGCGCTGCAGGCGTTCTTGTAAAGCGCTTCTATCATTTGGATCAGCCCCTCCTCTATGTTGAACGATCTCATGACTTGCCAGAGTCCGTCGTGCCAGACGCGATCAAATGCTTTCCTGAAATCAATGAAGTTGTGGTAGAGTTCGCGCTGATGCTGCAGATGTTTCTCGATCAGGACGCGGCAGTTGAAAATCTGCTCTACAGTGCTTCTTCCAACTCTGAAGCCAGCCTGTTCTTCTGCCAGCAGTTCCTCGGCGAAAGTTTTGAGGCGGTTGAGAATGATTCTAAGCATTACTTTGCTAGGGTGACTTATCAGACTGATAGTTCTGTAGTTCTGGCACTGTTTCAGGTTTCCTTTCTTGGGGAGCGGGATCACTAGAGACTGTGTCCATTCTACTGGCCATTTCTTTTGCTCCCAGATCTTTTGACAGAGTGTAGTGAGTACCTTCGTTGTTACTTCTCCTCCATGTTTCAACAGTTCAGCAGGTACGTTGTCTACACCTGGAGACTTTCCTCCCTTCAGGCCGCGTACAGCTGTTTCCACCTCTTCAGCTAACACTGGCAGGTCTTCGGCCTTCCTGGCCCCAGCCTGGTTGTTTTGGAGGATGCTGGTGTCTGGCTCAGCCTTGTAGTTATACAAGTCTCGGCAGTACTCAGTCCATCTGTTTAGTACAGCAGTGTTTTCCGTAAGGAGTTGGCCGCTGCTGTCTTCGATGACTGTGGCTGTTCGCTGTTGAGTCTTGGTGAGGGTCCTTAGCGTTTCATAAGCCTTCTTGCTGTTGCCGTTTGCCATGCCCTCTTCCACGCTACGACACTGGTCTTCAATCCAATCTTCTTTGGCTTCTTTCATCCTCTTCCTGATCTTCTTGTTGACAAGTCTGTACTTGTTTGCTGATGTGAGGTCTTGGCCTCTCTTTTTCTTCCAGGCTCTCCTCTCATCACAGAGATCAAGGATGTCATCGGTGACCCAGGGCTGTTTGTGCTTCCTCTGCTTCCCCAGCACTTCTTCTGCTGTAGAAAGTAACACCTCTTTTATATTTCCAGCAAGGGTGTCTACGTCCCAGTCCAAAGTAGCCAAGGCTGCAAATCTGCCTCCCACCTGGGCTTGGAAGACCTCTTCTACTTCCGGGTCTTTTAGCTTCTCGAGGTCGAATCGGATGCGAGGACTCTTGCTGTCTCGTTTCAATGCCAGCTTCAACTTGAGGCTAGTAAGGACGAGGTTGTGGTCGCTGCCAATATCAGCGCCAGGAAAGGACCTCGTTTGTGCTTTGTTAATGCTGGATTTGAATCGTCGAGGCAGCAAGATGAAGTCAATCTGGTTATGGACCAGGCCTCCTG
The DNA here is from genome assembly GCA_036245525.1 of Semisulcospira habei. Classification (NCBI taxonomy): domain Eukaryota; kingdom Metazoa; phylum Mollusca; class Gastropoda; family Semisulcospiridae; genus Semisulcospira; species Semisulcospira habei. The sequence goes on from BTPG01000005.1 coordinate 32,061,771, forward strand.
GCGATTGCCATGTCACTGTTCTTGACTTCTTGTGTGGATGGAGGGTATTAGCAACGGTAAGACGGTGACTCTGTGCGAACTCTAAAAGTCGCAGGCCTCTGTCGTTTGTTTCTCCAAGGCCAAACTTGCCAGCTGTTCCTGCCCATTGTTGGTAAGCGTCAGGGCCGATCTTTGCATTCCAGTCACCGAGGACAGTCAGAATGTCTTTCTTAGGTGTTTTCTTGATGATGTTGTCCAGTTGTTCGTAAAATTCTTCTAATTCCTCATCATCATGATCTGCTGTTGGAGCGTATACTTGTATTATAGTGATGTTGTGCGGTCGGGCGGAGATGCGGATGGAGATTAGTCTGCTTGACACGGGGGTGCAGCTGATGACAGTTCCAGCCACCTCTTTCCTTACGATAAAAGCTACGCCATGTTCGTGCTTGGTTTCTTTTCCACTGAACCAGATTTTATGGCCTTCATCTGTTGTTGTTTCTCCGAAGCCTGTCCATCGAACTTCTGCAAGTCCTACAATGTCCCAGCGATAGCGCTTTAACTCGTGGGTGAGTTCCTTCACTTTGCCGCACTGGTAGAGTGTGCGAACGTTCCAAGTTCCGATAGTTATTCCTTGCGTGGGCAGCTTGATGGTGGGTTTGGTTCCAGTAACACACTTGTCGCCCCCACCCTGGAGACCTCCAATGGGGTGCGCGGTCGTTGGTGATCCGGGCCCCGACCGATCCGGCATGTTATTCTTATTCTGTTGCTTGTCCATCAGTCCTTTCAATGGGCTTAGGCGAACTTGGCGGCGCCCGTCTCCTCTCCAAGTATTTCAACTGACTGAGAGATTTAAAGTTGCTTTAATTTTTAAATTATTTTGAAACCATGTAGCTAAAGTACAAAAGTCATAATAACCAGATGGTATAAAGTGTATATTTTTGTCTAAACCACTATTATTAGTATCTGAATAAATAGCATAAATAGCATAAAAACTTGTATTATCAGTTACATTAAACCACTTTACTGTGTAAAACATTTCATGAATAGCTACCTTCTTGCAACCATCTCGATTATCAATCCCATTATTTAACCACACTGGTTTGCTTGTGTCAATATTTGTTAAGGTTATAAACATTTTTTATTATCACATAAAAAAGCATAATGGAATTTAAATCACCAACAATTGCTACTGTAAATGCATACCAATTTAATGTGGATGCCAAATACAATGTTGCACCAACATATGAACAAAAAATAATTCAACTAAATCAGCTTGATATAGCTTTGTCTGAATGAGATTTATTCCAAGTCAAAGTACCCAACCCTTATGATCATTACCTAAACCCTCCAATAACTGACGATGCTACTGCAAGAAGGTGGTCATCAAGCCCACTACAAATGTTCCAAAACCAACTCAACTTTGCCATACTGTGTTCTACTACAGGCTGTGGTGTTTCTTTTACAGAACATTTGAATCACCCAAACAAACTGATTAAGTCTGTCTATCGTTTCCACATGTATTACCAGCTTAGAAGAATACTGTCAGAACTGCATACCCCACTGCCCACTGAATCCAGTTTTAATCAGTTTAACAATCCCATGGATTTGAAAGCATTTGAACGGATCTGTAATGAATTTAACATTAGTACAAAGTATGACTTTACACAAAAACTTGATGATCACAAAGGTATGGGAACATTATATTATGCTATGAGTCACAGACAATATCAGAAAGATTATTGGCCTCCCTACTCTTCATTTTCATCAAAATCAGAAGTCTGGTTAGGCTCAATTGAACAGAAACAGTCTAATGCCTGGACTACATTTATTTTAGATAAGAGTGAAGGGTTTACACAAGCAGGAGTTGAACGCATTAATGAGTCTATTAGAACATATGTGTGGTGTATTCTAGGAGCACAAGCTCAAACAAAATCAAACATTTTAAATGGTAGTGGCAAATTTGAAGCACAAAAACAGTTTCTTGCAAACATGGAAGACTCAATTAATTCAGTGGTAGATTTACCATCAAGCATACAACACTATCAAGACGTACTTAGATATGCCAGATCAAAAGTTGACTTTGTAGTTGGAATTGGGTTATATATGTTACCATCTGATCTTCAACTACAAATCGGAGCAATAACAAATTATAATAATGAAATAGTTGTTGCAGGGAGTGATCAGAAATTAGGACTCAATCAATCTGTAAACTTGAGTCCAACAACCTCCAACATACAACCAGTAACACCCATACAACCAGTAAAATTACCAATACAGTCAGTAACACCACCAGTACAGACAGTAATACCACCAATACAGTCAGTAACACCACCAGTACAGACAGTAACACCACCAGTACAGACAGTAACAGACCAAGAAAACACACATGAGTCAGAGAGAACTGCATTGGTAATAGGTCTTACTGGATTAGGAATACTACTTCTTTACCTGTTTCATTAAATATCCTATAATTAACCCTCCTACTGTCACCAAAAAGACCCACACGTGCTCTGCCATAAACCCTACTACCTTTGCTGTAGTACTAATAAGCCAACTGACAACACTGCCTATAATACCTGGCAAAGCATCTGCTGCTTTTACAGCTAATTTTTTAAGCAAGTCTGATATATGAGACAACTGTTTTTTTACCCAAGTCTGTAAATCTTTTGGGTCTGATGGAGTTGGAGGAGATGGAGGTGCTGGACTACTACCACCTCCTGTTACAGCTAAAACTATAGTACTAATAATAAAACCAAGAGCAGTAATTAAACTTGCAATAGTGATACCCTGCTCTCTGAAAAGTGTTTTTAATCTCTCAGTCAAAGTTGTGTCTTCGTGAAGTACTTTTTGAATAGTTTCTCTAATTCTGTTGACCTGTGTTTTTAGTTTTTCTTTTCCAATTTCAACTACTTCTAGCCGCGCTGATCTTTCTGTATACAAATCTTTTAATCTGTGTTGTATTCTTTCTTTCATTTCTATGTCATAATTCTCATCATCAGCTGTATTCAGTTTTTGTTTTTCTCTTTCAATATGATTATCAAGTTCACCTAGTTTGGCTCAATTATTTACAAGCTCACCCCTTATTGACTGAAGTGCTTTATCTAACCCAGCTAACTCCCGCATTGTCAAAGGAGAGTCGCCAATTGTTTGTCCTTCTGTAAATGAAGTTTCTTGTATTACTGTGTTGGCTAATTCTGGTAGTCTTGTTACTTCAGTCATATTAATTTCTTGACCGGTCGGCAATTTTGTTTGTACATCATGAAGGGTACTAACAAGTCTAGGTGGCAAACTTTTAGCACCAACACCGAGGTAACGTTGTAGTGCTGCCTCACCGCCAACACTACCTTTAATTGAATTTAAAGTTTTAAACTTAGCTGGATCTTTTAAATAAGTTAATTGTACTTTTCCTCTATCTGTATTTAAATATAAATGACCCTTTTTATCAAGTTCAAACTGATTAGGATCCAAAACTTCTGGACGTTCACCAACACTATCATAAAACGAGTTTACTTTGTCTTTTAACAGTTCATGATACATACTAGAAGTATTACTTGTACCAGTCATATCTGTTACACTAGTATCATAGTCATTCATGTCATCCATTTCAATATCATCATGACCAAATCCTCCTGCTGCCATTGTTTTTTATTAATTTAATTTTTTTATGCATAATAAAAATGACATCGACATATGGATCAAAGTTAGACCCACACAGAAAACTACGTGAACCTCTTGGTGTTAAGGGTATTAGGCAATCAATTGTAATTACTAACAATCCTAGTACTATAGACCAAAACCAAACCCTTATTGTTAAGTTTCCTAACCTAGGTCCCAATGATGTTATTGTTCCTGATACTTCTTACCTTGCATTTAATATTGAACTTACTTCAACAACAGATGTGAACAGAACACTAGTTCGAAACATAGGTAGAGCAATTATTAAAAATATTAAAGTTAAACTTGAAGGTCAGGAAGTGTTTAGTCTTGACGATGCAGATGTATTTTACTGTTACAAAGACCTTTGGCTTACAAGTCAAGAAAGAGAAGACCGTATTTATCAAGGTATAGAGGCAGATAATATTACTAAACTCAGAATAAATGCGGGAGACAAATCTACAGCATCTGCTGCTGATGTTATTGTGGCAGATACATATAGTAATAGATTTTGCATTCCACTTGAATTTGAAATCCTAACATCACATTTACCTTATTACCAAGGAGCACTAAATGACCGTCTGAGTTTTGAGCTAATGTTTAATGACTACTCCAAAGTTATCAAATCAACTGATATCCATGCATCATACAAGATCACTAACATTTCCTTGGAATATGAAATTGTAACACATGCTCATCTAGCTACCCTCATTCGAAATCAGTACCAGTCAAGACTTCCAATTTATTATGATCGTGTTATAAGGCACAGTTTAATAAATAAAAACAAAAGTGATCAGATTTGGAACATCAACCTAAACACTCCTGCTAGGTCACTGAAAGGCATTCTTATGTTGTTTGTTCAACCAGCAAATCCATACGCTCCTACTCCAGAAACATTCTATAATCCAAAGATTACTAATTTGTCTTGTACTATTGAAGGTCGTCCTAATCAAGTGTATGCTTCAGGTATGCTACCTTATCAACAATATGGTGAGATCCTAAAATATTTTGCAGGTGGAAGGGTTAGAGAAAAACCAGCAAACATTACATCTAAAGATCTGCATCTGTATGACGTAAGAATAGCACAATACCTGGTAGACAAGTATGCACTTTGGCTAGATCTGCGTAGTACGGATGATGACTATCTACATGGATCAGGTCGTACTGTCGAAAATGGTAGTGATGGAATTACAATCCAGATACAAAAAAAGGTTGAAACAGCTGGAGCAGTAAATATATATTTGTATCTAATTTTTGATGCCCAACTAAATATTTCAGAAAGCAGACTAAGTGGACACATATATTAATTATATTGTGTATTAAAATGAACTTGATGACATTAGACCCACACTGTGGTTTATTTTGTGGTGCTACAGGGTGTGGAAAAACTGAATTTGTTCTTAATCTCTTACAAACAAGATACCTTCATCATTTTGAAAACATTGTGATATTTTGTCCAACGATAAAACACAACAAAGCTTATCACAACCGTTTTTTTATTTGGACTGATCATAACATTTACTTAATTGATCCTGAAAAGAAACTGAATGACTACCTGCTTTATTTTTACAAAAAATTTGAAGGACAGCCAACGTTGTTTATTGTTGATGACTGCTCAGCAGAAAAGGATATTGTCAAAAAAAGAAACATATTAGCAGAACTTGCCTTTAGTGGCAGACACGCAAACATTAGTGTTTGGATTCTCACTCAAAAATATAATGCTGTACTGAAAGATTTTCGAGAACAGTTAAAGTTTATTTGTTTGTTTTACTGCAAGGATCGTGACAGCTTTGAAGACTGTCTCAGAGAAAATGATGTCATCCCAAATAAGCATGAACGAGACTGTGTAAAAAATAAACTGAAATCGACTAAGCACCTAAAGCTTATTTTAAAGACAGATCAGCCCACTGGGTATGGGTTAGTAAATTAATTTATCTTTTGGGTTTGTCTATAAAAATGACAGACAGACAAGAAAATCAAAATTGGCCTATTGGTAAATACATAGATATTACATCGAGTTTCAGGGGTTTTATGCTTATTAGTGACTTAAAAACACAAGTTAGACACCCTTTTTCAACACTTCCAACACCAATAAAAATATATATGACATATAGTTTTTATCTTGGATATTCTAATAATTTTCCATGTTATAATAATAGGACAAAAGATTTTTTAGTTTATGATGCTAAATCTGACTGGTTTAAGATTATGTGTTTATTCATATACAATCAAATAAAAAAAGAAAATAAAAATGTTAAATTTATTACTGTCAATAAAACGATATTACACATGCAAAAGCTTGAACATGATACAACAGAAGACATATCGATGAAGTGGTTTATTTGTTGGTGATTAATATTGTCTATTATATAGGTTTTAGTCAATAAAGTGCCATTTTACATTATATAATTTTCTATTTATTTTTTTGTCGGACAAATAAAAATGGCGGACAATTTCCAAAACTTAAGAAACGTGTTTTACACAATTGACTTACCTATATATGATTATTTTGATGTATATGAATCGGTAAAAAGATCTTTTTCTGTTATACAAAATAATCTTCTTTCTGGTAATATAAAGATTCAAATTGTTGCGAAAATAGAATTTGAAATGGAATATGGAGAAAATATTATTTCATATATTTCAACGAGACAACACACAGTTAATTCGAGAAGAGAACTAGAAAGAGTGTTTAGAGAAAGACTGTTACCTGACTTCCTTGAAGCAATTGATAGAGCAAAACTACGTGGATCTGGTTGGTACGAAGGTCATGTACTTGAACTTAAACTAAAGCAGTCAAGATATCATCCTATTTTAGGTAGATCATGGATACAATTGCCTAAAGAGGTTTCAGACAAAAGGGCTGTAGTCAATATTCAAAACAATGACAACTATTGTTTCATGTGGTGTGTGCTTGCCAAACTGCATTTTGTAAAGTTAAAGCCTGAACGTATATCTAACTATACCAAATTTGTAAATGAACTCAACTTCAGTGGCATTGAGTTCCCTGTTAAAATAGAAGACATAGATTTGTTTGAAAACCTAAATCCTGGTATATCTGTAAATGTGTTTGTTTTGGATAATGAGTCTGTTGACAAGTTACAACCCATTAGAGTATCAGCACTTGCTCCAACCTATGGGCAGTCAGAAGATAAACATGTTGATATGTTACTAATAAGCTCTGGTGATAACTTTCACTACACAATTATAAGAAATATGTCAAGACTAATCCACAATCATGTAACAAAACACAATGGTAAACAGGAAATATGTAGAAGATGCTTACAAAGGTTTTCTTCTATTAAACTAGCAGACAAACATGTAAATAACTGTAGGTCTCCTGATGACATTCAAACAGAACTTAAATATCCAGAGCCTGGTAGTCAAGTATATTTTAAAAACTATGGAAACAAACAAAAGTTACCGTTTGTAGTTTATGCCGATTTTGAATCACTAGTTGTACCGTATAATGGTCCTGTTTCAGAATCATTACCAAAGACTATAAAATTGAGTGATCAAGTGGTGTGTTCTTTTGGATACATTTTTGTTAGGTCAGACGGTGAGCATTCAGAACCTGTTATCTACAGAGGGGAAAATGCGGCAGCTATGTTTTTAACAGAAATGAGGCAACTTCATGGAAAGATAGTACAGTATTTTGAAAAGTGTCAGATACCTTTGGTGATGACAGAAGAAGATAAATTAAATTTTGAAACAGCAGTGATGTGTTGGAGTTGTGAAGATGCCCTTGATGGTGATAAAGTTTGCTACCATGACAACATAACTGGTAATTACATAGGTGCTGCACATAACAAATGTAACTTGTCTTTAAAAATAAATCCTAAAAAATACAAACTGCCAATCTTTTTCCATAATCTAAAGGGATATGATTCACATATTATCATGCAGGCCGTGGATGAGTCTTACAAAAACATAAGTTGTATTGCACAGACAACTGAAAAGTACTTGACTTTTAGGCTTGACAATAAATTAGCATTTTATGACTCAATGCAACATTTATCTTTAGGATTGGCTAGTCTTGCAGAAGGACTGACTGAGTTTCCAATAACAAGTAAATATTTTTAGCCAGACTTAATTAAAAAAGGTGTCTATCCGTATGACTACATCAGTGAGTGGGTTGTGTTTGAAGAAACAAGTTTGCCACCAAAAGAGAAATTTTATTCTACACTAACTGGTAAAGGTATTTCTGACTCTGAATACCAACACGCACTTAATGCATGGGAAAAACTAGGGTGTAAAACTATTGGTGACTACCATGACCAATACTTAAAGGCTGATGTCTGTTTGCTAGCAGACGTATTTGAAAGTTATCGTGAAAAGGGTTTGTTGCACTACAGTCTTGACCCTGCTTGCTACATAACTAGTCCTGGCATGACATGGGATGCATTTTTAAAATCCAGTAAGATAACTATAGACTTGTTATATGATCCTATAATGGGTGAAATGGTAGAACGTGGATTGAGGGGAGGTATTAGTCTAGCAGCAAACAATTATGGTAAGGCCAACAACAAATATCTTGATGACTTTGACCCCTCAAAGCCAATGTCATTTATTACATACTTGGATGCTAATAATTTGTATGGATTTGCAATGTGTGAAATGTTGCCATTAAAAAACTTTTGTTTGTATGATTTGTCACAGTATGGTATAAAAAAATTAACAAAATATATTATGGATCGAGGTCAAAATGATGAAAAGGGTTGGATCTTTGAAGTAGACCTAGAGTATCCACACCATCTACATGATTACCATAATGATTATCCATTAGCAGTTGAAAAAATGAGTTTGACGGGAAAAAAAGAAGACACTAAACTTGTACCCAATCTGAATGATAAATTTAATTACGTTTGTCACTATCGATTGTTACAGTTTTACATCAGACATGGTTTAGTACTAAAGAAAGTTCACAGAGGTATTCAATTTGACCAAAGTGCTTTCATGAAAGATTATATAATGAAAAATACAACATTGCGTGCGAGAGAAGGTAACACTGCATTTGACAAAGACTTCTTTAAGCTTATGAATAATGCCTGTTTTGGTAAGACTATGGAAAATCCTCATCACCGCAAAGATGTGAGACTGGTCACAACTGAATCGGGTGCAATTAAACTTACAGGCAAGCCACAGTACACAGGGTATAAAGAATTTCATTCATCATTATATGCAGTGTCACTCAAAAAAAAAGATTGTTAAACTGGACAAGCCAGTATTTATAGGTATGGCTATTCTGGAGTTGTCAAAATTATTAATGCTTGAATTTTATTATGATTACTTCAAACCAAAATATCCTGAGTGTCGTCTGCTATACACTGACACTGACTCTATGATCATTGATGTGCCTACTGAAGACTTTTATGAAGACATGAAAACAGAGTTACACATGTATGACACGTCTGACTATCCTAAGGACCATCCACTGTTTAGCACACAAAACAAGAAAGTACCTGGTAAGTTTAAGGATGAACTAAATGGTGTGCCAATAGTTGAGTATGTTGGACTGAGATCAAAAATGTATTCTATACTGCACCAAAAAGGTAGTCAGTCAAAAGCCAAAGGTATCAAGAAAACAGCGTTAAAAAATAAAGACATCCGTCATGAACATTATAAACAAGTGTTAGATGGTGCATTAATGCCTGATTATCCAAACAAGACACTAAGATCAAACAAACATAATCTTGAAATGATTCAAACATATAAAAAGTCTCTATCAGTAGGTGATACAAAAAGAGTGTTTCACACTAAGGAAAAGGCTTATGCACCTGGTCATTACAGGCTCAAGTTATCTGAAGAAATAGCTGATAATCTGTTTGATGAACTAATTGATGAATTGAAATTGTTAAAAATGAGTAACAGTATCTGTGGGAATAATCTGTAATTCTTCTCTAACAAATGCCCTCTTTGGTGCAGGGTCGAACAGGTAATATATTGTTGCATTAGCTGAAGGAACTATTTTTTTTATATTATGAACAGATGTAGACCATATTGGATCAGTTGCCCTACGTCTAACGTCATTTTCAGCCTCACCAGGTTGATACAAATATCTCACTTGTTTTGTAAACAAGCTAGTGTCTGGAGGTGTTATTGCTTTTATTTCTGACGGTATTGTTTTTAATTTAATAGAATCAACAGGTTTAGGGTGACCATCATTATTCATTGCTTTTATCACAGACGGTAATCTCTTAACCCACTCAGTGTTACGTGTGTCATGCATGAGTTCCTTAGAATACTGATAGCTAAAAAGTCTCTCCGATAATTGCTTGTTAAAGTTTTCAACAATTGCCTGTGATCTATGCAAGCCTGGAATACCTCGCCGCACTAGCACTCCATGCTTTGCAAATAATTGATTAACAGCGCCTTTAAATTCACTCCCATCATCAACCTGCACAAGTCTAGGGTATTTTAAAGGACCTCGACTATATATTTTTGATAATGCAGTGGCCACTGTTACAGCTTTTTTGTCAGTTATTGGTTCAGCGTCTTTATACCTTGAAGCTATGTCAACAACAGTTAATGCATACTTGTATCGTTTCTTTCTTATTGTATCGTGTGGTAGAAACAGAAGATCCATTTGATGTGTGTCATTAGGGATAGTGTTTACAAAATGTGGTCTTGTTATTTTTCTTGGAGCAGGAAGATATATTTGCCAAATTGCCTGTTTTTTGAGCCACTGTTTTATTTGGTTGACATCTCCACCCACAGCAGCATGTAATTTTTCTACTGCAGTATTCCCTTTCCAGTAGCCAATTGGAGAGTAATATATTTTTGATAGTTTAGCGTCTACCATTTTTTCTAGCAATATAAACTCCTGTAAAATATACTAATGTCATTCCTACTAAAACAAATATTATTTCTCCATTTCTTTGTTCTGAGCTTGGTTGGTAATAGTCACTAAGTTTTGGTTGTGGAATAGACATGTCTTCACCAGTAACAAGAAAGTATTCTTTGATTGCGTCATCAACATTTGAAAATGTATGCTGTGCATGACCCTCAAGTTTTAGTTTTTCATTAATAAAATCCAGTTTTTCTATTCTTTGCTTCTCATAATCTTGTTGGGCTTGAGCTAGTTTTTCAGATGCCTCATTGTGGCGCTTCATTTCTTCTGCTGATTCTTCTTTACTCACTTTTGAAAAGAAATAGTTTGATCCACTAAAAGCTAATGCGTTAATAACTGCACCACCAATCATGACAGCTATAGTTGCCATATTTTTATTTACATAGAAATATTTTCTGGAATAATTCCTTGCTTGACTAAAAAATCTTTTGTTGCAATCGATGCTGTTATAATAACTACTAGCTTAGCACTGTCTTCGAAGTCTAATTTACTCAGGTCTGCTGATTTCATTTTGAGAAGACTTTTTCCCAGCATAGAATACGCTACTGATAGTCCACTTATTACGGCAGAGTGATAAACAAGGTTCATTAAGTTCTTTGTGTCGCTCATTTTCTTATACCATTAAAATTAAAATAATAAATTTATTTACTGCATGTAAAATGGGTCCAAAGGTTTTGGAACTGCTGGTAATGTGGAGACTTCTTCTTTTATTTTTGGAGTGTTTGATTTTTTGGACACTGTTCGAGTGTTTGGTTTGTATTTTTTATATAATTGGTAACCTACGTAACCAAAT